>HG995335.1:1212500-1812500 GCA_905333045.1 Lysandra bellargus
GAAATCTAGCAACTTTTTAGGAGCAATCTAGCCACTTGGTAGAGGTAGCAGTTGGCAAAACAGTGTCCGTTACATTTAGCTACTTCTAGCAACTTATTGGGGGAACGAAAATTGGCAATCTAGCAACTTTTGAACAATAATCTAGCTACTCGCCAAGGCTAGCAGTTGGCAGCACTGGATTTCGAGCCGTGAGGCTGCGGGGATTTTTTGAGTCTCCCGCGCGCATGAGACACGATGCTCGCACCGCATTAAGCGACATCCTCTATTCTTCTTTGAGTTGTAGTGTTAATGTGTATAAATTGTTTGTTAAACTTGACCACTAAAACTGTTGCTTGGTTTAGTAAAAAAAGTTCTGAACCCCACCCCCTGAGTTCTCATTATCTGCCTGCTGGCAGTAGCGCACCTCATCTGTAGTAACCAGTACAATAACGTTAAATTACTCAAAATTATTTATTTATTTTATTTCCAAATTACAACACTTTAGTAATTAAAATTGATTACTGGTAATGTTGTGATGGATAAAAAAAGCTTTTCAGCATTTTTTTTTGTAGCAAACGATTACGTTTTTCGTCGTAAATATTACCAGCCTCAGAAAATAACCTTTCACTATACACGCTACTTCCAGGAGAACAAAGATAAACTTTGGCAAATTTCGAAAGGTTTGGGTATTGTTTTTCGTTTGCTGACCACCGCTTGAAAGGATCGGCCTTCCGATGTAGGCGAACTGTTTTCAATTAAAAATCCAACTCGTTTGCGACAGCATTCTTCCCCAGGTCCTCATCATCATTAGCATTTCACATATTACCTGTAGCAACTTCATCAAAGCAGTTCCAGAAACTGTCGTGTATTTCAATAGTCCTATCATTTTCATTCAAGTTTCTTTTCTTACGAAGTGGAGAAGAATCGTCATCGGTACTTACTCTCTTAGAGCATTAAACCAGGCTGGTTTAATGCTCTAAGGTACTACTTGGGTACTACTAGTTTGTTATAATATAGCACCCCACCCCGCGTGCGCCGTCGTCGCCTGCCGCGCCAACCACCACCGGAACAGCGTGTATTTCGTGCCGAATATTCGGCTGCTGAATATTCGGCGCATCGGCCGACAGCGTTGCTGAATATTCGGTATTCGGCCAATTCACTATTCGTGGCATCTCTAATATTATGTTAGTCTATATCAGCGTCTGAACAAATATGCAAAATTTCAAAATTCAAAAGTGTATGTATGTCAGCGTTGCCAGACGTCCCAATTTTGGAGGGACGTCCCGATTTTTTCATCAAAATTAAATGTCCCGCGCGGGACAGGCTCAGTCCCGCTTTTCGGGGAAAGATCGAACGTACATACAGCGTGCTAAGAAAGAAAGGTGTGTAATGAAGATAAGAGTGTGGAAGGTAGAGGGGTGGATTTTCTATGACTACTTTAGCTATCTATTGTCACTTAAACGTAATTTTAACGCAAATAAAAAGATAAAAATTCAAAAAACTTTTGATATTATGCCTTTTTTTACTTTGTCCCGCTTTTGTCTAAAAAATCCCGCTTTTTCACTCAAAAAGTTCCAAATTCCCGACTTGGCCCAAAAAATCTGGCAACGCTGATGTATGTTTGTTTATCAATGAGGCTCACTGCAACAGTTCCAGCTTACTGGAACTTACTGGCACTGGCGACTCAAGCGACAAGACTTCAATATTCGACCTTCGGTCTTCGGGGGGGAGTGATGTGGCGGTACCCACAATTCGCCTAACATTACTGCATCGCGCTATCGAAGTTTTCTAAGCGCGTCAGTATATATACGACAGCTGAAATGTATCACGTGGGCTTCGGCCTGACCGGGCATACCACCTCGCTCGGTCGGAAGATCTTCCTTTGGCCGCCACGCACATCATTCCCACAGCTTCATTTTCGTAAAGTGTTACCAATTCTGAAAGAAATATTTTCCCCACACTGTATTTGTAATTTGTATAACTCCGGCCGCTGGCGTGATACAAAAATCACAGATTAAGGACAAAAATGTTTTTGTGAAAAGTAGATTTTGATGCTGTCCATTAATTTGAATTTTATTTTTGATAATAATATATTTATTTACACTACATTATAACATAACTACATTATAACATAACTAGCTGTCCCGGCAAACGTTGTTTTGCCATATAAAGTATTTCGCCCATAATATTATTATTTTATTGAAGTGACTATACCTACTAAAGAGTATGTCGCCATGGCAAAGTTCATGATTGCTATCCCGTCGCACAAACAATAGTCGCCGTCAGTCTTGAGTTGTAACAATTTACTATTATTTATTCAACAAATGAATACACTTATTAATATAAAGATAAAAGAGTAGATGTTGCCCGATTCTCAACCCTAGCTCGCTAAGATTCACGATAGTCGGTCGAGCCGTTTCAGAGGAGTTCAACCACGCACACCGTGACATGTGAATTTTATATATTAGATATACTATATAATAATATATGCCTATTAAAAACGAAATAATATAGAACAGTTAGATCAATGTACTCGTGAGCTATCTCAACTCAATAGATATTTTGACACCTTCATATCCTGATTCCTAACCCCCGCCGCGGAATGCAACTAGTTGTAAGCAATTAAAATATTTAATACTAAATAAAATTTGCAATGATAAATACGATAACAGAATCACGACGACCACAGAGCTGGACCCAGTTAAAGCAGTAGACTCCTTAAAATTTATTCTAAAATACTTTACTTCGACTTAGATTTTAGATTAATACTCTGTTTAATCTTATTAACTAAATAGACTTATTACAGAGATCTTCGTCCGCTCCATCGGAACCTTAGCCAAACAATTTGACAATGGCTGTCATACGAATCATAATCAATAAATACATACCTGAGTAGTATAGTACCCGGGATCCACTTATAAATTATTTGTTTTTTCTTGCACTCTGAACCAACTGAATGCTGGTCATTGACTTAAAACTTTCTGCCTAATAAAACTTGGCAAAATAAAAAATTACGGTTTTAAATAGCGGTATCGAAATTTATATTACAAAGACATCAACTCCCAGGCGTGATTGGATCGGTGATGTTATTAATTTATGTAATTCTTTTTTATTAAAAAAGAAGTTTCAAGTTATATTTAAGTTATTACGCCGTGCGATGGTTATTCAAGATTATATTAAATAGGATAAAGCAGGTGCTGTGCGAGATCGGCACAGCGTCGACACGAGCGTAGACACGGGGACTGAAACTGGACACGATTAATGACGATTAGTAAGACGACAGTCGAAAGGCAGGACTAGCGACTCCAATACTTTCGCTGAATGATCCCAGTATGTTATCATTTAAATCACAAACCATAGAGGTTTCTTACGTTTCGTTTCTGACTATTATTATTATTTATTGTTAAATTCTTTCTCCAATATAATAATGATTACTATTCATAATGAATAAAAAAAAACTTTCTTTCGTTACTCTGAAAATCTACTGGTTAATAATTATATATCGAAGAATGAAGCGAAGAAATATAATAAATGATCAAACGAACTTACCAAGTGAAGTTCGATCATTATTATATGAGTCGCTTCATTCGTAGATATAATCTCTCTCCCACCCAGTTTGCACGAAATTATGTTTGCTGTAGTACCCAAAGAAAGAAAGAAAGATTTTTTGCATTATTTTTCTCTAAACATAATGAGACATGCCGGAACGTCCAGTAACCGAACGTGCGGGTAGTTTTTCAACTACCCACATACGTCTGAAAAAACGCGATTGCCTAGCAGATACAGAGGTACTACTAATAATTATATATCTTCGAATGAAGCGACTCATATAATAATGATCGAACTTCACTTGGTAAGTTCGTTTGATCATTTATCATAAAACACTGAATTATATTTATTTTATTTGTACATTTTAAGAATAACAAAGTACACTTTTAGCACATTGACACTTACAATAAAAATAAGTATAAACTTGAATAACAAAAAATTTAAGTAATTTTAAAAGTCCTCGTTTGGGCACGGCAGGTCTATATGGGTTAAGGGGGGAAAACGGTTTATCTCGATTTCCGGCAAAACTAATATTCCAATGAAATAAAGTTTGCATTTTCTGAGAAGATTTACTATAGTATAATATTTTTTTTCAACAAATAGAAAGCAAACAATTTTTTTTAAACAGCTGGTATATTGACGAGTGAATTTTCGATTGAAATTTAGGGTATTTTTTCTTATGTAATTTTACTATGTATAAGTACTTATATAATTTCGAAATAAGGTGAAAAAGTAAAATATATTTCTTTTCAAATAAATTACAGCGTATTTGGTACAAAAAAAGGTAAGTTTAAAGGCGCAGGTAAAAGCTAGTACAATAATATTATCAGGGCGAGCGAAGCGAGCCCTAGTACATCTCGCAACCTGTACATTTTGTGGTACATTTTACGGACAAACTATGACGCCTATTGATTTGTGCTTCAACATAGTATTTACATGTAAATATGTTATCATCAGTCAGTGAAGGTGTGATGACGCGAGCCCTCACAAAGCTCGGCTTTTAGCTAGTAAATGCGAAAGTGAGTTTGGTTGTTACGCCTTCACAGTTAAAGTACTAAGCGGATCATAATGAAACTTTCATAAGTACACGTTGTCCGGGGTATGGAGAAGGACATAGGGATTAGGGTACCTTTCATCCCGGAAAAAAGAACGGTCCCCGAGGGATAGAATATAGACGTAAACGCAGGCGGGCGGGCGCCGCGGGCGAAAGCTGTTAGAATTACGTACAATTTTCTTTAAGTGCATTTTGTGATTTCATAATATTATCTCCCCTAATTTAAGGTAGCACAGTAAAGGTAATGTGGCAACATTAATTTGCATTAGTGCCAACATGACGGCAAAGGAACTATTTGATGAAACGCACTATACTATTATTCTTTTTCACTTTTTTTATTTTTGAAGGTTCGGCATTGGTCTACAATGTCTTAATTTTACTTAAATAAAATAATTATGAATCTGTTAAATTAAAAGTATTTTTATTATTCTGTAATGTTCTTGAGTTGTTTAAGTGTAATTAAAACCTAAAATATTGAATAAAACGTTTTTACTGTGTCCAATGAGTAAATACTCATTGGACACAGTAAAGGTTTTACTGCCTTACCCATCCCTAGTTGCGGCCGGGTGCCCAACGGCACACCGGATTTTTCTAAATCTCTATACTCATTGCCATGAAATGAACGATGTTTGCTTTCAATACCTGATGATTACATTTTATCCCACAAACTAAATTTTTCAAAAAAAATTTTAAAATATTTGCGGCCACATTTGGACTGGCACCTCAGTAGAAATATGTTCTCCTTATCATATTTGTAAAAATGTGGTTTTAAGCGTGTACTCGATACCTGCATAATTCTGCAGTAGGATCTTAGGCTGGTTTAAATAGTCAGTACTTAAGATGCGACCAGCTCTCAAGACGCGGTTCGGCTCTGTGATTGGTCCAAATTTTGACAGCTAACCAATCACAGAGCCTGAATCGTGTCTTGAGACCGAGATGCATTTGGAGTACTGACTATTTAGGCTGGTTTTAGAGTCACGCTGACTGCGCGCGCACCGTCGGCGCTGACGGCCCGAGATGTATGAAATTGTAGGAAGCGTTTTTGAATAACGCGTAGCGGTCAGCGCTGATATTTCATATATTTCGATGTCGGCGCCGACGGTCAGCGAGCGGTCAGCGTGACTCTAAAACCAGCCTTATACCAGCCTTAGACTATGTGAAGTGCCCAAGTTTTGTTCTTGCCCTGTTCTGCTGGATACACTACTCGGGTTAAGTTAAGTTAAGACCTGGATTGGTTATTTTATCTTCTTCGCTAATATTTTGCTCATCTAAGAAAGCAGAAGGAGCTTTTTTAACTCTTTCTACTTTCTTATATAGTATATTAAGTATCTCATTCGGTGAGTTATTTTTGATAAGATTATTTAAATAATCCGTTTTGCTTCCTGCTTTATCAAAACAAAAACCATGCAATTTTTCAAAGGCAGAACAAATACTAAGTCCTACTCTATGTAACACTTTAGATAAATTTTTTGGTGTAAAAAGTTTTTTCTCGGCTAGGAAGTGATTTAAATAATTCCTTTCATTAAAACATGATTTGTGGAAGTTTTCTAAAATAGAAGCTGTATTATTTCCTGCCATGTCTAATATTGTGGATAAGTGACTTGCCGTAAACCTTACGCTATAGAAATCATTCAAAAGCTGCGTATTGTTCCCTTGCTCATCAAAACAAACATTATGAAAATCCTTCAGAGCAGAACAAATGCTAGCCCTTGCTCCATGCAGTATATTAGATAATTTTTTAATAGTAAAACCTGCCTGTGAGAAATGGATTAAATACGTTTTTGCTTTTTCTGTGGAACAAAAACCATGAAACTGACCTAAACTACCCACTGATGCGCTTAATATATTACACAGACTCTGAGGATTAAAACCTATCTTACGAAAATCTCTTAAAAGTTTTGTTTCCTTTCCTTTATCGTCAAAAAGAGTATTATGAAACTTTTTCAATCTATGAGAAGCATGGAATCCTGATCCACATAACATAGAAGATAAGTTACTTGGCTTAAAGCCTACATCATAGAAATTATTTAAAAGTTCTGTCTCTTCTCCATTGTCGTTAAAACAAACGTTATGTAATTCTTTAAAAGCATTGCTAGCTTTAGCTCCTGCTCCACTAAAAATACAAGACAAGTTACTTATAGTAAAATTCCTTTCCTTATTCCTTTTTTCAGTAAAATGTTTCAAATACTGTTTTTTATTTCCATGCACATCAAACCAAAGATCATATAAGTCTTTAAAAGCTTTTGTAGTATTCGCTCCTGCTCCACATAAAATACTGGACATATTAGATAAATTTATTCCTTCTTTTTCTAAAGTTTTTAAATATTGTGTTTTATTTCCTTCTTCATCAAACCAAAGATCGTATAAGTCTTTAAAAGCTTTTGCAGCACTAGCTCCTGTTCCATGTAAGATACTGGACATACTAGCAAAACTTGCTTCTTCTTTTTCGATAGTTCTCAAATATTGAGTTTTATTTCCTTCTTCATCAAACCAAAGATCATATGAGTCTTTAAAAGCTTTTGCACCATTGGCTCCTGCTCCATTCAAAATACTAGATATGCTAGATAGATCTATTCCTTCCTTTTCTAGAGTTTTTAAATATTGTGTTTTATTTCCTTTTTCATCAAACCACAGATCGTATAAGTCTTTAAAAGCTTTTGTAGCGTTAACTCCTGCTCCAGCTAAAACACTAGACATATTAACAAGATTTACTCCTCTTTCTTCTAGAGTTTTTAAATATTGTGTTTTATTTCCTTGTTTATCAAACCACAGGTCATACAATTCTTTAAAAGCCTTTGCACCATTAGCTCCTACTCCGTGCAAAATACTGGACATATTAGTTAGATTTATTTTTTCTTTTTTTAAGGTTTTTAAGTATTGTGTTTCATTTCCTTGCTTATCAAACCATAAATCATATAAGTCTTTAAATGCTTTGGGAGCTTTAGCTCCTGCTTTACTTAAAATACCGGGCATATCAGCTAGATTTACTTTTTCTTTATTTAGAGTTTTTAAATATTGTGTTTTATTTCCTTGCTCATCAAACCACTGATCATATAAGTCTTTAAAAGCCTTTGCGCCATTAGCTCCTGCTCCATTCAGAATACTGGATACATTAGTTAGATTTATTCCGCTTTCTTTTAAGGTTTTTAAATATTGTGTTTTATTTCCTTCTTCATCAAACCACAGGTCATATAAGTCTTTAAAAGCCTTTACAGCATTAGCTCCTGCACCATGCAAGATACTGGATATACTAGCAGGACTTATTCCTTCTTTTTCTAGAGTTTTCAAATATTGTGTTTTATTTCCTTGCTCATCAATAAAAATATTATATAGCCCTTTAAAAGCTTTTGCACCATTAGCTCCTACTCTATGCAAAATACTGGATACATTAGTAAGACCCATTCCGCTTTCTTCCAGAGTTTTTAAATATTGTGTTTTATTTCCTTTTTCATCAAACCACAGATCATATAAGTCTTTAAAAGCTTGTGCACCATTAGCTCCTGCTCCACCTAAAATGCTAGACACATTAGTAAGATTTATTTCTTCTTTTTCCAGGGTTTTTAAATATTGTGTTTTATTTCCTTCTTCATCAAACCACAGATTAAATAAGTCCTTAAACGCTTTGGGAGCTTTAGCTCCTGCTTTACTTAAAATACCGGATACATTAGTAAGATTTATTTCTTCTTTTTCCAAGATTTTTAAATATTGTGTTTTATTTCCTTGCTCATCAAACCACAGATCATGTAAGCCTTTAAAAGTCTTTGCAGCATTAGCTCTTGCTCCGTGCAAAATATTAGATACACTAGCTAGACCTATTCCTTCTTTTTCTAGAGTTTTTAAATATCGTGTTTTATTTCCTTCTTCATCAAACCATAGGTCATATAAATCTTTAAAAGCTTTTGCAGCACTAGTTCCTGTTCCGCCTAAGATACTAGAAACACTAGCTAGATTTATTCTTTCTTTTTCTAGAGTTTTTAAATATCGTGTTTTATGTCCTTGCTCATCAAACCACAGATCATATAAGCTTTTAAAAGTCTTTGCAGCATTAGCTCTTGCTTTACTTAAAATACTAGAAACACTAGCTAGATTTACTCTTTCTTTTTCTAAATTTTTTAAATATCGTGTTTTATTTCCTTGCTCATCAAACCACAGATCATATAAGCCTTTAAAAGCTTTTGTAGCATCAGCTCCTGATCCACTTAAAATGCTGGACATACTGGATAGGTTTATTCGTTTTCCTTTCAGAACTTCCAGACATTCTTTACCTTCCCCTTCAATTAAAAAATTTAAGAACTGATTAAATCTAGGTGTCCCTTCTTTACCGGCAACACTTTTAGCAAATCTTATTTCTTCATTAATATTATGTACATCCAGACGCGACCTCTTCAATACTATAATATCATCTTTGTCTGTGACAGAACGTCTTCGTTTTCTACTCGTTTTATGATTTTCCTTACCTGTACTCCTTGAATAATCGCTTTGCTCCTGTAAGGAATTTACAATATCTTGTAATGGTGTAGAAATATAAGATTGAGAAATATTGTTTGAATTTGAACCTACCACATTACTGTAAGCTTCCTCTCTAGAAATTTTTATGCTTCTCTTTATATCTTTTTTAATATTACTAAGAAGTGGTACAAAATGGTTCCTGTAATTCACTATGTAAATAATATTACTACCTGTACCTACATCGCCTTTAGTAACATGTAATCCATCTATCTTTTTATCTCTCAATTCTATAATCCGAACTTTCACTCCATACTTTTCACATATCATTTTTCCTTCAACTTCAGGTCTTCCCCATATAATAGCATTTTCCAACCTTAGAATTTTTATTTCTGAATCAGAGCTTGTATTATCAATGTATTCTGCAGTAAATTCAATATGCGGAATATATTCACAAAGTTTTTTACCTTCTCCTTTTAAAGCACTACCCAACCATGAAACTTTTTTGGATTGATTAACCTGTTGTGCATATTGCTTACAATTTTCCCGCAAAGACTTTACACTAAATCCTTTACTACCTGCAATCAGACCTTTATCTTTTAGCTCGTTCAATCCTTGAGCTATGGAATCAAAGAAACAATCTCCTTCACCTATAGCAGCTCCTATCTTAAAGCCTTCAGGCAATTTCTTCCTTAGTGTCGCTAAAAGTTGATTAAGCTTCTTTTTTTTCTTTTCATTCTTTGCATTTTTTATCCCACTGAAAATGGAAATAGGTTCTCTAGTAACAAAATCCGACTTTTCTAGAGTGCTCTTACTATTAGGTGGTTTACCGGACTCTTTATTCCCTGCTAACATATTTCCAGTTCTGCAGGTCAGGGGTCCATTGTCGAAATCGAATTTCTTGACACGTAGTACTGAAAAATAAAAATTGTTTATTGTAACCAAAAATCTTAATACAGGTAAGGTGATTTAAAACATAGGGAAAAGGCAAATATCATAACATGTCCTCAGATATAAAACAACAGACTCTCAATTTACGACGTTGGAATTGCGAGTTTATTGCATTACAAATATTATGTAGTTTTCAAATAGGTTTAATATAGTGAATTTTGGACTCCAAATCTGTGGACATCTTATACAAGCTCACAGTAATATTTTAGTTATAGGATTACTTCTATTTACTATCCTGGTCAAACCCAGTCTGTGTGGCCGTGTAGCCGGTGACTGTAACTGTAAGTTGTAACAATATTCACAAAACATGTACTGTATAGTCCGTCAAGAAAGTCATGACAGGCGGGAAAATTTTCTAAACGTAATCACGCAAAACGTTTTTTTTTTGCTTTGTATTTTTACAGAGAACGCTGATTACATTTTAAATATTGTCACCTTGCACATTTTTATCTCTAATTAATAAAGTTCTCATATTTTTTATTTCATTTAAAAATTTTCCCGCCTGTCATGAATTTCTTGACAGACTATAATTCTGCATGTTTTTCGGAAATAGCTACTTACTGTGATCTCAATCTTTTAGCTGTTTCACAATAATTACTTTCCTATTTCCTAAGCGTCGATTACACTGTGCTACATCCAGTGTACTACGTCATGTAGGGCACTAGATGTAGTGAAGTATAAATGTATGTAGGAATATAGGACCCTAGCTTAGGGCGGCAGGGAGAGCCCGACCTGCCTACATCACCTACATTACTACATGTAGTCCAGTGCAATCACAAGTAGGGAGGTAGTGCGCCGTCCGCAGCGAGACGGTCAGTCTCGCCTACAGAACACTAATATAACTCCTTCCGGAGGTCTCGCTGTGGCACCCGACCAATGCAATTAGTGTTTGTATGCGTTTAATTGGCATAATGACTATCGTAAAAGAAACTTTATTAGGTATTTTAGAACTGTACAAAGAGATATCCCGATTACAAGAATGCCGGCATGACAGATTTAAAGTTTTACTGGAAATATATAAGATATTTTTATATAAGAAAGCATGGGTGCCATGGTTGGTGTATTGTATTTGACTGGGTTAGGATTCCCTACGAAGTGCAATGTAAATAGAACGCCATTTATGTAGCGCCCTAGCTAGATCACCAGCTAGTGCACTAAATGACAATGTAGCACAGTTTATTCGTAGAGCACAGTGTAATCGACGCTCTAGATTGAAACTGCGTCCCACAGATTAGTTATAATATGTACTCCTGCGTCCTCAGAAGCTGCTACGATTGTCCTTATATATTGTTATTCATAGGTTACAATAGGATAGGTACTTACCGTTTTATTTTATTTTCAATGAATTACCTACTTATTTTTTAATTTTGTGTACCTAAATAGTATATAGTAAATAATATATCGCGGTAGTGATCACAAATTTAACTTTAGTCATAGAGATATGAGAAATTTATTACATTCAAATTAATGTAGTAGAATGAGGAGCAAAACTGACTTTTTATCCCGATAGGCGTCGCATCGTCGACTGACCGTAATTTGACATTAGAGCTGTCAAATCCCATACATTACATTTTTTGTAAACAAGAGTATTATTTACAGGGCTTCAAATAACGTTATTTTTTCATAACGTTATTGCTTCAAGGGCATAGATAACGTTATGAAAATTTTACCGATACTAGAAATAACGTTATAAATGTATTTAATAACGGTAAATGTTATAACGTTATATAGGATTTATAACGGTAAATATATGTTCTTTAATAACGTTATAGTCCGTCAAGAAAGTCATGACAGGCGGAAAAATTTTCTAAACGTAATCACGCTTTTAAGGTGTATTATTTTCTTTGTATTTTCACAGAGAACGCTTATCACATTTTAAATATGAGTGAGATTTGGTGCACCATGCACGATCGCATACCTGATACCAGAAAATAACGTTATATTTACCGTTATTATTATAACGTTATTTTTTGTTATGCCATAACGAAAAAATAACGTTATAATAATAACGGTAAATATAACGTTATTTTACTAGATATCGTTAAAAAAATAACGTTATCTGGCTACCATTATGAAAATAACGGTACGTAACGATATTTTTTCTGTTATTCGATAACGTTATGAAGCCCTGATTATTTATCAATTTTCGTAAAATTGCCTCAATGTTCTGCTTTGAGTTTTAAAAACAGGAGAGTTCGTATACTTCCCAAAGACCCAAAGTAAAAGAAAAAAGTGGGAAAATGCCTTGTGAATAAAGAATTTCAAAGAAAGAATATGGCACGCTTGAGCTTATAGTCGGGACATTTTAATAGGCCACATTTGACAGTTCATCAAAATTGTACCAGGTAACCTTATAGCGACGTACATAAAAAATAAATATTTTCGTTTTGTTATATCTGCACAATTGACTAACTTTTTTTCAATGACGATTACATATTTATTGTAAATATGACCGATACGAATTATTTAACGATTTGCTTTTACTGATAAACAATTCTAAACGTAATAAACAAATTCTGATCTTAATAATTGCACCTCGTTACAATGTTACGTTAGCTGACCTTTTTTCTTTTTAAACTCTAGGGAAGTTACCCTAAAAATTGGAAGCGAATAAATAGTATCGATGCATTGATTACTTGTAACGAAATATCCCCATAAATTAATAACCACGTTGTGAAAAGTAACACATATTTATGTGAAATGAATAATGATAATACTACCTTTAACAGTTTTTATAATTCAAGCGAATAAATGCATATTTTTTTTTGTAAATCATGTACTTGTCTTATTTTGCTCCTTGAATTTGCAAAAGAAAAAGTAATAATGGGACAGGAGTTTGTTTAAAACGTATAAAATTTAAATATTTTATTTCAAGTCCGTATCGATTTATTCGTTTTGGTCGATGTTTTTACGCAGCTCACCGCACTATGGAGATGAATCTGACAGATGTCAAAATTAAAATGCCCCGACTGTAAAACAAACCTAAGCGTCAGTGACAGGGGACGCGGTACGCGATACGGGAGCGTCTGCAACGCGAAACTGACCGTGCACACCTGCGCGACTACCTACGGTGCGAACCGTCAAACGTTAATATCATGACAGAATCTATCAAAACGTATACAAATCAAAAAATCATAAACTAAAGAGTTGTAGAAAATAAAATAAAAAAAGGTTTTAAAAAAGAAGTCTAGTTCAGGGCTTCATAACGTTATCGAATAACAGAAAAAATATCGTTACGTACCGTTATTTTCATAATGGTAGCCAGATAACGTTATTTTTTAACTATATCTAGTAAAATAACGTAATATTTACCGTTATTATTATAACGCTATTTTTTCGTTATGGCATAACAAAAAAATAACGTTATAATAATAACGGTAAATATAACGTTATTTTCTGGTATCAGGTATGCGATCGTGCACGGTGCACCAAATCTCACTCATAGTTAAAATGTAATAAGCGTTCTCTGTGAAAATACAAAGAAAAAATACACCTTAAAGGCGTGATTACGCTTAGAAAATTTTCCCGCCTGTCATGACTTTCTTGACGGACTATATCGTTATCAAAGAACATATATTTACCGTTATAAATCCTATATAACGTTATAACATTTACCGTTATTAAATACATTTATAACGTTATTTCTCGTATCGGTTAAATTTTCATAACGTTATCTATGCCCTTGAAGCAATAACATTATGAAAAAATAACGTTATTTGAAGCCCTGGTCTAGTTAAGTACACTTCAAAACACGCGTCTGACAACTTGACGCGCACGTTTCGCTTGCCGACGCGAACATTCCGCGTCGCGGTCGTGCAGGTGTGCACATCGCCATAAGATTACATAGTATTGTGGAGCGATTTTGTATGAAGAAAAATTTTTTCTCATTTTTTTTTAATGGCATGGCAATATAAAGTTGCCTTATGATGAGTAAATTCTGCATACAAAATATGGTTTACTTGTCTTGATATTATGAGGTGCCCCAACCCAATTGAAAATTCGAAAAATACGAATTTTTTGATAACATTGGTCTACTTTTGATAAATAGTATTTTTCTATATTTGCTGTTCCTTGTAAAAAAAACTATATTGTAATATGTTAAATAAAATACTGACCCCTTAGATAAGACCTTTTCTTTATCGCTTTTCTATTGAAGCGCCGATCAAAATGTATGGAATTTAGTTAAAAATTCGCGAATATGACGTTGACGTTCGACTCGTCTAATGTCAATTCTATAGATTTTAATCGACGATTCTATAAAGAAATGATAAAGAAAAAGTCTTGGCTACAGGTTCTGGTTAGTGGTATCAATGTTTTTATCAAGAAAAATTAAATATTTATGATATATTATCAAGGAATGATTATCAGAAAAAAGTAGATTGTTTGGTATTAAATTGTTTTTTTATTTCACAATTAGGCATTTGAAACAAAAAACTACTTTAATAGTTTGTTAATTACTTCTTCTATAAAACGAATAACATCTCCTTTGAAAACTATATTCACAACTGTACCATCACAGCCACCTTTTCTACCATCAAAATAATTTATGCGTATACTTTTATAATTGCGATCTACATCGTGTGTGCTGATCTGTTTTGCATTATTTCTCATCGAATTTTTAACGATCAATGACAGCACTAGAATCCTTTGATGTAATAATACCAACAATCAACATCTTTTAACACAGATAAAGAAGCAGATAAAGCTATAATAGCAGCTGCTCTGTCAGAGACTCAGGTACGATCGCATACGAGAGCTAATGATGGAAAATTGAATCTCTTTTTCTTGGGTGGCTGAGCAGCTACTTATTATGGCGATTCATTAGCTTGTAAAAGCTACAAGAAGAGGCTACAATTGCTTGAACTCGTTCTTTCGGTTCTTAAGTCTTCATGCAAAGAACGAGAACAAGATGTCTGGTTAGGACCCATTATATCCTTGTTACGCAGTGATTCTTTTTATTATATTTTAATTTTCTTCATATTTTTTACAGTCGCATTTAAATCTACAAGGCCTATCATCATTTTTCTTGCAGTTCGTTAATCAAGTAAATAATATACTTCTTTTTTTTGGGAAGCGACGCTTTTCGCCAGATATATAAAATTTCCGTAGCCAGTCTTTGAATACATCATGAACTGTCGGCTCTTTTGTTGTTTTGTCAAGCTTTGATTCATATTAATGTGATATTAATTAATAAATAAGTGATTTTTATAACTGAATTGGTAGTTGAGACTTGAGACACTGGTAACTTCTCCGATAAACCAAAAACGGAACAACATATCTCTTTTCGTGTTTTGACGACATATTTTGACTGTTATAAAGAGAAATACTAGGTATAAATTATATCGCAAATACTATTTTATCAACAATCAGTGAATTGGAAATTAAAAATATTACTTACAGGAGTTTATTTTCTTGTGGGTAGTGCTTAAAATTACTGTTTCTCACAAGCAGAATTACATTAATAGCGCGCACTTTATGGCGTTCCAACAGCAATTGAAAAGTGCAATGAAATCACCTCTCCTGCCTCAATCTCCCAATCTATTTACGCAATATTCAAACTTAAACAGATACGAACGTAACGGAATACACATAATATAATTCAGCGTTAATTTGGCAATATTAGAAGTTGGTGGTTTTTGACAAATTTTTTCGAATTTTTCTAAAGTTCATGACGTTGGGGGCACCTCTAAATTTATTATGATTTAAATAAAATTTTGTATACAGGGTGTAACAAAAACAAGTGATAATACTTTAGGGTGTGTACGTGTTCCCTGTAGAGAGTTCATTGTGAAAGTAGCAGCGCTGAAAGACCAAAATTTTTTTTCACTTTTGTATGGGGAAACTCGTGACGCTCGGGCCCTTGCCCATACAAAAGTGAAAAAAAATTTTGGTCTTTCAGCGCTGCTACTTTCGCAGTGAACTCTCTACAGGGAACACGTACACATCCTAAAGTATTATCACTAGTTTTTGTTACACCCTGTATATATTTGTGAACAGTGACAGCAACTTTTTATAGGTATGCCAAAACGAATATCAAAAAAAATTTTTTCGCTCCACCCTATCACCCTACCGCGCGGCGGACGCTACCGCTTCGCAGTCGCTTTGGTCGCGTAGGTTTGTGCAATCCTTTATGTTTCATCATTTCACAGAAGATAATTATTTTGAAAGATGTAAATACACAGGTAAGTCGTGAAATTATGCTGTCTAGCCTAGGCCAAACTTATTATTTCCTAGACATGCCTCTTAAAAACAAACCAATTACAAATTGTAACATATCGACACCGGAAATATCACATAACGTAAGGGACATTTTGGCGAAAATGAGTTATATATATCATTGGATTCAGAATTTCGAGCTCTATCGTTTGACATACTTGAAATTCTTCTATCGTTAAAAAATGTCCCTTACAGTACACATTTTTTAAAGTCTAGACAGGTTTTTTCCTAAAAAAATTAATTTAACGGACGCTAATATTTTTACGTGTTAAAAAAAAATAACGTAAACGCTTTTAAAATACAATTCAGTATCATAATCATAGTCAAGAGAATTGTACTAAGCTAAAGGTTAACGTAAGGGACGTTAACCTTTAGCTTAGTACAATTCTCTTAACATGTCCTTTACGATAAGAATTGATACATAATAATTATTCTCATAGCTTCACTAAAATTTGTCCCTTACCTTAATCTTAAATATAATTTTTCAAGTGAGAAGATAATTTTTTGGTACCTATTCAAAAAGTAGGTATTATTCGAAGTTTTAGTGTTTTAGCTAAACTTTTTCCTTTCGGCATACACATGTAATGCGGTCAATTTTAGATAGCTAGTATTAGGGATGACAAATCCTCCTGGCTGCAAATGAAATTGAGATGCAAGAACTGTTTTAGAGAATGAAGCAAATGATCAATAACTTGGGCCTCTCAATTAATAAAGGGAAAACCAAAAACATGGTCATAGACAGAAGAAACACTCTACCTTTGACTGGCGCTCTAAAATTGGAAGTGGTTAGCAAATTCGTCTTTGATCTTTATAAACAACGGCTCCTGTGAACCAAATATACGTAGAAGAATTGGGATGACTAAAAGCGCCATGTCTCAAATGCATAAAACCTGGCCTAACAGGAAGATTTCGTTAAAAACCAGGAGGAAACTTGTGCACATGCTCATATTCTTCATCTGTCTTTAAGGATCCGAGACATGGACTCTGAATTCTGCAGACCGCAGAAGTATCTACGCCGTCGAGGTTGCTGGAGGAAAATGCTCTGAATTCTATAAACTGCTTTCAGAACCAACTCATCCATTCTGGCTAAAGTAAACATAAAAATAAGGCTCTCTTCCATCTGTCTAATAACGCATCTGAATATTTCAGACACATTACCAGAAAAAAGAAGGAAACCTTGAAACCATGGTATGGCAAACTCATGATAACTGGCAAGATTGAGGGGAAAAAGACCGCGGAGCCGCTGTCTCATGCGTTGGTCTGATCAAATTCGCACCACACTTGAGTCGACTGTCTACGACGCTCTTCTAGTTGTCGATAATAGAAATAGCTAGCGTAACACAATAGAAAGGAATTTAATAACAGTCGACGGACGCACTTTCTTGACGGACTTTAACGTTATCAAAGAACATATATTTACCGTTATAAATCCTATGTAACGTTATAACATTTACCGTTATTAAATACATTTATAACGTTATTTCTAGTATCGGTTAAATTTTCATAACGTTATCTATGCCCTTGAAGCAATAACGTTATGAAAAAATAACGTTATTTGAAGCCCTGCCTGCACACCGCTCCTTGTGAGTATAGACTAGTATTCGTTGCCACACCGTCAAAGAGAATATAATCACCATAGATAATACAGTATATAAATAATCACTACGTGCACACCGTGGATAAATAAAGATTACGAATTATAGTTCTTGATCTGTGGATAAAGATAAAGTCGAAGTGTTGGTGCAACCCAAAGTTTCAAATTTAAAGTTATTTCAAATTTACTGTACAGAATGCATTAAAACTGTTGAAAAAATGTTAAATGTGGGTCATTGTTCTTTCTCTATATATAATAAAAATAACTGTAAACGATGAGTGCTCTCGTCCAGAAATATAGGAACATGTTACTGGTTGGTTTATTATTTTTTTATTTGGGATGTGTTATTACTTTAAACTTTGTAAATACTGAATGTCCAGCCTCCAGTGCAACTGGAATATTGGAGTCAACCGTCAATACAGAGGTTGAGTACATTGTACTAGTTTTGAGCGGCCCTCAAAACGAAGTAAAACGGGATGCAATAAGGTCGACCTGGGCCAATTTTATTGGTAATATTATAACTGAAAATGATGTGAGATTGTACAGGTGGAACCATAGTTGGACTGAACCCAAGAAAGCCCAGGGTTTTGCAAAAATTTTATATCCAATAGGGGTACAAGGATTATCAGAGGATCAACTTATAAAGATAAGCAATGAAAATACTAGGTCCAAAGATTTAATATTATTAGAGAACCTTCATGATTCCTATGAGAATTTAGCCAGAAAGGTCATAGAATCGATGATATGGTTGAATAATAATTACAAGAATTTAAAATATGTGATAAAATGTGATGATGACTCATTTGTAAGGGTTGACTTGATTATAAAAGATCTAGAAGCATTTGCACCACAAATGAATGCTCCAAAAATTAGCTCTTACGTGACACAGGTATTTTTTAAAATTGTAATGTTATTTATTATCTCTTTGTGGTAGTAAGTAATCATTTTCTAATTTGAATTTAATATGGCATTAAAATTTTGTTACTTTGTTAAAAAATAAATTTTCAATCATTTTCAGAAAAATGTTGAGAGCATTTTCTACAAAGGACTGTACTGGGGATATTTTGATGGCAGAGCGAGAGTTTTTCTGAATGGTAAATGGGAGGAAAAGGACTGGTTTCTGTGTGACACCTACCTCCCGTATGCTTTAGGAGGTGGATATGTCATATCACAGAGCATTGTCAAATACATTGCCAGAAATCATGATCTACTCAGGTATACACAGTATTATATATATCGACCCCTCTGGGTAGAAAGTAGAAACGTCGTAAAAGCCATTTTGGCCAAAATGAGTTTTTAACGGTTTCTTACTCACAATCGCGAGTTCTATCGATCTGTATATTTGAAATGTTCAAATTCGCAAACAAATGTCTTTTACAGCATTTTTCAACTCATTATAAACCCAGTTTTGTTCTTTGAAAATGTTGTAATGCGCAATTTCTTCAATTAATTTTTGAAATTTATGTAGTAAGCGTCATTTTTTTAATTTCGTGGTTAATACTACATAATATATACAGTACTTGAAGATAATACTATCAAACATTTTGTAGCAAAAGACACGTCATCAACAAATATGGCTTTTACAACATTTTCTCGACTTCAAACATTTTTTTATTCTTTGAAGTTATAATAAACCACTATAGCTCAGTTAGCTTAGATTTTCGGTAGTTTACTAAATAGAAACTAAAAATATTCTACATTCAATAGTTTCAGAGATTGTATGGTTTTTACTACAAAAAATCTAGTTTTGAATGGCTTTTACAACATTTTTTTTGCTTCGCGACTATTACCATTTATTCATTTGATTGTATAGTTTTTCATTATTTTTTTTAAAGTAAAATTTTACTTTTCCGATAAACTTTAATAAAATTATCGAAATAAAATTAACCTTATATTACCTCTAATTAATGCAAAAGGTAGGTAAGTATTTTACAATAATAGCTTTAGAAAATCAGTTCTTCGTATTGTTACTCTTGGTAATAAGTCTTTTGGTGGAAAACTTCCTTAAAACATTTTCTCAACTTACACATTAAACAATCTTAGATTGTAAAACTAAAAAAAAAAGAAAGTTATTAAAGACGTCTTTGGAAATAACCGGAAATTGTATACAAAATTAACAACAAAAATGACATATTACGTTATTTGTTATTCAGTCAACTTACTCGTCACTGCAGTAACATTATCAAAATAAAATTAACAAAACATTCCTAATACTTCAGTCGGAATTTCCAGGAATTGCTATTGTATTCTATTGTTGTCGCGATCACCGGTGCTCGCGCGAGGCCTGAAGGATTAAATAAGCAAAAATAGTGAGCATTTAACAATAATAACATTATCTTAATAAAATCAGAAATAATAAATAAATTTCATGTTTTTAAGCCCTGATAAACCCTAAAATTTAGGGTTCCGTACCCAAAGGGCAAGAGCGGGACCCTATTACTAAGACTTCCTGTCTGTCCGCATGTCTGTCTACAGGCTTTATCTTAAGAATACTCATATTTGGCCGATTATTTTGATAATTTTATTAAATTTTATCGGAAAAGTACAATTATACATTAAAATAATGAAAAACTATAAAATAATTTGATATTCGTCACTAATGTTTGTCGCATTTAATGCACAAATTACACTTGTCTTTTAATTCAAAAAATACCTTCAACGAAACGTTGTTTTAAGTCTTATACAACCAAATGAATAAATGTTTATAGTCATGAAGCGAAATAAAAATGTTGTAAAAGCCATTTACAACCAGATTTTTTGTAGTAAAAGCCATGCGATCTCTGAAACTATTGAATGTAGAATATTTTGAGTTTCTATATAGTAAACTACCCGAAAATCTAAGCTAACTGAGCTATAGTGGTTTATTATAACTTCAAAGAATAAAAAAATGTTTGAAGTCGAGAAAATGTTGTAAAAGCCATATTTGTTGATGACGTGTCTTTTGCTACAAAATGTTTGATTATAGTCATGAAGCGAAATAAAAATGTTGTAAAAGCCATTTACAACCAGATTTTTTGTAGTAAAAGCCATGCGATCTCTGAAACTATTGAATGTAGAATATTTTGAGTTTCTATATAGTAAACTACCCGAAAATCTAAGCTTAATGATAGCTTCACAGAATAAAAAAATATGCATGAAACAAAATTACGATTTTTGTTTTTTGGCCGTACTGTAAAATGGCTATTCGGCTTTTATGACGTTTCTACTTTCTACCCAGAGGGGTCGATATATTAGAGTCCTTACAGTCTGTTTGCCTCTTACCTCCTTCTGTCTAGAACGATGATAAAGCATACTCCTGCTGCAAAGTGTGATGCTTTCACAATGTTTATATTATAATATCTGCAGGAAAATGCAGAACATTTTAAATTATTGTTATATTCCTAAATTCACATGTATTTTCCTTTTTCAGTGTGTATCGTTCTGAGGACGTCTCAATGGGTGTTTGGACTGCAGCTTTAGATGGTATCAACAGAGTCCATGATGTGAGGTTTGATACCGAGTGGAAATCTCGTGGTTGTGACACAAACATGCTTGTACGACACAAGCAAACTCAGACTGACATGTTCAAAATGTACAGAATGTTGGTTTATACGCATGGCAAGAAACTTTGTAAGACTGAAAGTAAATTAAGAAAATCATATCAATATAATTGGAATGTACTGCCAAGCATGTGCTGTAAACAAAATCAAGTATAACACTAAGTACTAAGTGAACTAACCTAAACCAATCTAAAATATTGTCAATTTAATATCCACGTAACTAAAATGTAACTATAGAAAGTAATTTTTTTAACCTGGCCTTGTGTTCTGTAAAGGTTGTAAAACATGTTATGTATACCCTACAAATAATAAAAACTAAGGAAGAATAACTCCATCAAAAAAATTGCACCAAAAATGTGACCCGAATACATGCATAGTCTAGATATGAGCGCCGTCACTCAATTCCACGGCGGCGGCGCCGGTCCAAAATTACTACGGCGGCGGCGTGACCTGCGGGGTGATTCAGCGTTTTCGCGCGGAATCTTCCCGATTGCGGAAACTATTTCACTTTCAAGCAAATGACAAGTGAATAATGTCATTTTGACAGTAGTGATATTTCTTTTGTATGAGTGAAATTATTTCCGAATTCCGCCACGGATTCGAGAACATCTCACCGCGGATGGGAGTTTGACATCCGACGACGGAAAATTATCCGAGGATTAGGGCGTTTGTGCACTACACGGAATTTTACCGACCGGTGTTCCGGTTTCTTACATTTTGATATGGCAAACGTCACAGTTATGAACGCCGGACGGTAAAATTCCGTGTAGTGCACAAACTCACTTAGAGATGTTTTCACGGAATGTTACCGCCACTCGTGAAATCTTTTCACTTCGAGAACCGTGTCATGGCGGATATTGTTAGATGAAATTATTTAACCGATTCAGTGCGGTGTCATTTTTTGCATTTTTATGCGCCTGGTGGCGAACAGATATTTCTTGGCTCCTCTGAGGCGCCTAGCGCCAGGAACTTTGATGGCTCCTCTCGAGCGCCACCCGCCATGAACTGTAATTCATCGCTGTTTCGTCTGTTTCCAATTGTTTTTCTTTTAGTAGATACCCAACAGCGAATGTAAACGGATTAATAGTTCGTTTCAAGTATTTAGGAGTGATTATTTACGTGTACAAACAGAAATGGAAGCTAAGTGACTAATTTTTATCAGGTGTTGTAAACCTTTGGCTGTATTGATCAGTTTATTTACGTTTTATTGTAGAACGGGATATTACATGCATAACGATAAAAATGTATCTACTTTTTATAGCATTTTATAAACAAATAAACATTGTATAAGTTGTAGTTTTTGAATGAAATATCTGAATTCAACAAAACCGACTTCCAAAAAACGAGGAGGTTATATGTTCGGCTGTGGATATATTTTTTTATTTTTTTTATTTTTATTTTTGTATGTTCAACGATTACTCCGCCGTTTGTTAACCGATTTTCGAAATTTTTGTTGTGTTGTATTAGGTTTTACTCCAATTTGGTACCATGTTCACAAAAGTGGTGACCTGATGATGGGATCCATGAGTAATCGAGGGAACTCCTCGAAATTTATATGGAAACATATGGTGATTTTGGTTTTATGAGAAGCATCCTAAGCATATGCTACCAAAACGCAAGATTTTGCACCGAGGTATACTATGGTTCCGAAGCTCCTAATAGAACTCCGGATTCCTTATAGATACAAGTTTGGGAGTTTAGGCGCTGTTTTAAGAACTGAAAGCATATGCTACTATGCAAATTACATTCATCATCATCATCATCATCATTACCACGTCAGGGTCACCAATGTCACCAAATTCAACCTTATCTTCAGAGCATAAGGCACACATTTGACATACTCCTGAGAAGTTAAAAGTTGCTTCGATAATGTAACATTCTGTTCCGCTTCGCCGAGATATTCTGGAAAACAACCAAATTTCAACCTTTTGCATTGCGTTTAGCGTTCATAGTATAATAACGCATCGCATCGCATATCTGCCAGGGCTGTCAAGCAAGCGCGCGGCGGCGCGGGCGCGGGCCGCCGCGCGCTTGCTTCCGTGAGTAATACAAATTACTCACGGAGGTACTATGTACGCTGCGTGTGCTTGTCGCACATGTCGAATGAGTGCCAGCCTATTGAACTAGTCCGGTGACCGGCTACTTAGCACGTCACACGTGTTCACTTCGATTTTTTTTAATGATTGTTTAAAATTATCTGCAGGCTGCAGCTGATATTATAATATTTTGTAAGTGTGACTGTAATAAGATACGTAGAATAATATACACGTGTATTATTCTACGTATAGTACGCGTTTGCTTACTAGGTAACTAAAAAGAGTGAAATTATTATTTTTAACAAAAAATTATATCCGACTTCCAAGGTAAAACAATAATAACATCCTTATAATATGAACTAAAAAGTATTAAATAATTATTCCTATCTAATAGTGCCTTTTTACGAATTCGGCTAAAACTCAACTATTTCTGTACTCAATCTTCATAATTTTGAAGTCGGTGCCAGTTGCAAAACTTTCAAATATTCTGTCAGAGAACAGAAGATTCATCTGGTACCGACTTCAAAATGATGAAGATTGAGTACAGAAATAGTTGAGTTTTAGCCGAATTCGTAAAAAGGCACTATTAGATAGGAATAATTATTTGTAAAGGAGTCGTAATTTCGCTCACTGAGCGATTTCGGTCTTTGAGCGTAACATATATACTTACTAGGCCAACTTGATGATATTATATTTGTCCTCTAGTCCTATATTTATTTAATGAAAGTGAGTTTTAGCATTTTTTAAAATATTGTATACATTATTATATGGACATGAATCATGATGTCGCTTAATATATGTAAGGAATATTACATTAATAACTTTTATGATGAAAACTTATGTAGTTAAAATAAATGAACATAGAATGAAGAATAATTTGAATTTTTATTCAATATAACAAAATTCCAATTTTAACAATGCATTAGCAAGTAAGAAAAATTAATCACACAACTTTTCTAAATGCCTATGTCAACCGTCAACAAATAAAAATGTTATCATTCATTAATCATACATTACAACAAAAACCAAACTCGAAAAATTTTACAATATATTAATATTGTTATAAAAAAACTAGGTACATAAGTCTTGCACAACTAAAAACATTAGTAGCACTTTGGTAGGTCTATAATATTATTTCTAATATCACAATCATAGAGGATTTATGCAGAGGCAGCTCGACACTGGTGGAGAATATATTTTCACATTCATCACATCAGCCACATTTCTTCAAAAATTAGTGATTATACATCACAAACACATATTCAGTAGAAATTATCATGTTATGCGCTATTTCTTTTCAAAACTAACAGTGTGTTTCTATGAATTTATATTAAAATATGTAATTATAATTTGCTGTATTCTGGCTTATAATGTTCCTCAGTCTACTGATAAGCATGACATAGCTTGGATGTTTTATCTCTGTCACTTAGTACAAAGTAGAGAATCAACTACTAAGGCCGGCCTCACACAGCCGTAATGTTACTCTGAATAGGCTACTTGACCTATATTCAATTTCATTGAACAAATTCATATTTCTAGTAGAACTTGGCCTAGGAAACCGTATTTCACCCTTATCATCAAATAAAAGCTTATGATTGATAAATAAAGTCGATTTGAAAATATGATTTTATGAAAATGTGAAATAATTCAAATAAAACATCAGTTTTATACATTATCTCCATTTATTGTAGACGGGAAATGAAATGGCCAAAACTTTTCTCCAAAAGTTTTCAACATTACAAATGATTTCTAATTTCTTATTTAATTATTTTATAATTTTTGGGGCACTTTTAGACTCGTACATTTAGCACATAAAAAAATTTCAATAAAGAGAGTTTAAAATACAAAACGTATGACGTCACACTATGGCGGACAGTGTTTTCGGCGCCATTTAAAAGGCATGTTTTTCAATCAACATTTTTATGGGTTTCTACTAGTGGTGTTCCTAACGGCTATATTTTTATAGCGCGTTAGATGGAATACGCTACATTTTTCAAGCGCGCTAGTTTTGACGCTACGCTATAACGAATTTCAAGCGCGCTAGTTTTGACGCTACGTTATAACGAATTTCAAGCGCGCTAGTTTTGACGCTACGTTATAACGAATTTCAAGCGCGCTAGTTTTGACGCTACATTATAACGAATTTCAAGCGCGCTAGTTTTGACGCTACGTTATAACGAATTTCAAGCGCGCTAGTTTTGACGCTACGTTATAACGAATTTCAAGCGCGCTAGTTTTGACGCTACGTTATAACGAATTTCAAGCGCGCTAGTTTTGACGCTACGTTATAACGAATTTCAAGCGCGCTAGTTTTGACGCTACGTTATAATGAATGATACGTTATAACGATCGATTGGACACGTTGTAAAGTTACCGACGTTATTGAATTCTTTCGTTACTAGTTATAACGCCGTGGGTGAGTTAATATAACGTGTTTGTTAAAGATAATTACTTAGAATAATATAATCGTTTGAAGGCATTATCATTTCTTTGGCTAATATTATTATGTTTGAAATATTTTAATTTTTTTATTTTTTGGTAAGTAATATAAGTACTTAAATTATTTTTACATCTATTTTACAACAGTTTTTTTTTATATTTTATTTACATTTAAAAATATAATAACGTATCCAGATTTAGAAAAAATACGTTCACATGGAACGGAATTTACCATTATATTACAGTACAGGGCTCTTCGGAGCAGGGGGTCAATGTTACTGATGATTATAAAACTTTATAATTTACCTATGCACGCAACGCAACACTGAAAAAATTATAACAGCCGAATTCACCCGATTTGGACCCGAACGACACGACAACGAACCAACGAAAGTCGCGACTTGCGCGCGATCGGCAGCGCGAGCGGCGCCGCGCTAGGTCAGTGACCGCGCGATACGTTATAACGTAGCGTCTTGTGCATAGTTTTATAGCGGGCGCTATTCGTTGCGAAGAAATAGCGCGCTACTTTTTTCAGCTATACGTTATATTAACCACCACTATACGGGAGCGTCTGCAACGCGAAACTGACCGTGCACACCTGCGCGACTACGGTGCGAACCGTCAAACGTTAATATCATAACACAATCTATCAAAACGTATACAAATCAAAAAATCATAAACTAAAGAGTTGTAGAAAATAATAAAAAAAAGGTTTTAAAAAAGAAGTCTAGTTCAGGGCTTCATAACGTTATCGAATAACAGAAAAAATATCGTTACGTACCGTTATTTTCATAATGGTAGCCAGATAACGTTATTTTTTAACTATATCTAGTAAAATAACGTAATATTTACCGTTATTATTATAACGCTATTTTTTCGTTATGGCATAACAAAAAAATAACGTTATAATAATAACGGTAAATATAACGTTATTTTCTGGTATCAGGTATGCGATCGTGCACGGTGCAACAAATCTCACTCATAGTTAAAATGTAATAAGCGTTCTCTGTGAAAATACAAAGAAAAAATACACCTTAAAGGCGTGATTACGTTTAGTAAATTTTACCGCCTGTCATGACTTTCTTGACGGACTATATCGTTATCAAAGAACATATATTTACCGTTATAAATCCTATATAACGTTATAACATTTACCGTTATTAAATACATTTATAACGTTATTTCTAGTATCGGTTAAATTTTCATAACGTTATCTATGCCCTTGAAGCAACAACGTTATGAAAAAATAACGTTATTTGAAGCCCTGGTCTAGTTAAGTACACTTCAAAACACGCGTCTGACAACTTGACGCGCACGTTTCGCTTGCCGACGCGAACATCCCGCGTCGCGGTCGTGCAGGTGTGCACAGCGCCATAAGATTACATAGTAGGGTGGAGCAATTTTGTATGAAGAAAAATTTTTTCTCATTTTTTTTTAATGGCATAGCAATATAAAGTTGCCTTATGATGAGTAAATTCTGCATACAAAATATGGTTTACTTGTCTTGATATTATGAGGTGCCCCAACCCAATTGAAAATTCGAAAAATACGAATTTTTTGATAACATTGGTCTACTTTTGATAAATAGTATTTTTCTATATTTGCTGTTCCTTGTAAAAAAAAACTATATTGTAATATGTTAAATAAAATACTGACCCCTTAGCCAATACCTTTTCTTTATCGCTTTTCTATTGAAGCGTCGATCAAAATGTATGGAATTTACTTAAAAATTCGCGAATATGACGTTGACGTTCGACTCGTCTAATGTCAATTCTATACATTTTGATCGACGATTCTATAAAGAAATGATAAAGAAAAAGTCTTGGCTACAGGTTCTGGTTAGTGGTATCAATGTTTTTATCAAGAAAAATTAAATATTTGTGATATATTATCAAGGAATGATTATCAGAAAAAAGTAGATTGTTTGGTATTAAATTGTTTTTTTATTTCACAATTAGGCATTTGAAACAAAAAACTACTTTAATAGTTTGTTAATTACTTCTTCTATAAAACGAATAACATCTCCTTTGAAAACTATATTCACAACTGTACCATCACAGCCACCTTTTCTACCATCAAAATAATTTATGCGTATACTTTTATAATTGCGATCTACATCGTGTATGCTGATCTGTTTTGCATTATTTCTCATCGAATTTTTAACGATCAATGACAGCACTAGAATCCTTTGATGTAATAATACCAACAATCAACATCTTTTAACACAGATAAAGAAGCAGATAAAGCTATAATAGCAGCTGCTCTGTCAGAGACTCAGGTACGATCGCATACGAGAGCTAATGATGGAAAATTGAATCTCTTTTTCTTGGGTGGCTGAGCAGCTACTTATTATGGCGATTGATTAGCTTGTAAAAGCTACAAGAAGAGGCTACAATTGCTTGAACTCGTTCTTTCGGTTCTTAAGTCTTCATGCAAAGAACGAGAACAAGACGTCTGGTTAGGACCCATTATATCCTTGTTACGCAGTGATTCTTTTTATTATATTTTAATTTTCTTCATATTTTTTACAGTCGCATTTAAATCTACAAGGCCTATCATCATTTTTCTTGCAGTTCGTTAATCAAGTAAATAATATACTTCTTTTTTTTTTGGGAAGCGACGCTTTTCGCCAGATATGTAAAATTTCCGTAGCCAGTCTTTGGAATACATCATGAACTGTCGGCTCTTTTGTTGTTTTGTCAAGCTTTGATTCATATTAATGTGATATTAATTAATAAATAAGTTATTTTTATAACTGAATTGGTAGTTCAGACTTGAGACACTGGTAACTTCTCCGATAAACCAAAAACGGAACAACATATCTCTATTCGTGTTTTGACGACATATTTTGACTGTTATAAAGAGAAATACTAGGTATAAATTATATCGCATATATAACAATCAGTGAATTGGAAATTAAAAATATTACTTACAGGAGTTTATTTTCTTGTGGGTAGTGCTTAAAATTACTGTTTCTCACAAGCAGAATTACATTAATAGCGCGCACTTTATGGCGTTCCAACAGCAATTGAAAAGTGCAATGAAATCACCTCTCCTGCCTCAATCTCCCAATCTATTTACGCAATATTCAAACTTAAACAGATACGAACGTAACGGAATACACATAATATAATTCAGCGTTAATTTGGCAATATTAGAATTTGGTGGTTTTTGACAAATTTTTTCGAATTTTTCTAAAGTTCATGACGTTGGGGGCACCTCTAAATTTATTATGATTTAAATAAAATTTTGTATATATATTTGTGAACAGTGACAGCAACTTTTTATAGGTATGCCGAAACGAATATCAAAAAAAATTTTTTCGCTCCACCCTATCACCCTACCGCGTGGCGGACGCTACCGCTTCGCAGTCGCTTTGGTCGCGAAGGTTTGTGCAATCCTTTATGTTTCATCATTTCACAGAAGATAATTATTTTGAAAGATGTAAATACACAGGTAAGTCGTGAAATTATGCTGTCTAGTCTAGGCCAAACTTATTATTTCCTAGACATGCCTCTTAAAAACAAACCAATTACAAATTGTAACATATCGACACCGGAAATATCACATAATCCTTCAGGTCCCGCGCGAGCATTGGTGATCGCGACAACAATAAAATACAATAGCAATTCCTGGAAATTCCGACTGAAGAGTGAAGTATTAACGTAAGGGACATTTTGGCGAAAATGAGTTATATATATCATTGGATTCAGAATTTCGAGCTCTATCGTTTGACATACTTGAAATTCTTCTATCGTTAAAAAATGTCCCTTACAGTACACATTTTTTAAAGTCTAGACAGGTTTTTTCCTAAAAAAATTAATTTAACGGACGCTAATATTTTTACGTGTTAAAAAAATAACGTAAACGCTTTTAAAATACAATTCAGTATCATAATCATAGTCAAGAGAATTGTACTAAGCTAAAGGTTAACGTAAGGGACGTTAACCTCTAGCTTAGTACAATTCTCTTAACATATCCTTTACGATAAGAATTGATACATAATAATTATTCTCATAGCTTCACTAAAATTTGTCCCTTACCTTAATCTTAAATATAATTTTTCAAGTGAGAAGATAATTTTTTGGCACCTATTCAAAAAGTATTATTCGAAGTTTTAGTGTTTTAGCTAAACTTTTTCCTTTCGGCATACACATGTAATGCGGTCAATTTTAGATAGCTAGTATTAGGGATGACAAATCCTCCTGGCTGCAAATGAAATTGAGATGCAAGAACTGTTTTAGAGAATGAAGCAAATGATCAATAACTTGGGCCTCTCAATTAATAAAGGGAAAACCAAAAACATGGTCATAGACAGAAGAAACACTCTACCTTTGACTGGCGCTCTAAAATTGGAAGTGGTTAGCAAATTCGTCTTTGATCTTTATAAACAACGGCTCCTGTGAACCAAATATACGTAGAAGAATTGGGATGACTAAAAGCGCCATGTCTCAAATGCATAAAACCTGGCCTAACAGGAAGATTTCGTTAAAAACCAGGAGGAGACTTGTGCACATGCTCATATTCTTCATCTGCCTTTAAGGATCCGAGACATGGACTCTGAATTCTGCAGACCGCAGACGTATCTACGCCGTCGAGGTTGCTGGAGGAAAATGCTCTGAATTCTATAAACTGCTTTCAGAACCAACTCATCCATTCTGGCTAAAGTAAACATAAAAATAAGGCTCTCTTCCATCTGTCTAATAACGCATCTGAATATTTCAGACACATTACCAGAAAAAAGAAAGAAACCTTGAAACCATGGTATGGCAAACTCATGATAACTGGCAAGATTGAGGGGGAAAAGACCGCGGAGCCGCTGTCTCATGCGTTGGTCTGATCAAATTCGCACCACACTTGAGTCGACTGTCTACGACGCTCTTCTAGTTGTCGATAATAGAAATAGCTAGCGTAACACAATAGAAAGGAAGGTCATAGAAGGGGAAGGTCGTGACTGGCGAAGCAGCTCTGACAGGTGCGATAAAAAAGAGCAGTAGCTCCTGATAAGGTGAAATGAGAAGCTTAATGCCAGGTCAAGAACGGGGATTTAGACTTGTGGTGTGCGATCGCTAGGTCATGCTGCGCTGCTGCGAATCCGTAATGTCACAGAAAGAGGCCGCAGTGTGGAAAAAGGAGGAAGATCCATCTTCCATTCGGCTCAGGATACAGATTTCGGTGACACAAAAGAGCAGAGACGTGATTTTGCAAAGTTCCACCTTGTCTTAATAGGGGCTCTGGGTGTAGATGGGAACAGTTCCGGTGCCAAGGGAAATGCTTCAGTCTGCTGAAGTTCCCTTATTTTGCTGGAAATCCTATCCCTTATGTGGTAGACCAGCCAGTCGTGATGGGCTTATTGTGTTAGATTTTACTATATTACATCAAACTTCCTCCAAAGCATAGTTTTTTATGTCCTTTACAGTAGAATTGTGTCGCCGTTTCATATTAAACTTGGTGCTTACTTTAATATGGCATAGTTGACATTGAAAAATTCAGTGCTGTAAGGGACAAATAAGCAATTTTTTTTAATGTAAGGGACATGCTATTTTCTAAGCGCGTAAATTTAGGAAATTATTTTTTTATAGTTATATACAAGGAACTTAGAGTCAAACCTCTAAGTTCCTTGGTTATATAGCAGACAAAATTCTAAGAAACTTTGCCATAAACACCTTTAAGATTGGAGTAAATTAATAAAAGTTACAGACGAATTTGTAAAAAAAAAAATTGTTTTTTCGCTCTCCTGAAAAGTCGTGTTTTGTTTCTTACATTAAGTGATATTTCCGGTGTCGATATATCAGATGCTGAGCTATAAGAAACATTTTAAGAAATACATACCGAGCTTCTGTTGTCTTACTGTTTATTAGCATAATTATGCAAGATCTATATGTGATTGTCAAACAATGGGAATAAGCTATCTTATGTCAAAGCAAATTCAAGACATGTTTGCTAATAGAAAAGTTACTGTAAGGATTCCGCAGCTTGTTGCACCACAGTTGCAGCAAGTACTAAAATGTGTTCATACTGAGAGGATTATAGGATTAACCAATAGCAAGTAAAATATTTTTTATGTTTCACGTGTTGTGAGACCACTTTAGAGAATGTATTATGAAAAATAAATAAAAGCTGATATCAATGATTGTTTGGTTTTATTACATTTCAATAATTTTTATACAATTATATTTTATCAAAAACTGCTGGTTCAAGATGGTGGATGTAAACCATGAATGACCATGACACATACGGGTTTGGACTTAGCAGATGCACCACTTCCTGCGGCGCATTCACAATAGCATTCCTCTACACGTCTACACCTCCTTCTTGAGAGACTTTAGTGTCTACTAAATACATCACTTTTGCAAGTTTTGCACATTCCTCTTAAGAATGTATAGCGTCCTATGAGTAAGGGGCGGTCAGAAGATGTCTATATTTGTATAAAAGTTGGCCTTTGGTTCCGCGTTCAATCTGTAAAACGATGGAATAATATCTAAATATTTCAAGTTTATCTGTGATAGTAAACAAATGTTAATAATGTACCTTTACACCACATACCTTTACAGATATTCTATTATTCCCTGCTTGCTGATGCTTGGAACAGGTTAATCAGCGTTCATGTCTCTGAATGTATTATGGTGTGAATAGATAAGAGAAGTGTCCTTTTGATCGCCCAAATCACCGTCAAAGTTTTGGTTCCGATCATACGCCTCCAATCTTGAAATAAAAACTCCTTATGAGAATAACATATATAAACAAATTGTGAAATAAGAAATATAACCTAAAAATATTACTATGTTCACCTTTCGCTCAGATCGGCTTTTTGCTCACCACTGACGCATTTCTCTTACAAAGCTCACTTTTCAGCTCACTCACAGTAAACAAAGAATACATTTTAAGATCTATAACACAAAGAAAACATAGAAAATCGCAACCACTCATTTGACACTTGTAGTAAACAAAGGACGGTCGCTGGTGGCGCCATCTGCTTTCAAACGTTCCACAGACTATTATGAATATGATCATAGATAATACCTACAACGTATTACGTAACAACACGCCTTGGTGCACACCGACCACCGTGCACAGAACACATTTACTCCTGGCGGAGGGTTTGAATATTTGAATAAATTGCCACCGTGGCAGGGCTTCATAACGTTATCAAATAACAGAAAAAATATCGTTACGTACCGTTATTTTCATAATGGTAGCCAGATAACGTTATTTTTTAACGATATCTAGTAAAATAACGTTATATTTACCGTTATTTTTTCGTTATGGCATAACAAAAAAATAACGTCATAATAATAACGGTAAATATAACGTTATTTTCTGGTATCAGGTATGCGATCGTGCACGGTGCACCAAATTTCACTCATATTTAAAATGCGTTCTCTGTGAAAATACAAAGAAAAAAATACACCTTAAAAGCGTGATTACGTTTAGAAAATTTTCCCGCCTGTCATGACTTTCTTGACGGACTATAACGTTATCAAAGAACATATATTTACCGTTATAAATCCTTTATAACGTTATAACATTTACCATTATTAAATACATTTATAACGTTATTTCTAGTATCGTTTAAATTTTCATAACGTTATCTAGGCCCTTGAAGCAATAACGTTATGAAAAAATAACGTTATTTGAAGCCCTGCACCGTGGATAAAGATTACGAAGTAACTAGTTCTTGATCTGTGGACAAAGAGGATGTAAACTGTATACTACGTAACAAGAGGTCGGACTTAGAAGAAAAAAAATAAACATCCGTTATTTTTTTAATTTGAAACTGAAGTTAAAATTTTTAAGTGCAAAACCTTTCACTCTAAACATACCAAAAATTAAAAAAAATAAAATAAAAAATAAATAAGCTCAAATAAATGTTTTATTTCAATAAAAATTATTGTACACAGCTAAATAAATAGGCTAATAAGGTAAATTAAACAATAAAACAGATTTAATTCACAAGCTTTTGTTGATTTCTATTACTCAATATTATAATATTACAGTACAGTTTTATGTATTTTATTTATAAATATAATAGAATAGTTGTCTATGCTACTCTACTAACTACTTGATTGGCTTACACAGTAAACTCTATATAGGGAGGGGATTAAAGCTGCGCGTCCACCAGGTCAGAATCGGGGCGTACGGTGCGGACTGCGCGTCGTGTCGTCATATATATTTTGTTAGGCGCAGAATGACGTTCCAGTACTTCTAGTGCAGTTCACAGTAGTCAGTACCATACATACAAAGCAACAAATCCGTCCGCTGCATACCTAGGCAGTATGCTCCGATCCCGATCCAGTAGACGCGCACCTTTATACATGTAACACACTTAAGTATCATTACTTTGTTTTGTTACACCCTGTATACGACAGCTGAAATCTATCGCGTGGGCTCAGGCCAGCTGCATACCACCTCACGTCTTGATCAGAGGATTTTTCCTTGGTGGCCGTACCACTCATAATCCATACCTTCCTTCTCCAGCTATGTCTTGCAGACTAAAATGTTGCAAACTAGTATAGGGACCTAAAAATCTGAAATTAATGAAACATTTTTTACTACATTTTTACTACATTTCCATACAGTTTACATAAATTATTAAGTATACTTATCAACCTTATGTATTATTACAATAAAACAATATACACATTTTAACATTTTCCAAATTAACTGCATACTGATATACATTATAATATTTTCTATGAAATAATAATCTATCGTTTTCATATTAATATAGTTTATGTTGTAAATTATTGTACAAATATGCAAATAATACTGCGACATACTTTGTATTAGAACATGGTATGACATAGTTATGTTTTGCTTCAATTTATCAATTTACGGTTACATTTACATTTTACAATGGCTTACCTTTCGTTTTTCATTAATTAATCCACTTAATTTACAATTTTTGTATGAGTTGCTACAAAATAATTTTCACAAAATGAAAATCGAACTTTGAATTTTAAACTCCTTCTTCGTCTTTTTTCTCATGTAGTTTATATTCTCTATGGTCTTTTTTATCAGCCAATCACAGTCGACCTTGCACAGATTATCTGATTGGGTACAGTTGCTACGTTTTTTCGGAACCCAAATTTTTTTTTGTTCGGGAATTTCGTCCACCTGTCTGTGGATAAAGATAAAGTCGAAGTGTTGGTGCAACCCAAAGTTTCAAATTTAAAGTTATTTCAAATTTACTGTACAGAATGCATTAAAACCGTTGAAAAAATGTTATTAAATGTGGGTCATTGTTCTTTCTCTATATATAATAAAAATAACTGTAAACGATGAGTGCTCTCGTCCAGAAATATAGGAACATGTTACTGGTTGGTTTATTATTTTTTTATTTGGGATGTGTTATTACTTTAAACTTTGTAAATACTGAATGTCCAGCCTCCAGTGCAATTGGAATATTGGAGTCAACCGTCAATACAGAGGTTGAGTACATTGTACTAGTTTTGAGCGGCCCTCAAAACGAAGTAAAACGGGATGCAATAAGGTCGACCTGGGCCAATTTTATTGGTAATATTATAACTGAAAATGATGTGAGATTGTACAGGTGGAACCATAGTTGGACTGAACCCAAGAAAGCCCAGGGTTTTGCAAAAATTTTATATCCAATAGGGGTACAAGGATTATCAGAGGATCAACTTATAAAGATAAGCAATGAAAATACTAGGTCCAAAGATTTAATATTATTAGAGAACCTTCATGATTCCTATGAGAATTTAGCCAGAAAGGTCATAGAATCGATGATATGGTTGAATAATAATTACAAGAATTTAAAATATGTGATAAAATGTGATGATGACTCATTTGTAAGGGTTGACTTGATTATAAAAGATCTAGAAGCATTTGCGCCACAAATGAATGCTCCAAAAATTAGCTCTTACGTGACACAGGTATTTTTTAAAATTGTAATGTTATTTATTATCTCTTTGTGGTAGTAAGTAATCATTGTCTAATTTGAATTTAATATGGCACAAAAATTTTGTTACTTTGTTAAAAAATAAATTTTCAATCATTTTCAGAAAAATGTTGAGAGCATTTTCTACAAAGGACTGTACTGGGGATATTTTGATGGCAGAGCGAGAGTTTTTCTGAATGGTAAATGGGAGGAAAAGGACTGGTTTCTGTGTGACACCTACCTCCCGTATGCTTTAGGAGGTGGATATGTCATATCACAGAGCATTGTCAAATACATTGCCAGAAATCATGATCTACTCAGGTATACACAGTATTATATATATCGACCCCTCTGGGTAGAAAGTAGAAACGTTGTAAAAGCCATTTTGGCCAAAATGAGTTTTTAACGGTTTCTTACAATCGCGAGTTCTATGGATCTGTATATTCGAAATGTTCAAATTCGCATAAAAATGTCTTTTACTGGCATTTTTCAACTCATTATAAATCCAGTTTTGTTCTTTGAAAATGTTGTAATCAGGGATCGGAACCGGTTTTGCAAAACCTGTTAATTTCGTTCGATAAACCGATATAATTTCGTTCCTCCATAAAACCGGTAAATAGATAGAAAAAAAAATTTAAGCTCTCACAAACCGAAATAAACCGGTTTGAGCGGCGTGCGGCTCGCATCTTTGCATCGCCGCGCTGTTGCCGCTCCGCACTATCTCCCATTTCGTCGCACGCGCACCTTTCTTCTCTATCTCGATTCTCGCATGCGCGGGGTTTGTTTACTATTACTTCGTTCGTCCTTCGCCGCGAGTGTTGGTTTTTTATCTCCGAATAAATATAATTATCTCCGACAACAATTTACATCTGACAATAACAGACCGCAAGTTTCTAATGCCTCGTTAGGGACTGAATTGATTTTTAAATTGGTTGAGTTTTTGCAAGAACCAATACTTCCATCATATTCTAATATACTTAAATATTGGGAGACGAAAAAAATTACCGATCCATATTCATATAAACTGGCAAAAGTTGTTTTAGCTATCCCACCAACAAGTGTCAGCGTCGAGGCTTTTTTTCTTATTAAAATTTGTACTCAACAATTTAAGAATGCGTTTGCAAGACTCCACAATAGATGATGTAATGATTGTTAGAAATAATTATTTGTATTCCAAATAATTTTCTTAAATTTTTGCCCCAGTCGAATCATTGCCGCCATTTAATAACAAGTACTTGGGCTATTGGTCCCCAAAAATTTTGGTCCCAATGGGACGAATGACCTGAGATAATTAAAGAATTGAAACTAACGTTATTTACTGTTAAAGTCTCGTAAGACTTTACATAAGGTTATAATTTTATAAATAGTTTTAACGAATGTGACTACACTTTAGACTGATTTCAGGCATTTTTAAGTTTTAATACTTGATTTATTATTATTATATAAAAAATGTAAAATAATATATATTTATACAAATTATAACCACAGCAATTACTTAATGTAACATAGGATTATTTTTGTTAAAAATTGTAATGTTATTGAAAATAAGAAAAAATAATGTATGAAGAGTATTACTCATACTTCAATATAATTTATTTATTTAAATCAGGCATCTTGGCCCATATTGTATATACCAGGGGTCACCAATTAGTTTTGCTCGGGGTCCGTTTTAACACATGAAAATATGACCTTCGCGGTCCACACATTTAATAAAAATTTTTTGAGTAAACAAAGGTAATTACGGAAATTACAAAGGTATATTGTTTTAGATATCAATGAGAAAAATAACCATTTTTGTAGCTAATTATCTCCCTGAAGTTTGGAGTGAAATATTGTTGCAAGCTATAGATATTGATATTAAATCCTGTAAATGTTTGAAGTCCTAAGATGAACGAAGACCATCTTCGAACATGCCTAATGGTCCGCACACAATGGATCGGCGGTCCGGATGCGGACCGCGGTCCGCCATTTGGTGACCCCTGATATATACCCTAAAGAATAACATACATATCATTTATACTAAAACTAACACTAAGCACTAAACACGTATTGTCTGCGACGTGGGGCGGGACGTGTTCGGAAGTCGTCCTCGGAACCTCCTGTAGGCGACTCCAATCGGCCAGAACTCCTCCTTCTCGAAGGTCGGTAAATGATGCGTCGGGGCTCTCACCACAAAGGAGCTGAAATTGACTTTGTAGCGGGACTCCAAACGCTCGACCCTCAGGACGAAGTGGGTCTTGCTCCTGATGTAGTCCACGACCTGCTCGGTCGTCGTGGACCAGTGCAGCCTGGACACGTATTATTTGAGTGACTGGCAATTCAAATATTTTTGAACTTAGTAAATTGTATTATGAACTATAAGTTCACAATTACAAGGTACACCTAAGATGTTTTTATAATAAAATATATATTGATGTGTGATATTAGTTTATTAGTGTATAGAAAAAAATTTAAAAATTAGTTTATAGAAAAAAAAACCTACTTTAATTTTATTTCAATGTTTTCTAGTCATCTATTTATTTCAATGTAATCTAGTCATTCGTCCCATTAGTACCAAATTTTTTGGGACCATTAGCCCGAATACTCTTAATAACTACCTCACTTGTTAGTTAATAGTATGTCGGCCGTCACAGTTTAAATGTGAATGTGTGGCGAAAAAACCAGAGGAGAGAGGCTTAGGAAGTAAACGAACAATAATAAAAAATACTATTTAGATTTTAACATATTTTATTTCTTAATGAAAGTTTACTTTATAAACATTCACTGTGAGTATATTTATTGAATAATAATCAAAAAGTAATGTTAATTAAGTATTATGTCTTTTACGATGTAGTTGTTTTAAAAAATCTACGTATTTTAATATGGTAATGTATGCTTTAGATCGCATACAAGGCGGCAAAAATTGAAGTTCTCCAATTAATAAATTTCCAAAATAGTAATTTCTTTTATCTAATTCTTTTCATATTATGTAAATCAGATGCAGAACTTGATTAATTTTGCACGTCTTCATTTTCATTAGCTGCTGAAAATTTATCATTTTCATTACAATCTTCGTTGTTGTTTAAATTATTACTGCTATAATTCTTTGAAAATAACTAGTGACCGACCGAATTTTCGGTTTCGGTTTCGGTTTCGGCCAGTTTCGGCCAAAAAACTAGTTTCGGCCTTAGTTTCGGTTTCGGACAAAATATAGCCGAAACTTTCGGCCCCGCTGAAACTCATGCGTCGTTCGCAAACTTCGCAGTTACTCGTGCTTGTACTTGCTTCGCAGTTAATTAATCCTTCGATCGCGGATTCTTGGAAATGCTATTGTATTCTATTGTTGTCGCGCGGTGCTCTTATGGGGCTTGAAGGATTAAGTCATCTCGCCTCACTCTTTTCCTTTTACCACGCGTTTTATTTAAACATTAAAAATTAACTTTTAAGTATGGACACGCAATCTATAGAATCTCTAGAATCTTATCTAGCCCACTTCCCCGTAACTTACGCTCTTGCGGCCCTCAGAATATTTTTTAGGTTTAGTCGCAAAACGCCTTCTAGAGCAAAAAAATGTGACGTCAACTGCAAGTTTGCGTAGTAATTTCGTTTTGAACTTCGACCGCGGTCGTGTCCATGTTTTCTATAAAAATAATACTTATACGAGGGCGGCACTGAAAATTTCGTGAATCAAGGAGGTGATACAACGGTACTATTTAAAAATGTGTTTATTGCTTTTCGAAGTGTTCTCCGCGAAATTTGACACATTTTCCATACGATGGAACCAATCATTGAAGCAACCATTCCATTCGGAAGTTGGGGTCTCCAAAATGGCCGTTATGTAGGCTAGGCGCCCACAGCTTCTTCAGGTGGTGAAAATCTCTGACCACGCAATTTATTATTTATTTTAGGGAAAGTATAGAAATCATTAGGGCTTAAGTTGGGGCTTGGTCTAATAATTCTATGTTTTCTTGCTCTAAAAACTCTTTTGTTCTGTGCGCGGTGTGAGAACTCGCATTGTCGTGATAAAGAATGATGCGGCGGTTGCAGTTCTCTTTACGGAGTTCAGATACGACCTGTGGCAAACAAATGCTAGCATAACATTCTGCATTAACCGTTCTTTGTCCCTCAAGAGGAATAGTTGCAATATGGCCGGTTTCGGAGACAAACGTGGCCACCATTTTTTTTGCAACACTCCGTGAACGAACAATTTTTGTTGGCTTTAACTCATTTTCGAACACCCAAACTCGTGACTGGTTTTTAGTTTCGGGTTCGTACGCGTATATCCAGGATTCGTCACCTGATACGATGTTATATACAGCATTTGAGGATCCTGCGTGGAATCTTTCGAGAGTAGTAACGCGAGTCACTTTTTGCTCTTCACAGAGCAAATACGGTATCCATCGGGAAAACAACTTTTTTAAACCTAATTGTTCATGCAATATTATTTGTATTTGGCTCATGCCAATGTCTAAAGTTGCCTGAATTTCGCGCTATGTCACATGTCGATCTTCCTCAATCAGCTTAAGCACAGCATCAACGTTTTCTTGGATGACTGCAGTTTTTGGACGACCTTGACGGGGTCATCACTGAGCCTGACACGTCCACGTTGAAATTCAGCAACCAGCGATAAATTGTGGTTTTGGATGGGGCTTTATCACCAAATGCAGAAATCATCCGATCAACACACCGTTTTTGTGTTAAACCACTTCGAAAGTCATGATAAATCATCGCTCTAGAATTTTCTCGAGTCAATTCCATTTTCTCAACGACTAAACTAGTTTGACAAGACCTTGTGACAAGACCGAGAATCTTTTTTTAAATAAATAAATGGTATTCGATTTTGAAAACCAAGGAGTTTTCAATTAAAAAGATTTTAATATGACAGGAATAGTGGAAGTATTCCATTCCCGATATTTTTAGTGCAGCCTATGTACCTAACGTAATTGATTGTGTTTTCAGTAGTACGTCGTTAATGTCTAAGGGAGGATTTCACCAATCACACAATTTCGATTTAATAAAACTTAGTTCTTAAGTGGAGGAAGTGACGTCACGCGATGATATTACATTGTTTTATCATTTTAGATTCTAATTGCGTTATTTTATCAACAAAAAAAGCAAGAAACGATACAATATACATAAACTACCCAAAAGCAATCAAAACTGTCATCTTGACATTTTGTTGGTCTATGATTTTTGATTCGCCATGACAGTACACTGACAGAACTTTAACGGCTTTAAATGTTAAGTTTAACCGTACAACATTGGACGCTCTGAAGATAAAACTCCTATTTGCTGTTAACGTTATGTTGGTGAAATGTTGGTGCTTTAAACGCGTTTATACGTTTAGAACCGATTTAGTGCACACTATGCGTTCTATTTATTAGGTGGATTTCACCTAAATAAAATGACTTGAAATAACTTCTGCTCTTGTTTCTTAGGGTAATCCTTCGTTGTAATACATTACTGGAATCGTATAAAAAACTGAATATAGTACAAAAATGTTTCTAGGGAACGTATTCGAGTCTAAGATTAATAATACTAGCTATTTGACCGAGCTTTTACTGACGCAGTGACGTCATCGTTCAGTGTCAAACAAAATTGACAGTTGTTAAGTCAAAAACTTACTCACTTTTGCTCTGTCTACGCTTGTTTTGTTTCATGAACGATGACGTCACACGTAATCACGTGACCATAATGCCGCGTTTTTGTGACACATTATTTTGAATTCAGTATTTAAAATAATTTTTAACTCATTCTAGGGCATAATAATGAATAAAATATTAATTTACAGGTATTATTGTAAACAACTGAAACGCTTAAAACTATTTTTAAAAAGTTGACAACTCCCCTATTGCTCGTTTTCGTACATCGAAAAAAGGAAAAAATTCAATATGGTACTTTTTCTTTAGTTAAAAAAGTTGTAATATATTATGTTAAAAATCAAAAAAAATTAGTAAATAATCGTAACTTTAAATGTTTAACCAAGTTTCGGTTTCGGTTTCGGCCGAAACTGAGAGTAAGGCCGAAAGTTCGGTTTCGGTTTCGGCTGAAAAATCAGTTTCAGTCGGACACTAAAAATAATTCTTTAGATTGTTCATTGTTCAAAATACTATCATATTTTCTTTTGTCGCAGAGTTTTCTTTAACTGAAATAAAAATATACCTAATAAAACAGTACATGACGTATTATTTCATGGAACCTGCATTTAATAGAAGTAACATAGTATATTTTTAATTTAAAAAAGTTACAAAAAATTGTCAACAAATATCATTATTACTCCTTAACGCGAGCGAAGCCGCAGGTAAAAGCTAGTAATAAATCACGGTAGATAATTAAACGAGTCGCTCCCGATGCGTCCTACTTGATTACGCCGCATTTAGAACAAGTCGGGAATGTTTTAAATGTCGATGCCGTTTCGTCCCATTTGGGTCAATTCAGACCGCAACGCGACATCTAGATGCATTTCTTAATTTGTACTGAATTGACGAGATTTGCATGACGCCTACGAATAGTACAAAATACATTATCCTTCTGTCCTTGTTCAATTACAGACGAGCAACAACTTCGTTGATGGATGTAAATATTCAAAAGATGGCATTGTTTCTCAAATTAACCGGTTAATTTCGTTCTACCAAACCGGTTTCAAAGAAAACCGGTTTCATTTGATTGAAACGGTTTTAACCGGTAACCTAAACCTAAAACCGGAATCCAATCGGTTTAGGTCATTGACCCTAAACCGGTTTGAAAAATAAACCGGTTTCCGATCCCTGGTTGTAATGCGCAATTTTTTCAATTAATTTTTGAAATGTATGTAGTAAGCATCATTTTTTTTAATTTCGTGGTTAATACTACATAATATATACAGTACTTGAAGATAATACTATCAAACATTTTGTAGTAAAAGACACGTCATCAACAAATATGGCTTTTACAACATTTTCTCGATTTCAAACATTTTTTTATTCTTTGAAGTTATAATGAACCACTATAGCTCCGTTAGCTTAGATTTTCGGGTAGTTTACTAAATAGAAACTAAAAATATTCTACATTCAATAGTTTCAGAGATCGTATGGTTTTTACTACAAAAAATCTAGTTTTGAATGGCTTTTACAACATTTTTTTTTGCTTCGCGACTATAACCATTTATCCATTTGGTTGTATAGTTTTTCATTATTTTTTTTAAAGTAAAATTTTACTTTTCCGATAAACTTTAATAAAATTATCGAAATAAAATTAACCTTATATTACCTCTAATTAATGCAAAAGGTAGGTAAGTATTTAACAATAATAGCTTTAGAAAATCAGTTCTTCGTATCTCTCTTACTCTTGGTAATAAGTCTTTTGGTGAAAAACTTCCTTAAAACATTTTCTCAACTTACACATTAAACAATCTTAGATTGTAAAACTAAAAAAAAAAAGAAAGTTATTAAAGACGTCTTTGGAAATAACCGGAAATTGTATACAAAATTAACAACAAAAATAAATGACATATTACATTATTTGTTATTCAGTCAACTTACTCGTCACTGCAGTAACATTATCAAAATAAAATTAACAAAACATTCTTAAATAAGCAAAAATAGTGAGCATTTAACAATAATAACATTATCTTAATAAAATCAGTTCTTTACGTTTTTTATTGTACTGTAAGCATAGTATTATTATGTGGCATTCACTATTATTCCAAAGATGAAAATATCTCTAATGTTTACTTTAGTTTAAGAAGCTAAGATTGTTTCGTATATCAATTATCAAGTTGAGCAAAATGTACCTGAGCAGTTTTCCTCAAAAATATTTATACCGTAGACATTACAAATACATTACAAAGAACTGATTTTATTAAGATAATGTTATTATTGTTAAATGCTTACTTATTAAGTTGAGAGATTGTGTTGATCTTATATTGATAATGTTACTGCAGTGATGAGTGTGTTGACTGAATAACAAATTACGTATGTCGTTTATTTTTGTTGTTAAGTTTGTATACAATATCCTGTTATTTCTAAAGATATCTTTAGTAAATTTCATGCTTTTAAGCCCTGATAAACCCTAAAATTTAGGGTTCCGTACCCAAAGGGTAAGAACGGGACCCTATTACTATGACTTCCCTGTCTGTCCGCCTGTCTGTCTACAGGCTTTATCTTAAGAACCGCTCTAGCCGGACTTCTGAAACATCTCTCTCATACAACAAACTTGATTTATTTTAGCTTTTTCTGCTCGATATCAATAATGGCAACAGGTAGGCACTTGAAATTTTCACAAAAGCCTTATTTATATGTGCAAGTAATTTAATAATTAATAATTTTTAAATAAAATAAACATTGAAACTTGAAAAGATTGCTCTATAACGGTACGGAACCCTTCGTGCCCGAGTTCGACTCAAATTTGGCTGATTATTTTGATAATTTTATTAAATTTTATCGGAAAAGTACAATTATACATTAAAATAATGAAAAACTATAAAATAATTTGATATTCGTCACTAATGTTTGTCGCATTTAATGCACAAATTACACTTTCTTATTAATATACTTGTCTTTTAATTCAAAAAATACCTTCAACAAAACGTTGTTTTAAGTCTTATACAACCAAATGAATAAATGGTTATAGTCATGAAGCGAAATAAAAATGTTGAAAAGCCATTTACAACCAGATTTTTGTAGTAAAAGCCATGCGATCTCTGAAACTATTGAATGTAGAATATTTTGAGTTTCTATATAGTAAACTACCCGAAAATCTAAGCTTAATGAGCTATAGGGGTTAATTATAGCTTCACAGAATAAAAAAATATGCATGAAACAAAATTACGATTTTTGGTTTTTGGCCGTACTGTAAAATGGCTATTTGGTTTTTATGACGTTTCTACTTTCTACCCAGAGGGGTCGATATATTAGAATCCTTACAGTCTGTTTGCCTCTTACCTCCTTCTGTCTAGAACGATGATAAAGCATACTCCTGCTGCAAAGTGTAATGCTTTCACAATGTTTATATTTTAATATCTGCAGGAAAATGCAGAACATTTTAAATTATTGTTATATTCCTAAATTCACATGTATTTTCCTTTTTCAGTGTGTATCGTTCTGAGGACGTCTCAATGGGTGTTTGGACTGCAGCTTTAGATGGTATCAACAGAGTCCATGATGTGAGGTTTGATACCGAGTGGAAATCTCGTGGTTGTGACACAAACATGCTTGTACGACACAAGCAAACTCAGACTGACATGTTCAAAATGTACAGAACGTTGGTTTATACGCATGGCAAGAAACTTTGTAAGACTGAAAGTAAATTAAGAAAATCATATCAATATAATTGGAATGTACTGCCAAGCATGTGCTGTAAACAAAATCAAGTATAACACTAAGTACTAACCTAAACCAATTTAAAATATTGTCAATTTAATATCCACGTAACTAGAATGTAACTATAGAAAGTAATTTTTTTAACCTGGCCTTGTGTTCTGTAAAGGTTGTAAAACATGTTATGTATACCCTACAAATAATAAAAACTAAGGAAGAATAACTCCATCAAAAAAATTGCACCAAAAATGTGACCCGAATACATCTAGATATGAGCGCCGTCACTCAATTCCACGGCGGCGGCGCCGGTCCAAAATTACTACGGCGGCGGCGGCGTCGGCGGCGTGACCTGCGGGGTGATTCAGCGTTTCCGCGCGGAATCTTCCCGATTGCGGAAACTATTTCACTTTCAAGCAAATGACAAGTGAATAATGTCATTTTGACAGTAGTGATATTTCTTTTGTATGAGTGAAATTGTTTCCGAATTCCGCCACGGATTCGAGAACATCTCACCGCGGATGGGAGTTTGACATCCGACGACGGAAAATTATCCGAGGATTAGGGCGTTTGTGCACTACACGGAATTTTACCGACCGGTGTTCCGGTTTTTTACATTTTGATATGGCAAACGTCACAGTTATGAACGCCGGACGGTAAAATTCCGAGTAGTGCACAAACGCACTTAGAGATGTTTTCACGGAATGTTACCGCCACTCGTGAAATCTTTTCACTTCGAGAACCGTGTCATGGCGGATATTGTTAGATGAAATTATTTAACCGATTCAGTGCGGTGTCATTTTTTGCATTTTTATGCGCCTGGTGGCGAACAGATATTTCTTGGCTCCTCTGAGGCGCCTAGCGCCAGGAACTTTGATGGCTCCTCTCGAGCGCCACCCGCCATGAATTGTAATTCATCGCTGTTTCGTCTGTTTCCAATTGTTTTTCTTTTAGTAGATACCCAACAGCGAATGTAAACGGATTAATAGTTCGTTTCAAGTATTTAGGAGTGATTATTTACGTGTACAAACAGAAATGGAAGCTAAGTGACTAATTTTTATCAGGTGTTGTAAACCTTTGGCTGTATTGATCAGTTTATTTACGTTTTATTGTAGAACGGGATATTACCTGCATAACGCTAAAAAATTTATCTACTTTTTATAGCATTTTATAAACAAATAAACATTGTATAAGTTGTAGTTTTTGAATGAAATATCTGAATTCAACAAATCAATCAAAAAGGAAATGATGTACTTATTCTACAAATAATAAAAACTAAGGAAGAGTAACTGTGTCAAAAAATTTGTTCCGCGAACTACAAAAAGAGACCCGAATACGTATGCATACTTTAGAGCCGCACAACGCAAAAAAATAAATGAGTTCAAAGAATTAATGTTTAATTTCACCAAAAAAATATTATACATAGCTTAATAAGGTTTAAACAATAAAATAGATTTAATCCACAAGCTTTTGTTGATTTCTATAATATAATCAAAGCAGCTGTCCAAACGTTGCTTTGCCATAATAATATAAAGTATTTTGAGCATATTATTATTTTATTGAAGTGACTAAATAAGTATGTTACCATGGTAATATCCCGTCCCGTCGCACAAACAATGGTCGCCGTCAGTCTCAGGTTGTAATAATTTACTATTATTTATTCAACAAATGCACTTATCAATATAAAAAGTACCCAGTAGCCGATTCTCAGACCTGAATATGCATATAAATTTTGGTAAAAATCAGTAAAGCCGTTTCGGAGGAGTTCGCTGACTAACATTGTGACACGAGAATTTTATTTATAAGATTATACTTTTATTTTATTTTTTTCGAAAGGGTCTAAGCTACTGGTCTGGTTAAGACCGTGGTAGTTTAATCGTGGCTATAACTAGTCTGTTGCTAGTTGGTTTGGAGATAAACAATGAGGGGGCCTGGCCCCCTCCCCTAAAGTCACACGTGTGACATTCTAATCGGGCAATATTGGGGAGAGCTACGAAAATAAGCTATTTTCATCTGACGTGGGGACACGGATCCCCCCTGCTCTTAAGGGGTCCGACCCCTTACTCACTCTCTGACGAGTGAGGCTGCTCGCGCGCGGTAGCACAAACTAGCTGCGTACGAGTTATCGCGGTAGATGAGCTCAAGTTATTAATGTTATTGCATAAAAGAGGGCCGTCCCTCTCCCCTTCCGAGTCCGGTTGGGGTGACATACGCGTGTATGTTCTAATGTCAAAGTAATTGGTAGAGCTCTCTACGACAATGTCGCGGTCGCGGTCATGATTTAGGTGTGTTCCTATGCTATCCGCATGCGAACTCGAACCCGGGATCGAGCTCGGCACCGGATTTCGGTCGGTCTGTCTGTTTGTCGTTCGGGTCGTGTTAAGTCCTCGGGGAAGGCGCCGGCGTCGTCCCCGGTGCAGTACTAACCACGCGGGTGAGTGTGATTTGTGTTTGCGTAACTGTACACAGTACGTTACGTATTCTGTGATGGGATCTACAGGGTCGGCTAAGATATGCTTAGGCCGCCTGAAGGGGTATCGGAATGTCGGTGCGTCATGTTCGTAGTCCACAGCCTTACGAATGAGCGGATTGGGATGTACTTTTCCTTTCTCAAAGAATCTCTCCGAGATTTCTTTGATATAGGCTTTGATAGTGATAAGCTCGCAGTCTCTATGCAAGTCGATGTTTCGCATGTAACGGGGGGCACCTGTTGCCATGCGCAAAAAACGGTTTTGAACTCGTTGCAATTGGTTCATCTGATTGTCACTTATGTGTGCGAAAGAGACGCACGCATAAGTGAGTATCGTTCTTATACATGTTTTGTATAAGGTGAGCTTATGTCTTAAGGACATTTTGCTACTCGCGTTGAGTAAAGGATATAATTTGTATAATACAAATTTCGCTTTACGTACGGTATTCGATATATGGTTCGTGAATGACATCGACTTGTTTAGTACTACTCCTAAGTATTTGACAGCCGTGACTTCGGGAATTAATTTTCCGTGCAGACTAATAGGTTGCATTTTCTTACGTTTTAGTCCGTTAAATAATATAGCGTGACTTTTGTCGGGGTTTAGTTCGATTCTCCATTTTGCGAACCATTTACCGAGTTCGGTAACTGCTTCTTGGAGTTTTTTGGACGCGAAAGCTATTTGGCGATGAGCAAAGAACAGGGCCGTGTCGTCTGCGAATAGCGCTTTTTGTACTCGAGGGTGGGTGGGCAAATCGGACGTGTAGAGATTGTAGAGGGTCGGGGAGAGAACCGAGCCCTGCGGTACTCCAGCCTCTAGATCTCTAAGTGAAGACAGAATGCCTTCGACTCTGAAACGAAATTTACGGTTTTTGAGGTAGTTACTTATTATTATAACAAGACTATCGGGAATGCCGAGTTTAAAAAGTTTATAAATTAGCCCATTGTGCCAAATTTTGTCGAATGCTTTTGCGACATCAAAGAAAACAGCGCAAGTCGGTCTCCTATTGTTCTTTTGTTCTAATATGTACTCCGTTAGGCGGTGTACCTGAGCGGGACAGCTGTGGAATTCGCGGAATGCGAATTGTTCGTCAGGTAAGAGTTTTTTATCAACTATGACGTCTTTTAGGCGTCTTAGTATAACTCTTTCGTAAATTTTACCGAGGCAACTAATTAAGCTAATTGGTCTGTAACTACTTGGTTCCGTCCGGAGTTTACCCGGTTTGTGGATACCTATTATTATAGCTACTTTCCATATATCTGGGAATGAACATCCTAGTAAAAGGGCGTTAAAGATGTTCACGAGCAATTCAATTATAGTGGCAGGTAGTAATTTAAGGGTTTTATTTGAGATACCGTCCAGGCCTGGGGCCTTTCTGGAATTCAAATCTTTAATAATATCTTTGATTTCCTCTATATCCACCGGCCTGAGAGGCTCTGATGGTGGGGCCATGAGTCGGCTTTCTACCTCGGTATTGACTAGATTATCATGATCAGGGTCGGTCGGGAGAGTACTAGGTCGGCACTGATTTTCTATGGTGTCGGCCAAGCATTCGGCTTTGTCGATATCCTCCAGTGCAGGAGGACGATTTGGTCTGTTTAGTGGAGGCATGTCGCTCTCCGTATCTTTTTTGAGGGACTTCGCGAGCGGCCAGTAGGCCGTGTGAGACGGTTCGAGTTCGCTAAGAAGTCGATCCCACCTCTCGGCTTTGTGTTGTTTGATTTTATATTTAACTTCCCTCTCGTAGTGACGGAGGGCCCTCCTCCAGTCTTCCGATGGGTAGCGATCGTATGTGCGTTTAGCCGCGTTACGGAGTCTGATGGACTCTTTTATATCATCTGGGAGAGGCCAGCGATTCTCATGAATCGTTGGCATTTCCCTAGAAGATTTTTCGATGTTCTCTACCAGATGATCAGTCAAGTGGAGAGAGGCCTCAAGCGCCACTTTAGAGTTTTCGATGAAATCGGGAATGAGATCGAGGTGACTCGATTGAAGGTTTTCTAGGTTATCTGCTAGTAATTTATAATCAATTATCTTTTTAGTACTAGCAGCGAGTTGGTTAGAATTGCCAAGCGCAATTTTAACTGGTCTGTGGTCCGAGTTAAGCTCGTGGATTGTTTCCAAAGAGATGTTGAGGTTAATGTTTTTAACTAACGCAATATCAATAACACTAGGGTTATGAATAAGGTTGTTACTACGGCTAGCAGTGTCGTAGCGAGTGGGGTCGTTAGGGGCTAAAATTGCAAAATTTAAGGAGTCGCTTAAGACGGATAATCTAATGCCATTCGTATTAGATATGACATTGCCCCACTCTGTGTGTTTGCAGTTTAGGTCGCCGGCAATAATGACGGCATTGCCTAAATTAAATAGCGATCTTAATTCGCTAGAAGTTATGGGCATTTTACTGGCTAAATAGGCAGATACAATTATGATAGGTTGATGGTCTGTCATGCTAATGTGACAAATAGAAGTTTCTAAGTTAGTTAGGGATGGGGGTTCTAGGGGAACACAGTGCAATGATTTTTTGTAATAAATCATTGTGCCTCCGAGTTGGGATCGGGTTCTGTCATTTCTAACTATTTTATAGTTAGCTATTTTTGGGCTTTTTCTACTAGGCTTAAGGAACGTCTCCTGCATTAGTAAAATATTGACATTGTGGTTTATGACGAATTCGCGGATTTCGTCTATATTATTATGTATGCCGTTTGTATTAAACGTAACTACCTGTAGGGAGCGCGGTTTTATTCTTCCGGTTGAATCCATTAGTTAAACGATAGTGATAAATTGAGAGAATTGATCCTGCGGATCAAATCGTTGTAAGTCGACAGACAGGCGGATAATTGTGAAAAAGTCCTAGCCGTCCGTAGTCCGTAGGAGAATTCGGCTACCTCTGACGGGTTTATGAGGCTTAGGAAGTCGGTCACGTCACGCAGGTCGTCTCCGTAATTGGAGGTTATATTCGCGGGGGGAGTGCGCTTTTTCGCGGGGTGCGCGGGTTTTGCCACGGGTGTTGCGGGCTTTGCCGCTGGGGGCGCAGGTTTTGTCGCGGAGGGCGCGGGTTTTTGCGTGGCGGTGGGCTGGGCCCTGTTGGGGAGCACGGGAAAGTTATTAGGGGCACTAGTGCTGTTCACCCAAGGTGATTTAGTGGGAAGCGGAGCAGGGATAAATCTCTGCTTTGTTTTTTCCTTATTGTTTTTCTTTGTTTGAGGCGCAATTCGTCTCTTTACTTTGGGTGCTTTTACACACCCTCTGTAATTAGCCGGATGGCCTTGTGTTTTGCATAGCACACAGCTGGGAGGTTCGGACTCCTCAGCTGGTGTTTTGCGTGGGCAGTCAGAGGTGCCGTGGTCGCCTAGGCACTTGACGCAACGCGGTCGGGCTTGGCAGTTTCGCGCGGAGTGCCCGTAAAGTTGGCACCTGTGGCATTGGCCAGGAGTGCCTCTTTTACGGGGGGGGTTCCACGCGTATTCCGGTTATATTACATACGGCGCGTATGTTAAAAATTTCCTTACCCTCGGGGGTAAGGGGGAGGATCACTAGTACCATGTTGTACACGTGTTTTTTGACGGGGTGGTACATCCTGTGTACCTCGGTCGCGGGGTAACCTTGGGCTATTAGGTCTTCAAGTACATCCCTTTCGGAGATGAACTTGTCGACACCTACAATGACGACGCGGAGGACACGTTCGTCCTCTAAGGCATAGGTGTGGTAACCTATGTTTTTTCCACGGAGGAACGCAGTTAGGAGGCGATGGTCCTGAGGCGTTTGGACCTGGACCTTTATCCCGATCGGAGTTGTGGTAGCCGACGAGTAACGGAGCTTTTTCTCGTTTATCGCGGCCGAGATGATGTTCCATTTTTCCTTCTCCTGTACTATGACAGGAGGAGGCATTTTGGAAGCGGGTTCCGTCTCGGAAGTCAGAGGAGCCTGAGACGGAGCTATTTGAGAGGCCTGCGAGGCCTGGGATGCCTGAGGGGCGATTGGGGGGCGAGCGGGGGACGCGGCAGTACTAGTCTGCACGGACATCGCGGGTAGCTCGGGCCTAGGGGCCGGTTTAGTCTTTCTAGACTTTGGTTTTCCGGCCTGTTTAGTCGGGGAGGACGAGACTGGAGAGGAAGAGCCTTCAGCGCGCTTCCTCTTGGTCTTTTTAGTGACGACCGTGGTGAAGTCGCCTTCACCAGGGTCAGTCTCTTGCTCCGAGCAAGACATCTCAGAAGGAGACGAGTATGTAAGTCGGGGGACTACGGACTCTACAGGAGTCACGGCGGTGTCACAGTCGGGAGACGCGGGGGAAACAGCATCGTGATTTCGCACGAAGTTGTCCCACCTTTTCGCGGCGTCAGGGTATGCTACTTTTAAGAAAGATAAAAATTTATCAATCATGTCGGCCATGATGTCGGTCGGTCAGTCTGCTCTTAATGAAAAATTTCCGAGAGGGTACAACCCCGCCCGGCAACCGGGAGGGGAGGTGTGTAAAGAGGTATAAACCTCGTGTAGTGTACCTAGTTTTCGTGTCGCCGTACTTACGATGTGTTCCAGGCGGTCGGGAAACACACACAAAACTCACAACACTAGCACTCGGGCGCTGGCGAGCAAGGCGCGGCGCGACCTACGGCGGCAAGCGCGGGCGAGAGCCCGCACTCGGGCGAGACGAAACAAGCGCCGGCGCAGAGTTCGCTCGATCGCGGACACACTAAAATCGAAAAACCTCGTGGCGCGGACGTGATCGCGAAATCGCAACAAGCACAAAGTGTGCCGAGCGAGAGCGCGCTGTCTATAGAAAGAGACAGCACCACAGTCGCCTAGCAGCGTGCACTTGAGCGGGAAACACGTGCTTATCGGACGGGATCCGTAAGCAGACTGTTTTATTTTATTTATAGTGTAGCTGTCTATGCTACGTTACTAGATATTATACGAATTTCCTTTTTTTTAAATAACACCATGCAATAACGCGAAATTCGCGTCGTGGCTGTTTCACTGTGACCATAACGCGTTGTGAGCATTGTTGTGAGCTATTTTTTCGCTTACTGAGCGATTTCGGTCGTTGAGCGTAACATAATATATACTTACTAGGCCAACTTGATGATATTATTTTTGTCCTCTAGTCCTATATTTATTTAATGAAAGTGAGTTTTAGCATTTTTTAAAATATTGTATACATTATTATATGGACATTCAAATCATGATGTCGCTTAATATAGGTATGTAAGGAATATTACATTAATAACTTTTATGATGAAAACTAATGTAGTTAAAATAAATGAACATAGAATGAAGAATAATTTGAATTTTTATTCAATATAACAAAATTCCAATTTTAACAATACATTAGCAAGTAAGAAAAATTAATCACACAACTTTTCTAAATGCCTATGTCAACCGTCAACAAATAAAAATGTTATCATTCATTAATCATACATTACAACAAAAACCAAACTCGAAAAATTTTACAATATATTAATATTGTTATAAAAAAACTAGGTACATAAGTCTTGCACAACTAAAAACATTAGTAGCACTTTGGTAGGTCTATAATATTATTTCTAATATCACAATCACAGAGGATTTATGCAGAGGCAGCTCGACACTGGTGGAGAATATATTTTCACATTCATCACATCAGCCACATTTCTTCAAAAATTAGTGATTATACATCACAAACACATATTCAGTAGAAATTATCATGTTATGCGCTATTTCTTTTCAAAACTAACAGTGTGTTTCTATGAATTTATATTAAAATATGTAATTATAATTTGCTGTATTCTGGCTTATAATGTTCCTCAGTCTACTGATAAGCATGACATAGCTTGGATGTTTTATCTCTGTCACTTAGTACAAAGTAGAGAATCAACTACTAAGGCCGGCCTCACACAGCCGTAATGTTACTCTGAATAGGCTACTTGACCTATATTCAATTTCATTGAACAAATTCATATTTCTAGTAGAACTTGGCCTAGGAAACCGTATTTCACCCTTATCATCAAATAAAAGCTTATGATTGATAAATAAAGTCGATTTGAAAATATGATTTTATGAAAATGTGAAATAATTCAAATAAAACATCAGTTTTATATATTATCTCCATTTATTGTAGACGGGAAATGAAATGGCCAAAACTTTTCTCCAAAAGTTTTCAACATTACAAATGATTTCTAATTTCTTATTTAATTATTTTATAATTTTTGGGGCACTTTTAGACTCGTACATTTAGCACATAAAAAAATTTCAATAAAGAGAGTTTAAAATACAAAACGTATGACGTCACACTATGGCGGACAGTGTTTTCGGCGCCATTTAAAAGGCATGTTTTTCAATCAACATTTTTATGGGTTTCTACTAGTGGTGTTCCTAACGGCTATATTTTTATAGCGCGTTAGATGGAATACGCTACATTTTTCAAGCGCGCTAGTTTTGACGCTACGCTATAACGAATTTCAAGCGCGCTAGTTTTGACGCTACGTTATAACGAATTTCAAGCGCGCTAGTTTTGACGCTACGTTATAACGAATTTCAAGCGCGCTAGTTTTGACGCTACATTATAACGAATTTCAAGCGCGCTAGTTTTGACGCTACGTTATAACGAATTTCAAGCGCGCTAGTTTTGACGCTACGTTATAACGAATTTCAAGCGCGCTAGTTTTGACGCTACGTTATAACGAATTTCAAGCGCGCTAGTTTTGACGCTACGTTATAACGAATTTCAAGCGCGCTAGTTTTGACGCTACGTTATAATGAATGATACGTTATAACGATCGATTGGACACGTTGTAAAGTTACCGACGTTATTGAATTCTTTCGTTACTAGTTATAACGCCGTGGGTGAGTTAATATAACGTGTTTGTTAAAGATAATTACTTAGAATAATATAATCGTTTGAAGGCATTATCATTTCTTTGGCTAATATTATTATGTTTGAAATATTTTATTTTTTTTATTTTTTGGTAAGTAATATAAGTACTTAAATTATTTTTACATCTATTTTACAACAGTTTTTTTTTATATTTTATTTACATTTAAAAATATAATAACGTATCCAGATTTAGAAAAAATACGTTCACATGGAACGGAATTTACCATTATATTACAGTACAGGGCTCTTCGGAGCAGGGGGTCAATGTTACTGATGATTATAAAACTTTATAATTTACCTATGCACGCAACGCAACACTGAAAAAATTATAACAGCCGAATTCACCCGATTTGGACCCGAACGACACGACAACGAACCAACGAAAGTCGCGACTTGCGCGCGATCGGCAGCGCGAGCGGCGCCGCGCTAGGTCAGTGACCGCGCGATACGTTATAACGTAGCGTCTTGTGCATAGTTTTATAGCGGGCGCTATTCGTTGCGAAGAAATAGCGCGCTACTTTTTTCAGCTATACGTTATATTAACCACCACTAGTTTCTACTGTGTAAAATATTAAAATATTTTATTTTTTTGTGAAAATGAATGATTAAGAAGCGATTAGCATGAAGAAAAAAAAATAGGTCAAGTAGCGTATTCATATTCAGAAAGACCGGAATACCATACAATATCAGTATGCTCCACAGTCCACACACATTCTGACTTTTTCAGATTATGAATTTCTCAGATCGATCTCTAAGAATGACACTGGCGATACCGACTACGTGACGATAAAGGATGAACCCAGTATTTACGTTTGCATTTCTGTTTTTTATTATATAGAGCCAAAAGCAATGCGATTAAGTAGTATTAATTCTTCTTCCATCAAGACGTTTATATGTGCCGGTTGCTGTTTCCAATTATAAATTTAGATACACATTCCGGCCGCCATGTTATCGTAGTTGATCTCTAAGCAGCAATCAAATCTTAATGTTTCAACATGTATTATCACATTGTAAACTACTCAGTAATCATGGGCGTAGCGAGGTAATCGGTCGCTAATGCTCTTGACTTAAAAGATTTGCGGGGTGAGAGGGGAGGCATTCAATCCAAGTTCGCTCGCTCATAATATTGTGAGAGTAAGTTTAGGATTTTCTAACCCCCCCCCCCCCCCCCCTCCATATAAAATCCTGGCTACGCCCATATCAGTAATAATGATTGGGCTGCCCCTGAATACTCCTTAATGGCCACTCTTCACTTTAACATTCATGTAGGTCTGATTATTGTAGAATGTTGTTCTCGACAACTCCTCTCTAAAATAATCTATCGATCTCTGTAAACCCTCCTGCAAAGGGACCTGTAAACAAAATAAATTACTCGAACCTTATTTTTTAAGAATTAAGATACAAATTGCAATGTGTGGTCCTACTCCTACACTTGTACGATCTGCAGTCACCATCACTCCAGCGAATGGAGGCAAAAAAAAAATCAGGCATGGCTGGCTGATAATTATGGCATTTGAAAATGACATAATTATCAGTCTTATAAGATTACTGCTATAGTTTGTTCGTTCTAAGATGATATGGGTGACAGTTCTCATATTCCTTGCTACGGATTTTTTCACAAGAAAACAAAAAAATCAGAATGTAATAAATTATATTCCATATACAAAAATAAATGTTTCCTGTAATTGTAAATGAATAGAAATGAAAAGTTGCTAAATGCTCACTTATTGATATAAAATTATAAATAAAAACTTTGAAATAGGAGTATAAAATTATTGTTACGAAAATATTTGAAAAATGTCAGATGCATGAAACGGAACTTATATCAATAGAGATTGACACAGTTGAATCGAAATCAAATCGATAAAAAAGGGCGGCCATCTTAAATCGCCGGCGTCACTCTGAAACATCAGTACGAAATCGATAATTTCGATTGCAATTCCTTTACTAGGTGATTCGATATTTTTAAATTATTCGATTAATTTTTTTAGGTAACTTCCCTACTATTGTCAATTATAATGTGTCACGCATATCATCATAAAACGAACAAACTATAGGTAATATAACGTCTAAATGTTTCTTGGGGTAATTTTAAGGTGTCTTGTCTTACTGAAGTTGCTAGTTTAGCGAGCCAGGCGCGGTGGTCGCAGCCTGAAATTGTGGGGGGGGGACACTACTAATATGTATATTTTTTTATCTGCGCCCTCAGATGGTTCTGGATTGACAGCTGTCTAAGGTCGGACGTACTGGTGGTTAGGGGATAGATAGAAATTTTATTTTATTATTTGGCAAGATTTTGAAATTTTTCTATTAGATCTTAGATTTTGGGTCATTTCCCCCGGGACCCCCCCCCCCCCCTCCTTCGGACCGCACCTGCAGCGAGCTCGCCAGTGGGTAAAGATAGACTATCTTAACTGCATATAATTTGTAGTCAAGTACCTTTGGAGTCCAATTTAATTGCTTTTTTGCGAGTGTGATATCCGGTCTTCTTCTTTGCGGGTCATCTTCCACGGCGGCACTCGTGGATAAAGTGCTTCGACAACCGGGAACAAGATTCTTGATAATCAATGCAAATTCTGAAGTGAAGTTAATACTTACAATTTAAGGTCTACACAGACGGACCGCATTTCAACTGCAATCCAACTGCAAATTGCAGTTCAAGTGCAGTTTGAATGCAGTTGACACGACTGCAATAGAACAGCAAACCAAACAGTTCACACGACTGCACGTCGACTGCAACTGAACTGCAATCCGACTGCGCGTTTGGTTTGTCGTCGTCGTATTGCAGTCGTGTCAACTGCATTCAAACTGTACTTGAACTGCAATTTGCAGTTGGATTGCAGTTGAAATGCGGTCCGTTTGTGTAGACCCTAAATTGTAAAACATACAGTCTATCGGTCGTATGAATAAAAACTTAGCGAGGGTTTATAACAGGTTTTAACATGGTAAAAACGTAGTAAAAACCCTCGCTAAGTTTTTATTCATACGGCCGTTAGTGTGTAATTTGTGGGGGTATATTATGTTTGTTTATTTCATTGAGATGTATGGAGTTGACACCGCAACGCAATGCTTGGTCACATTTAAGAGACGTTATATAGCCGCAGCGCACTTAGTCGGCCGTGAGCTCTTCTGCGCGCTTGACGTATGACAATTATAAAAAAACAAAATAAAAGTCACAAAAATGCCTTGGTGTGTCTTATGATATTGTAAAAATAATTCCAAAAACACTTCCAAATGAGACGGCATAACATTTCGATCGATTAGTATTCTTATTTAATTATTTTCAATTAAAATACGAACATTCAATTACTAGGCGAAGACGCGCGCCATTTCACATTGTCATAGAGTATTAGATTCAGAGGGGAATGTAGGCAGAATACAGATATCTATGATGAGACGACAATGAATGAAGTATTCAGGTAGACGAGTTTGTATTTTGGTAATATACTTAAATACGGCACTTATTACGTGTACATTATACATGCGTACATTATAATTGTATTTATAAATATTTAAGTAATTTAAATAAGGTAAGTATGTAGTGGACTTTGAATCCATACTTATTATAATATAACTAGCTATCCCGGCAAACGATGCTTTGCCATAATATAAAGTATTTCGCCCATATTATTTTACTGAAATGACTAAATAAGTATGTCACCATGGCAACGTCGATCGCTATTCCGTCGCATAAACTTAATGGTCGCCGTCAGTCTCAGGTTGTAATAATTTACTATTATTTATTCAACAAATTCACTTATTAATATATATCGGCTATATATTTTATACCCCTGCGACGCGACGCCGGGATCATTTTTTCAGTGACTATATTATAGCCACTAAAAAAATGATTATCATCCTTATGATATCATATAGAATCCTTCACGTGGTCTACTTCTTAACTGTGCCAAATAACATAAAAATTGCTCCAGTAGTTCGCGAGATAAGCCCTTTCAAATGATTTACCCCGTTTTTTTCACATTCGACTTGTTGTATTATTATTTCGTTTATTTCTGCATGACTAAAAAGTTGGATTTCACTTAACTATTTTTAACTGAAATCCAATTCTTTAGTCATGCAGAAATAAACGAAACTTTGTTTGTATTCCCCTATCTTAGATGAGCCGCCATATTGAATGTAGAATGACATAACATTCGTTTTCGAGTTATTCTCAAAAAGTTCTATCATTTAATATCCATACTGTTATTATAGGACGGCATAGAAAATAGCTTCCGCTATCTTGGATGGTGGGCCATTTAATATTTATAGTGATGTAACATACTGTATTGTGCAATGTGCATTGTCATTCAAACCAAACGCGTATACAAAATTTCAGCTTAACCGGTTAAAATATTACAATACTGGCTGTTGCCCGCAACTCCGTCCGCGTGGATTTCATTTTACAGCACGCGGTGGTTCCCGTTTCCGTGGGACTGCCGGCCGGGATAAAATAAAATAAAATATTATCTTTTTATTCAAAATAGGTATCATGAATACACTTTTTGAAAATCGGAAGAACGTAGAATCTACGGTGCCTATCACCGGTTCGGGAACTAACCTGACGAGAAGAGCCGGCGTAAGAAACTCGCACGGGGTTAATTCTTTCGATACCTATAACTTGATACTCAGTAAGTATTTAATTATCTATGCAGTGACGTAACTCAATGATAAATAGTTTATGGGTAGAGATCAACTACGATAACTTAGCGCGCCCCTCCAAATGACTATTTCAATGTAGTCACATCCTTATGAAAGAGTTTGTATGTAGTAAATATTCAACCAATCACAGTACACGTAATAGTACACATAATAAAGACTACCGCGCAAGACAACACACTTCAAATGTTTTGACAACGCACTTCAAACGTTTTGAACTTTGGAGGGGCGCGCCAAGTTATCGTAGTTGATCTCTAAAAATGTGTAACACATAGTTAAGGTAATAAGCTTTAAAATTTGGCACAAAATATAAAGTTTAATTTAAAAAAAACTTAAATATTATGTGCATACAGCACAGCTGTTTTTGTGTATATTGATTTAAGGGGTCCCACTTACCAGGGTTTTTAAAAGTTTTTAAATTTGACACCAATTATGAATAATAACATAAAGTATGATTATTGATTAGTTCTGATGTGAAGTAAAAAAGTAAACGCCATCTGTTTTTATATATTAGAACTAAAATGTTCATTGCATTGATATAATATTTCTGGATGGAATTTTAGAGCGCCATCTGTTGTGCAGTAGGAATTCAATTTATATAGATAACTTATAAGATAAGATAGATTGATTATACCAAGTGATAATAATATTAAACAAAATATATCTAACGTATTAAAATTTTAATTAAAAACACAATAAGTATGATTAATTCTATCTATGGTTCTATGTTACAATGAAGTAAAAAGTTAACGCCATCTGTTGTCATGTTTTAGAACTAAAATGTTCATTGCCCATAGGCTCCAACAGTACTACTCCTTTAAAACGTTATCGTTGTCATATTTTAAAACTGCAGTAGGAATTCATTTTATCGTTATTTTCATGGAAATAAGACATTTTCCCTCATCAAAATGTAGCCTATGTCCTTTCTCAGGCTCTAAACTATCTGTGTACAAAATTTCATTACTATCGGTTCGGTACTTTTGGCGTGAAAGCGAGTCAGACAGACAGACAGACAGACAGACAGACAGACAGAGATACTTTCGCATTTATAATATTAGTATGGATTATGTACATACATACTTTCTACTACACACTACTACAGAAATTGAGTTCAAAAATTCCACCCGAACTTACATAATAATATGTAGTAATATATTAAATAATATGTAAATAATAATACACAGAGCAAGTTAAATAAAATCTTTTAATAATTTTAAAAACCTTTGTTTTATTTTATCCACCAACTCAAGTCTGCGTTCATTCGAGTGTAGGCACAAAACTTTGTCACTTCTGCGGTACTGATCTATAGCCATCACCGCCCCGCCTCTCACCCCGCTCGTTCCTCAAGTGCGACATGTTTTTTGTTGGCAATAGCAACTCCATACATCTCAATGGTTTATTTCAACAAAATAGGACTCTTCGCTTCATTAGTATTATTTGAAATAATATGTTTATCTTATATCTTTAAACGAGCAATTCTTGTGTATATATAAATACTAGCTGTCCCGGCAAAAGTTGCTTTGCCATAATATATCAAAGAGAATATAATCACTACTAATATATTTGCCATATTATTTTATTGAAGTGGCTAAATAAGTATGTCACCATGGCAACGTCGCGCGTCGATCGCTATCCCGTCGCACAAACAATGGTCGCCGTCAGTCTCAGGTTGTAATAATTTACTATTATTTATTCAACAAATGCACTTATCAATATATAAAGTACCGAGTAGCCGATTTTCAGACCTACTGAATATGCATATAAAATTTGGTAAAAATCAGTAAAGCCGTTTCGGAGGAGTTCGTGGACTAACATTGTGACACGAGAATTTTATATATAAGATATAATTGGAATCTCGGAATCGGCTCCAACGATTTTCATGAAATTTAGTATATAGGGGGTTTCGGGGGCGGTAAATCGATCTAGCTAGGAATAATTTTTAGAAAATGTCATTTTATTCGTGTTTTATCGAATACCGAGCAAAGCTCGGACAAATAGCTAGTATAATATAATGTGACATACTCGGGACTAAAAGCATTACCTTCTATAGTGTGCTCCACAGGATTGCCCAAGTTGATTGGCAATGAATAGTTCGACGCCATTAACGATAATAGTCCATCCACTAAATCAGATACATAACAGAATGAGCGTGTCTGTTTACCATTGCCATACACCTAAACAAAAAGATATACAATAAAATAAAAAAAAAGTTCTCAATCTAAGCTCTAAAGCATACTATTGATGTCTGCTTTTAATAACTTTTCATCACGTTTAATTTAAAATAAACCTTAAAGCGCGACTCTCGTAGCATACATTTTGTATGCTACGAGTATGCTACTAGCGTCGCGCTTAAAGCGTCTCCCAGACAGACGCGGCCTGCGGTGGCGGTCAGTCGGATGGCTTGGCCGCGTGTGTCTGTCTCAAGTCATTCAACTGACCGCCACCGCCACCGCAGGCCGCGCCTGTCTGGGAGATGCTTTAGCGGTCGCGCTTTAGTTAATGATTAGCTCAAATCAAGCTGAAATTTATTTCAATTTGAAACTTGCAACACATTTCGACAGAAATTTTTGTTTAAGAAATATAAATATCTATACATCAGACACTAGTAATGAAACAGGAATAATAAAGCTCCTACTACAATAAATATATAAAAATAATTACAGTAATAGTGAGGTTCTGAAGAGCTTGCATTATAAAGTTGGAGACAACTCTTCCATCAGAGACATGCATTCTTGGTCCATATGTATTAAATATTCTGGCAACTCTCACAGAAACATTCTCTTGCTTAGCATATGAATATGCCAGAGTTTCTGCCACTCTTTTCCCTTCGTCGTAACAAGCTCGGGGCCCTGTAATTATATAATTAGCTGTAAGTTAAGATAATAAAGAGTAGCCTGTGTTATTTCAGAGTATCTACTACTACCTATGGATATTGGATATACAAAATCTAAAAAAAATATGTTTAAAACTTGATACCAATGTAACGCTAATCTAACCCAACAAATTGTTACTCAAGGCTTGGAGGTTGGGCAATTCCCAACATCCCAACAAATTCTTGTGCACTGTTATTTATAGGTTGATATTATTAAAACAAAAAATAAACTACAAAAATTAAACTGATCATAACTTTTGTTTACCTATAGGATTGACATGTCCCCAATATGACTCTGGTTGAGGGTGCACCATAGGATCACCATAAACTTCTGATGTGCTTGCAATTAAAATTTTGGCGCCAACGCGTCTCGCCAACCCTGAAAATATTAGTCGAATGATTCTACAGTTGTACCATCGAAGAAATATATTCTAAGGCATCCATTAGACGGTAGGTTTTGCTGTCAGTTTTACCACAGTCAGGACTGTGACTGATGAGTAACCTACCGTGTAAGAGCGTGACTGACGGTGATTGACGAAAATCTGGATACATTCGTCGGTCCATCAGTCGCCATCAGTATTTTATATTATATTTATAGCCTTTATTTCAGACTAGATGAATTTTTCTTTAAGCTTAACCCGCTGACTCTAGCGGGTCGGTAGTACCATAGACTTGGTCTGTTTGCCCTTTGGCAAAGGCCTCCCCCATTTCTTTCCATTCTATTCTGTTTAATGCTGTCCTTGTCCAAGTTTTTCCTGCTGTCATTTTTAATTCATCTTCCCACCTCCGGAACTGCCTTCCTCTATTTCTTTTGTCATTTCTTGGGTGCCAGAACACTACGTTTTTGGTCCACTTCTCAGTGCCTCTTATTACGTGTCAGTCACCATCAGTCAAACATAATTCATGATTGATGGAATTGACTGACGAGGAACCTATCGTATAATGGATGCCATAGGCAGACGCAAGCCTATGTAGTTTCAAGTTTGGTCAATGTATGTCATTATTGTCAATTTTTTTTTGATGCGCAGGGGAATTGGATTGGGGATTTGCCTCAGTTAAGCTGAGGCACCCCGCGTTATGTGGGACTCTTACCCACTAATACCAACTGTGGTTCGCCTTCAGCCTATAAAGGAGGGATGTCCCGGATCTAACAAATACAGGACTCCCTCCACGACCGGCCGGTCAACCTCAGAAGGGACCGGACTTCCACTAAAGTTAGGGAACCCTTCGGCAAACTGAAGCGTTCCCCTCGGTGCCGGGTCTGACTAAGCCGGGGAGGTTCCCATCCTCTCCCGGAGCCCCGTTAGACGAGAGTTGGGAGGTTCGCATAGCGCCGCCTCCTCGCTCCCGTTCTACGCCGGCGGAGCGGCAGAGAGGTGGGATCGTCCTCTCTGTCCCGCTCCGCGGCCTCTTTCTGCGACAACAATTTCGCAGAAAGAGACCGTCGCCTGCCAGGCCTCATCGCTCTCGAGCATGCAGCGCACCATGCTCGGGAGCGAGAGGTTCCCGCCTAGCACTGCCACGAGATCGTGGCGCTGCACGGCCCAACGATCGCACACCTCAAGGGTATGCTGGGTCGTGTCCTCCGCAGCGCCGCACTCATGATTATTGTCAAACCAAGCTAACAGATCACAACTTACATATTATTATGTAGGTCCTCCATCTGCCTATGAATCAACTTCTCTGATTTTACCATAAACTTATAATACGACAGTATATTATAAGTTTATGGATATTACAATATGAGCAGCATATTTTATAGGACCATCAACTTTTTTAAGAACTATAGAACAAAGATTATAGTTTGGGTGAAAACAATAATGAATCAGCTCTATATAGATTATATTCATACTTGCCTAACATATTTATAGTTCCTAATGTGTTAGTCTTAATTGTCTTGACGGGATTCTGCATATAGTGTGGTGGGCTTGCAGGACTAGCTAAGTGGTATATTTCATCTGCCTGAAAATTACAATATTTACAACAATATCCAAAATTAATATATATATATATATATACGATAATATGCACATTAACGAGGTAAACTGCAGATGTCCATAAACTATACGTTAAAGTGTGAAATTTAAATCAAAAAAGCTTATATTCGCACTTCACCTAGTTAGTTTGCATAGTAACGAATAGTACATCGTTAAATTGCAGAAGACAATTTAAGACGGTCGGCTCGCTCGGCTCCCTTTGTGTTGTGGACTAAGTTCTAACCTAACCTACTGTTGGACTTTTGGATTGTGTTTGTTTTTGTTTTGGTGGGGGGCTGCGTTTAGGAATTGCACTCTAGAGGTTCAACCTCAGACCTTCAGATCCATCATCAGTCATACCTAGATACCAATGACTCTCAATATGGCACAACTAGCTTCAATTATCAGTTGACAGGGCTCCGTCAACTGATAATCGCTCCTATTTCTGGGTGTTGTGGTCTAAGTTCCAACCTAACCTAACCTACTTTTGGACTTTCTGGATTGTGTTTGTTTTTGTTTTGTTTTGTCCCCACCACTTTGGTATCCGTGGCTAAGTAGTTAAGTAAGACTGATGTTTTTGATCATTTTTCGCCGAAATTTTTGCCGAATAGGCACCGGCTGCAATTTCGGCAACCGGCGCCAAAAATAATTCCATACAACTAAATATTTATTCAAACAAGAACAGGTTTTATGCAATTTACCGCATGCATGGTTGTTAGTCCGCAGATTACCTAGGTATTCTGTAGATTATTTCGTTAATGTAAGAAGAGAATAAACTTTTTTCACTTTAACTGACTCACCCAGATAATCAGCTGAATACCTATACCTGTTATTTTAACTAACTGTCTAACTGGTTTACGCACATTAGCGGTAACATATATACAATATACATAATATATTGTAATATTTTATACACCATAACATTACAATAAGCAAATTAGCCATGAAAAGTACCTCTACATATAATGGGTTGACTATGTCATGATGTATGATTTCAAAGTTTCTATGACCAAACCAATGTTCAACATTTCTCTTGCGTCCAGTGAAGAAATTATCAACAACGATAACCTCATGACCTTGAGTCATCAACACATCAACAAGATGTGATCCAACAAAACCAGCACCTCCTGTAACCTGAAGAATAACAAATTTAAATAAATTACCTTATGACTACTTCGCTAACACTTGTAGCAATTATAAGATAGCTCATTCATAAAAACTACAATCTTTTTACACAGACTTTTGCATTTATAAATTTAGTATGTAATAATTTATATAAAAATAATTTAGTATAATATTATAAATGCGGAAGCATGTCTGCTGTCTGTTACCTCTTCAGGCCCAAACCGCTGAACTGATTTTACTGAAATTTGGCATGGAGATACTTTCCCGTTTGAGTGCCGGGAAAGGACAAAGGATACTTTTTGTCCCGGAAAAATGTACGGTACCCGCGCGATAAACGAGTTTTGGCGCAACAGAGTTGCGGGTGTCATCTAGTTAGAGATAAACTACGATAACATGGCGCCCCCTCCAAATTACTGTTTCAATGTATGTAGTCACATCCATATGAAAGATTTTATATGTAGTTGTAAAGTATTCAACCAATCAACCAGTACTCGTAATATTTCACCGTTTCTTATGTCAGTGTCAACTAATCATAACCAGCCGACCACATAAGACAACGCACTTCAAACATTTTGACAATGCAATTCAACCGTTTTTAATTTTGGAGGGGCGCGCCATGTTATCGTAGTTTAACAATATTTATCTTGTAGACACTTTCAAACAAATGGTTTCAACACAATGTTTACTCAGCTGCTGCTTCTTTTGTATTTCATTTACTTACGACAACTCTTTTCCGCTCTTTATAGCCTAGATATTTCACATCAGGGTATTTCTGAGGAATTCTCCCTTCTAATATAGCTATTTTTTTTTCTAAAAGGTCAATGCGAGCTTTCGCTTCTCGTAATTCTTTCTCCCTTTCATCTTCAGCCCTGATCTCCGACTCCATTTTGTCTACAAGTTTTTCTTGCTGAGGTTCGTCATTATTTTGCAATCGATTGAAATCTCTATAATCTATATTTTGAAAGTGATTGTAAATTTTTTCATGATTTTCAATAATCTTATCATCTGATTTATTTTTATTAAGTATTATAATTATTATAATAACTGAAAAATAAAAATTGTTCATCATTATGTGTCTTTAATAATACCTATACTGGATTTATGTCGCTGCAGCACCACAGCAACCAGGACCAAACAGGCCACAAGTTGTTATTATTCAAGGTGGTGTCGGTGAAACAGCAGAAAAACCAGTATTCGATAAAGATATTCAGAGGCGCCTATAAAATACTAATTAGTAAACTTACATAGCGTTACAATCGAAAGCAACGTTAAAATATTCCGCAATTTTGTTAGGTGTCTTATCATATTTTCTGTAAGTGGCTGGAGAGAATCAGTTTACATTTCGTTCCTTGATGGCAATTATTGTAAATATCTTTGAAATACATTGACTTGTAGTTTAGAAGCGGTAGGTATTGTTTTTATAAGATAACGTGTTCTCAATACGGCATTACGAAATTTTAATTAAATTAAAATTCTACCACAAAGTACAAGCCACAGCACGAAATTTGACATCTTTGATTCTTCTTCTTCTTCTTTAATGGCAGTTTCGTGAGTTGCCAATGTCAGAGTGTGTTGGATAGACTTTGCTCTATTTTAATGTAGGTCTGGTGAAGCAACAAGAGTATGGTTACATAATAATTTTAATAATATATATTTATAAGTTGTTTCACCTAAATCAAAAACAAGTGTTAGTAAAGCTAAAGACATCACAATCTAATATTGTTATCACGTATATATGTACACAAAACATCATCTTTGATTATTGAACTAAGAATATGACACTTGACAGTGACGTTTTCGAATCTGACTGTCAATGATGACAACGTTGTTTTTTTACTGTCACACTTATATTATGCTTTGAAATTAAGTTTATAAGGGGTATGTTCCAATGACCAAAGAAGCAAAGAAACAAGAGGACACGAAATGACCACGAAAGGAACGCGCCCGCGTTCAAAAGTTGGGAGCTAGCAATGGCGGATTTTACTAGAGACGATGAAAAAATATCGATATCGATACTTTTCTAAACTACCTAAAAGACGAGCTTTGTGAGGGCTCGCGTCGTCACACCTTGACTGATTTGACATAATGAGAGATTTTCTTAACTTTTTAATTTGATTGTCAAACAGTTTCCATTTTAGTAACTAGATGTCGTATGGGTAGACAACTATCGATAATACCAGGGAATACCATCAATAATTGCTACAAAGCTGGGCAAAAGAATGTAAAACTGGATACATTTCAATTTGAAAAAGACGCCATAATATTCCAATGACTAGGATAACAAAGTTATTACAACGATTTTTTAGTTAAAACTCACGGAAGAAATAGCCCTATTTACCGATGTTAAGACCAAATGTCACAGGAATTATACATTTTGGTTTTGACAACATCTTACCTTCAACACGCAAATTGTCAAACTGAAAACTGACAACTAAAAGAGTTTTGGCGGGCATGTCATGGGCATGTCACTTTCAAAATTTTTCTACTTTTTATTGTTGGTGTGGTTTTTATTATTTTTTCCCAAATTGTGTTAATTGGGTCTTTGATGTTCATTATTTTATTTTATGATACTTGGAAAACTTACAGCTATTGTTACAATTAAATTATAAGACGGAATACATAATAAGGAGCCAATTAGAAGTTTTCACTGATAGTAATAGTTTACAAAATATTGACTTAAATGTTACATTATGAATACCTAGTACTACCTACTACAACAAAACTTTAAACATTTTAAACAAAAAATATCAGTTATTTTAACCAAGAATATCAGTTATTTATAAATAAGTATATTATTGTTTTTTTTTAGTTAGTGTTGCTTATTTCTAGCATTACAATACCTATTACTTACAGAAGAGCTAAACATCAACAAACGATTAATTAATTAAATCAACAAAATGCTTGCATAATGATCTCTTTAGAGTTGAAATATTACAATTGAAAATATCTAAATCCATATTAGAACACACTGAGTTAAGTTGCTTGCTTGCACGATACATGAAAGAGTTCTGTAGTAGGTGTAGGTTCTGTAGTAGGTGTGGGTAGTGGGTAAGAAAATAGGGACATGACGACGATAGGACTTAGTTGGAATTTTAAAAGACAACTTAGATAATAGGTTGGGGCAGTCTAAATTATTCGAAGAAATTTTTACAAGAAAAGACACATCAGCAATAACACGACGGTCCTCTAGGGTAAGGAGGTGGTGATTGGTACAGACAGACTTATAATTGGAACTACTAAACCGTTGATTAGTCTTAAAACACAGGTAACGTATAAATTTTCTTTGGATATTCTCAATTCTATTAATGTGAATTTTATACCTAGGGTTCCAAATTTGGTAGGCATACTCGAGGTGACTTCTAACTAGAGAGCAATATAGAACCTTGGTAGTTTTAGCGCGAACAAATTCTTTAGAATTTCGCTTTAAGAAGCCAAGAGCTTTAGATGCCTTTGATATGACATGATCAATATGAGAGTTAAACGATAGTTTCGAGTCATGAATAACTCCAAGGTCTCTTATAGTGGTAGTTCTGGGCAACGGATGATTCTTGAGATGATAATCGTAAGTAATATTATTTTTATTTCGCGTAAAGGTAACAACGGAAAATTTTAACGGGTTAAGGTCTAAACGGTTATTGACACAATATACTTCAAGTGCTTGAAGATCAGCCTGAAGACGATGAGCGTCATCGAGACACGTTATGCGCTTGTAAATTTTCATGTCGTCAGCAAAGCACAATAATTTTCAAAACATTTACTATAGTCGGTGTAGACGACGTCGACCTAGGCCCCTTGATCCATAGCGTCGGTCAAAAAGTCATTAAGTTGGACCATATTAGATGTCGTGGATCTGCCAGGCAGAAATCCGTGTTGGTAGTTCCCTAATGAGTTTTTAACTGCTGAAAATAGTTGTCTATAAATTAATTTCTCGAATAGCTTCGCAGCAATACATAATTTAGATATCGGGCGGTAATTACACGCATCAGTTTTAGACTCCTTTTTATGGACCGGGGTGATGTAAGCTCTTTTCCAAATTTCGGGTACAATACATTTAATGATTTCTGATAGATAAGTGTAAGTGGCACCGCAACAGATTTGACACATTTTATCAGAAATATAGCGGGTATACCATCTGGTCCTGCAGATTTGTGTGGGTCGAGATCTTTTAAAAGTTTAACAACTGTGTCATATTCAATAATAATAGTAGATATGTCGCCTACAGACATACGAATTACGATAGACATCGCCAGGATTAGGGGCATCACTTGCGTCAGGTGCCAGAAAATTAGATTGAAAAAAGTCGGAAAAAACCTCGCATATAGATACGGACGAGTTTATTACTTACATTATTGTAATTAATTATATTAGGTAGTGAACTCTTACTTGATTTACTTTTTATGTAACTCCAAAATTGTTTGGGATTACGCTCAATTGAGCTTTCTACATTACCAAGATATTGTTTATAACAAGTAGCTTCTAAATGTTTTGGTAAAATATTAAAGTAATGGTAAAATATTAGCCATGAAATACCCGTTACCTTGCACAAGTGCAGGTAAGATGTTGTCAAAACCAAAATGTATAATTCCTGTGACATTTGGGGTGAATATCGATAAATAGGGCTATTTCTTCCGTGAGTTTTAACTAAAACATCGTTGTAATAACTTTGTTATCCTAGTCATTGGAATGTTATGCCGTCTTTTACAAATTGAAATGTATCAAGTTTTACATTCTTTTGCCCAGTTTTGTAGCAATTATTGATGGTATTCCCTGGTATTACCGATAGTTGTCTACCCATACGCCATCTAGTTACTAAAATGGAAACAGTTTGACAATCAAATTGAAAAGTTAAGAAAATCCCTCATTCCTGTGACATTTGGTGTGAATAACGATAAATATGTTAAAGGGCTATTTCTTCCGTGAGTTTTAACCACAGAAATAAGATCTAGAGAGAAGCGCTATGTCGCTCCATTTGTATGAACACGAGCGTGTCACTTTTTTCATACCTACTGTGACGATTTGCACGACTATTGACCAACTAGAATAATGGATTTGTACGACTAATGTCCAAAATACCATGATGTCAAGATAGAAAAATGACCATTTAGAATTATAACGTCCAATCATAAAAATGTCCAATTATAAAAAAGACGAATTATACAATTGACCAATTATAAAAATGTTCAATCTAACGGCGGTTTTTCGGTTAGTGTTTGACAAGATTTAAAACAGCGAGCTTTCATTTAAAATCAACTTTTAATTAAAAATACAAATATAGCGGTTTGACAAACTAAAAAACTTATCTAGCGGATAAAGCCTATAACAAAATGTTCCTCTTTCAAACTAAACGGATATAAGACGATAAAGGCATTATGATAAGGGAAAAGACCTAATGGCAGACACTTTAAGGAAACATGAAACATTTGAATGTCATAAAATACATATTTATGAAAATAAAGGATTGATAACTTCTTCCATGTCTTCAGTAACTCTTACAAAATAAAACTATTATAATTATTCTCTGACAAATCAATTAAAAAATATATTATTGGTCTTTTTGTAAACTTAGTCATAAGAGCTAATAGATGACATCACAATAAGCGAACATCACTAATAGTAGACACCAATATGAACTAATAGTTGACATAGAACATTAAATAACATTTTACATTTTTCATATTATTAGTCTTTATTTGCCGTTTTTCAAAAGATTTCATTTACTTCATCATAGTAACTACATGCATCAGAAATATTATCCACGTTGTCTCCAGATTCTATTCATTCTTCTTCCATGCTGAAACTATCTTTCCTTTTATTTTTATTTTTCATATTTTTTTCCTAGCAAATTTATTTTCAGTCTTTAGTTTCCATGCTTCTTTTGCCTCTTCTTTTTTCTTCTTTCTGTTCTCAGCTCTCCTTTTTCTTCTTTTTACTGCTACAATACTAAAGCAATCGATTTTTAGATCAGTACAAGGTCTAATATTAGACACCATGTCCATTTTTAGGTACAGTAGTTCTAAGTATTGAGGTTTCAAATATCATTTTTTCTAATCTGATTAGTTTGAAACCTCAATATGATTTTTGAAGACCTATCCATAAATACCCTATACGCGTAGGTTAGACGAAAAAAAATTTTTTTGTTTCAGTTGTACCTATGGGGACCCCTACAATTTTTAGTAATTTTTCCATTTTTATATCGAAATCTTAATGCGGTTCGCAGACTACATCTACTTACCAAGTTTCAATAGTATAGCTCTTATAGTTTCGGAGAAAAGTGGCTGTGACATACGGACGGACAGACAGACAGACAGACAGACAAACAGACAGACAGACATGACCAATCTATAAGGGTTCCGTTTTTTGCCATTTTGGCTACGGAACCCTAAAAAAATTTCGGTTAGAAAATAACAATTCCTTGCAATTGTTTAAACAATGTTTGTTTAAACAATATGGCACCGGGTTGCACCATGGCAACATGCATTTATATCATCAGGAGGGCAATTTGAAGAGGATCGCGTAAAAAAATTGAGGTGGAATAGTATTCGGTACTCATGCGGCGACTCGTGCTGGTCTATTTTGAAAAAAGCTGATATTTTGACGGTCGAATTTTCGATTGAAAATTAGGGTATTTTTTCGATATAAATTCAAAATAAGGTGAAAAAATAAATATTTCTAATCAAATAGATGACAGCGTATCTGGGACATAAAAATGCAAGTTTTCACCAAATGTCGTGAAAAAAATTTTTTTTTTGTAAAATATATAAATAAAAAACCAAAAACATGGTTTTTTGAATTTTTCACATACATTTTTAAGGTTATGGAGAAAAAGTGTAAATAGAAAAGTTTTAGATATTTTTTTTTACCTACAACTTTGCCATTTGACTTTTTTTCATAGGAATATTAGTTTTGCCAAAAATTGAGATAAACCGCTTTCCCCCCTTAAAACCTCCCCCCATACTTTTCCCTAACAGATCGCCCATAAATTATTTTTCCCTTAATTTTTATAATATTCTCCTCCTTTTATAATGGGTTTCATCCTACTGTAAATTTTTTTCACTTTTCATTATTTTTGAAGGTATTGGTCCTGGTCTAATTAATATAGTGCTCCAAGGCTTTAAAATTTAAATGAATGTGGACGGGGCGCTGCTGGTTATGGAAAACTGTCAAACACAATACTTACTTAATATTATGTCAAAAATGACGTTTTTTGTATGATAGAAGCGTAAGGTTAGTTTTTGATCCTTCATCTTAGGGTTAGTTCCTTTTCTCGCCACGTTCATTTAAAGCCTTGTCGAACTGTATGTATATCTATTACTAGATGTTCCGCGCGGCTTCGCCCGCGTAATTTAGGAATTTCACGGAAAGCGTACATTTTTCCGCAAAAAACAGCCTATGTCCCTTCACGTGGTCTATTCTTCATGTGTGCCAAATAACATTTTTTTTTAATTGCTCCAGTTATTCTTTAAGCAATTTCAAATAATTTCCCCCGTTTTTTTCACATTTTCCTTTATTTATTCGCTCATATTAGTCTTAGCGTGATAAAATATAGCCTATAGCCTTCCTCTATAAATGGGCTGTCACACTGAAAGAATTTTTCAAATCTGACCAGTAGTTCCTGAGATTAGCGCGTTCAAACAAACAAACTAACAAACTCTTTATTAGTATAGATAATAATAATTTATAACTATTTGAAATTATATTGTAGCTATATTAACATAACAATGACCGTTAAATAAAGTAAATTTACAACTTTCATTCATATCAATAAACAATTTATTCGATGAATAACTTTTTTATTCACACAAACACTTATTAGTTTCGAAGCTGATTCAATACATCGGGTTGATCAACAAACGCTCCGTCAATTCCTGCTTCTATGAAAGCTCTCAATTCGCTTCGCGTGTCGCCGATTTCATCATCGGCATCGCTGCTTCTGAATTCACGAGGTAAGTAGGTATTCTCTGACCGGAACGTATACGGATGGACTTGTAGGCCGACTCTATGAGCGTCTGCAACAAAACTCGTAACAAATCCCAGGTTGTCGTTTTCGTCACGTGGTATAATATACCCCTTATCTGGCCCCACTGCTGAAGCGTAGGTCGCAATTTCTGCCAGACCCTCAGGAGTTGCCATTTTTCCATAAGTAAGACCCGTTCCAAGTTCGGCCTGGTCAAAAGGTAAATTGTTTTTGTTGGATCCAAACAGTTGCAACAGTCTCAGATTAGTAATCTTTTTGAGTTCCTTTAAGTTGTTGACTTCGAAAGATTGGATGTACGCGGGCGCACCGGGTCCAATGTAGCCGTTGTTATGGAAGATATCAACTAAGGGTTGTTCCATACCGAGTCCGATACGTTGGAAATGAGTGCTATACTTAATTTCAGGATAGATGCCGATTGTGCGATTCTCACTTATTTCTAAGCCCCTCACAAGATCAATTATTTCTTGGAACGTCGGTACATCATAGGCTCCATCCATACGAGCATTTCCCGGTCTTATATTCGGTATCCGTTCTATAGATCTTAGCGTCTTGATTTCAGCGAGCGTAAAGTCCTCCGAGAACCATCCACTCGTTGGGACTCCATTGATATTTTGTGTCCTGTATCGGTTTGCAAACTCTTCGCGTTCCGCAACATCCGTTGATAAGCTGAGTTCATTTTCATGGCGGGCGATAATGTGACCGTCTTTTGTCATTACCACGTCGGGCTCAACGTAATCGGCTCCCATGGTGACCGCTAGAGCATAAGCACCAGTGGTATGTTCGGGCACATATCCGCTTGCGCCTCTGTGGGCGACCACTACAGGCTTACAGTCATCGGGACCGCGCCTTTTTTCACTACAATGAGCAGCCACAAGGAACAAAGCTACACAAATCAGCGTTAGTCTAGTACGTTTAGCCATTGCTCTAGCTATATACCTAACTACTAAAACAGCAAAATAATTGAAAAATATAAATTAATTATCTTTATCAGCAGATAATATGTTATTCTCAAAACTAAGTAATTGAGCCTAATCGTTTGAGGATTAGTAGATAATTCTTTAGAAGTTTTTACAAGATTATGAGCATATTTTATTTTCCTATTGACCATTGTGAAATTAAAATATTATGCTCTCCAGAGGCGTGTCACTTTTATTTGTATTACACTCGTAAGCTGTTACTCTTTTATTGTTTTACAAATCTTTATAAAAGGTTAATAATTTTTCTTAGTAACTACTATTATTTATACATATCTACAAATTGAGGTATCTAATTGTACCATCGAGGAAATTGATTCCTAGGCAGTTGACGACCAACGTCATGTCATGTATCAATCCATATTCCATACTATACTTAATATTATAAATGGGAAAGTGTGTCTGTCTGTCTGTCTGTTACCTCTTCACGCTGAAACCGCTGAGCCGATTTTGATTAAATAAAAAATTAATATGGGGATACTTTAAGACCCGAGAAAGGACATAGAATACTTTTTATCCCGGAAAAATGTACGGCTCCGCCGCGATAAACGAATTTTGCGGGCGTCATCTAGTGTTAATAATAATATGTGATGTGTGTATGTGTGATGTGGCTGGGGTTGACGTAACGCGACCAAACTACGTAGGTCCTGCCTAGGAACCAAATTCAACAAAACAATTATCTATAGTACCTACCTCTACAACAATAGCCATACCCTGTCGTTTTATTATTATAACTTAATTTAAATTACTGATTTGTACAAGGTCCTCGCACTCGTAGTGGCACATCCGGTTGATCAGAGAACAGTCCGTCGATACCCGTAGCCAGGTACCTTCTTATTTCACCCTTGAAGTCTCCAAACGAATCCCTGGAGCCACTGCTTTGATACTCCTTTGGTAGGAAATTGTTTTCGGCGCGGAAGGTATACGGGTGTACTTTTAAGCCAACGTTATGGGCATCTTTGACAAAAGTCGTCGGGTCCCCTAAAGTATTGTCTTCGTTACGAGGTATGATAAAACTTTTGTCGGGGCCAACTGCAGCCGCGTACTTAGCTACCTCAGCTAGACCTTGCGGCGTGGACATGTCACCGTAAGTTAGGTTCGTGCCCAAAAACAATTGGTCAGCTGGTTGCAAAGTTTTGTCGCTCTCAAATAGCTGCAATAGCCTTAGATTCGTCAGTTTCTTTAGCTCCTTGAGATTATTCACCTCGAAAGATTGGATGTAGACCGGGGCATGCGCTCCATGGTACCCGTTCCTATGGAAAGTATCGACAACTTGCAGCTCCATCGGCAGTCCTAGCTGCTTGAAATGAGTGCTGTGCTTGATTTCGGGATAGACACCGATGATGCGGTTCTGGCTGCTCTGCAAGCTCTTAACTAAATCGAGGATTTCCTGGAAAGTCGGCACTTGAAAAGCGTAGTTCATTCTGGCGTTGCCCGGCCTTATGTCCGGGATACGCTCTATCGCTTTCAACGTCTTGATTTCAGCGAGGGTAAAGTCTTCTGTGAACCAGCCGCTGACTTCGTTACCGTCGAGCGTTAGGTTCTTAAATCTGTCCTGGAATTCTGGGTGTTCCGCTACGTCGGTGGTTTGGCCGAGTTCGTTATCGTGTCTGGCTACCAGGTGTCCGTCTTTCGTCATGACTAGGTCGGGTTCGATGTAGTCGGCTCCCATGGTGATGGCCATCGAGTAGGAGCCTAAAGTGTGTTCTGGAACATAGCCGCTGGCGCCGCGATGGGCTATGACAATTGGAGTGCAGAGGTCTGGGTCCCTTAATGGTGGTGGTCGTTGAGGTAGATGGGACATAAACTTCGGTGCGGACGACACCAGTCCCACAGACAGCAACACCAAGATACCCAACCCGATCTTCATGATTGTTGAATTCTTTAGATTTGAGAACTGAAAAGAAAATTCAACATGAAAGTTACATTACATAAGGTCTACTATTATAGCTATTGAAACTAAAATAGATACCATAGTTTTCCGTTAATTGGAATTATGCTGATATTATCTTGCAGCTTAGCTATTAGCTGAATGAAGTTAAAAAACTGAAGAATATTAGGTACCTATTACCAGTATTACCATAGTAAAAGGAGGGGAAGTAGGGTAACTCAGGCCCAATTCGCGATTTAATTACCTACTGTCTTAGGGTTGTCAATTTTAGGCGGCGGCGGCGCGGCGTTGTGATGTGGGAGCGGCAAGCGGCTGTCCGCGCTTCGTTCGCAACCGCATGAACAGCGGCAACGTCGCGGTCTTCCGACTTTTAATAATAATAAGTGAGTCTTGATTGTCCATATTTCGGCCAATTTTCGTGCATAATATTTGCATGCATATTTCGGCACTTGGATCGTGCATATAATCCGATGTCTAAATAAAATTATAAATATACCCTTTAAAACAACAAACGCCTGTCTCTTATAGGTACCTACTATAAACAAATCTGTTGTTATGATTCGAACTTTGCTTTATGTGTATAATTAATATCTGATTTACAATTAGTCAATTACTTATTTTTAATTACGATTTAAAATAAGGGGGCGTCCACAAATTACGTGAGGTGTTTAGGGGGGGCAGGGGGTCGAGTCAAATCTCATCTAATCTCACGTTGGCACGAGGTCTCGGCAAATCTCACGTAATTTTTTTCTCACCAAAATAATACTATTTTGCTCCATTTCATCCAGATTGTACGAATGACGAAGCTAAAACAAAGTTTGTTTTTGCTTTGTGGTAGTTACGTATGTTTAAGATTTAATCGTAAGTATAATCGTTATACGATTAATCGTATAACTATTCTTACGATCATTCACAAATTCGTTCGAAAGAAAATTTACTGACTGTCAAACCAAACGTTTACGTACGAAACCCACATTTTGAAAAATCTCACGTGAGATTTGGAGGGAAGAGTTGAATAAAATCTCACGAAATCTCACCAAAAACACCTCACGTAATTTGTGGACGCCCCCTAAGTAATTGACTGTAAGTAGTTAGTTAATATAATATACCTACAATACAGAGTAATCGGCATTAATAAACGTAAACAAAGCAATAGCGGCAAATTAGTTGGCTGATCAAAAGTACTTACCTAAAACATTCTCTTATATTTTATACTATGTTCTAGTGCAAGGGTCACCAAATGGCGGACCGCGGTCCGCATCCGGACCGCCGACCCATTGTGTGCGGACCAAGCATGCTCGAAGAGACGAAGATGAACTTTGCAAGAAAATTAATTTCGGTCTCGATAGTGTACTGATGAATATATACTCGTAGCAACAAAAGTTGTCACTTTTATCATTAATACGAACAAATACATTTGTAATTTTCATAATTTACACATTTTGTTTATTTTTTTTTAAATGTGCGGACCGCGAAGGTAATTTTATTTCTTAAAACGGACCCCGAGCGAAACTAATTGGTGACCCCTGTTCTAGTGGGAAAGTTTGTGTGATAGAAAACTAATACAATAAAAAAAGAAGTTAGTAGGTATCTGATCATCAAGTAAAAATTATATTATGCTAGAATAAGTGAGTAGTACTTAGCTTGCCTGTTCAACTGGTAATTTAAACAAAGACAATTCTGGAATTGTTGCATTACTATTAAAACACCCAAACACACAGCAATATTCATTACTCCTGCGATTATGATCGGACATTTTTGATTCGTTTGGCGCGGCGTGGCGCGACGCGGGCGTGCAGCGTAAAGTGTTAGCCCCGCCTGGTATGGTCCGAAAACGGTCCGAGATTTTAATAAGTGCGCGTGCGGCGACGCATTGATACTATGGCGCACACATACAAGCCGCGCGCGGTGCCTTTATATGAAGATAACTTACTTCCCCTCCTTATACTATGGTATTACCTTCTTATGGTACTATCTTCTTTGTGAAGCGTACATTATCACATGACAATATTTTGATCTCGTTTTATTTATATGTGGGTACCATGATAATGATGTTTGTTTAAATATTGTAGTTCCTAATGGTGCTCCCACACCGCCGTTAGAAAATGTTTGTAAACCTTTTCATAAAAAACATTTCCTAACAAATGTTGTCAACTGTTACATTTTGTTAGGAACTGTTACAAGTTATAAGTACTCTTACACTTAGAAAATGTTTACTAATGTTTACTAACATTTTATAACATTAAAATCTGGTACTGGCTCACCGCATACTCCGCCGTCGCCTATAAAATGTTTACAAACAAAAGGTAACACATGTTTTATTTTGTTATAAGTAATTTGTGTTGTTAAAATTTGTTAACTTACGTTTACTAAACATTTTCTAGCATGAAAACATATTTAACATTTTTTAACATATTTTGTGATTAAATGTTTGTTAACAAATGCTTACTAACGTTACTAAACGTTTTATAACGGCGGTGTGGGAGCACCATAATCCCTTCTTGTTTGTTTTATACTGCTGGATCCGTTATTATGGTGCTCCCACACCGCAGTTAGAAACATTTGTTAGCAAACATATAATCACAAATGTTAAAAAGTGTTAAAAATGTTTTCACGTTAGAAAATGTTTAGTAAACGTAAGTTAACAAATTATAGCAAAACAAATTATAATAAAATAAAACATTTTTCTTTTGTTTGTAAACCTTTTATAAAGGACGACGGGGTATGCGGTGAGACAATACCAGATTTAAATGTTATAAAATGTTAGTAAACATTAGCAAACATTTTCTATTAGTGTAGGAGCACTTATAACATGTAACAGTTCCTAACAAAATGTAACAATTGACAACATTTGTTAGTAATTATTTTTATGTTAGAAAATGTTTACAAACATTTTCTTACGGCGGTGTGGGAGCACCATTATATTTTGTTTGCAGTTATCTAGTTCAGAAACGAGATAAAACTATCTTGGATTTTCTAAGTAATGTCATGTGTGAGTTGTGTGACGTAGTTTCTTCTAAATGGTGCTCCCAAACCGCTGTTAGAAAATGTTTGTTAATATTCTCTATCATTAAAATATTTACCAACAAATGTTGTCAATTGTTACATTTTGTTATACATGTTATAAGTGCTCCTACACTATTAGAAAATGTTTACTAATGTTTACTAACATTAATTTATAACATTTAAATCTGGTATTGGCTCACCGCATACCCCGTCGTCCTTTATAATAAAAAAATAATAATAAAAAAATTGTTTTATTTCTGAATAAATTTGAATCAAATGTTTTCAGAACGTTAAGCTACATGTTGCCTACCACCGGTTCGGGAACTAGCCCGGCGAGAAGAACCGACGTAAGAAACTCGCACGGGGCCACTTTTTACTAAAAAAGTGGAAAATTTGTCTTTTAAAAAAAATAAAATGTACAATGTAAATAACTTAATCTGGAATCTAGAAAGTCAACATGAATACACAATTGTAAGTCACATATAATAAAATATGTAGAAGCAGCAGCAGCCATCCTACTCCAAAGATGTGCCATCGCTTAGGAAATCATTGACCGTATAGTAAGGCTTTGGCACACAAACGTTCTTTAATTACTTTTTTAAATTTATTAATTGATAGATTTTGAACGTTTTCCGGGATTTTATTGTAAAGGCGTATACATTGACCTTTAAAAGATTTACTTATTTTGCTAAGTCTGATCACTGGTATTTCCAGCTTGTGCCTATTGCTAGTGTTTCTACCGTGACTATCACTTTTAGTTTTAAATTTAGTTAGATTCTTTCTAACATACAACACATTATCCAAAATGCATTGAGAAGCAACAGTTAGAATACCAATTTCTTTAAACTTTTTTCTCAGAGATTCAAAAGCTGACATTTTATAAATTGAGCGTATAGCTCGCTTCTGCAGCACAAAAATTGTATTGATGTCGGCAGCGTTTCCCCATAAAAGGATACCGTAAGACATTCTACTGTGAAAATAACTAAAATAAACTAGTCTTGCCGTGTCTTCATCAGAAATTTCCCTAATTTTTCTGACTGCATATGCTGCAGAACTGAGCTTACCTGCAAGGTTAGCAATATGAGGACCCCACTGTAATTTACTATCTAATGTAATGCCTAAGAATATAGTGGAGTCCACCAAATTCATTTTCTCATCATTTAATAGTAAATTGGTTTGAACTTGCCTAACATTGGGCAAAGTAAATTTTAAACATTTGGTTTTCTTAGAATTTAAAAGTAAGTTATTAACATTAAACCAATGTACTATTTTTGAGAGAGCACTCTTTACCTCGTCGTAATTTGACTGCCGTCGCTTCACTTTAAAAATAAGTGAAGTGTCATCAGCAAAAAGTACTATCTCATTATCCTTAACTAGATAAGGTAAGTCATTAATGTAGATGAGAAAAAGAAATGGTCCTAAAATGGATCCCTGTGGTACACCTAATTCTATTTTGGTCCCATTGGATCTTTTACTATTAACTTCAACCCTTTGAGTCCTATTTTTGAGGTAAGAAGTCAAAAGGCTGAGTGCTGAGTCCCTTATGCCATAGTGGTGCAATTTTCTGACTAAAGTAGTATGCTCGATACAGTCAAATGCCTTAGAGAGGTCACAAAAAATACCTAAGGCATCCTGTGACTCCTCCCAAGCTTCAAATATGTTACAAAGAAGACCTATACCACCATCCGTTGTGGAACGACCCTTAGTAAAACCGTATTGGTTATTGTGTTAATAAATTATTTAAATTAAAATGTAAGTGTAATTGTTGTAAAATTATTTTTTCAAATATTTTACTAAGAGTCGGTAAAATCGAAATAGGCCGGTAATTAGTCGGATCTGATTTAATTCCCGCTTTGAATAAAGGTATGACCTTACTGTGCTTCATTAAGTCAGGAAAAATACCACTCCTATTGCAGTCATTGAAAATTATTGCTAGATGAGGAGCTATGATGTCAGTTATCGATTTAATAATTTTTGTAGACATGCCCCAGAGATCAGTAGTATTTTTAATATTCAACAATTTAAAGGTTTCAATAATATCTCTAGGGCTAATTTCCCTAAACTTAAAATTGACATCACATTCCTTTACATTGTCTCTGAGTAGCTTTTCTGCTGAAAAGTGAGCTTCTGGTGAGGAATTTAGATTTTTCGTAGTTGAGACCGGAATATCAGCAAAAAACTTTTCAAAGACCGTCGCAACTTCAAGATTATTTGTAATCTTTTTATTTTCAAAGTATAATTCAAAATCAATGTTACGACAGGTGACGTTTCCAGTCTCACCAGATATAACCTTCCATGTAGTTTTAATTTTATTTTTAGAATTTTTTATTTTATTTTTGATATATAGAGCCTTAGCAGCTTTACAAACTTTTCTGAAGGTTTTAGAGTAATTTTTAACATATGATTTAAATGATTCACTGCTGTTACTACACCTTTCATCATATAATTCATATAATCTTTGCCTTCTTATTTTAATTCCTTTAGCTGCCCATTCAATAAATCTGTTTTTTTTATTATCCTTTCCAACTGTTTTAGAAGTAAATACTGTATTAAATTGTGTTCTTATTACCTTAAACAAATTATTAAAAGCTTCATCTGTACTATTTGATCTACCCAATGACTGAATATTTGAATTTAATTTACCTCTAAATTGCTCAATACGTTTTGTAGTCACAGGAACAAACACAAGATTATCCTTTACATTATAATCGCAATTGACATTAAATGATGCTAACTGTCCACAGTGATCAGAGCGTAACTTATTAATTATTTCCTTTTTATCGGGAATGAGATTTGTAAATATGTTATCAATACAAGTAGCTGTAGTCTCACAGACTCTTGTAGATTCATGAAACAAATTGCAAAGGTTAGATGATTTAAATAAAGATGTGAATCTAACAGTTGTGGAATTTAAATCCAATAAATTAATATTAAAGTCTCCACATATAATACCCTTTTGTTAGATGCACATATTTTTGACAATATTTGTTCCATAGTTTGTTCAAAGGTATCAAATAGCCCCGAAGGAGGCCTGTATACACCCACAATAATAAGACGACTTAGCTCAATGCAGGCTACTTCAATTGTTCGTTCAATAGAGAGACTCACAATATCTTTACGTTCCTTAAATTTTAAATTATTTCTAATTAATATTAAAGAACCGCATCTAATGGCATTTTCTCTACTGAACGAACTAGCTATCTGGTGGTTATTGAAATTGAAAGTGAGTTCATATTGTCTGAACCAGTGTTCAGATATACAAATAATATCAATGTTAAATTCCTTTAAAAATAACTCAATTTCAAGTTCTTTACCTACCATACCTCGTAAATTTTGATGCACCAGATTAATTAAATTACATTTATTCTTACTTAATATATTTGAGTCTAACAAATTATTGGTAGGATTTTCAATACTAAATTTATTTTCGCAAGAGATGTCCTCCATAGTCTTATTATCTAATTTAAATAAATATTTGGAACATGTTCCAATTCGTTAATATTATGACTAGTATAATTCTGCTCAATAGAAGCAGTAGTCTCTAAAGCCAAACACTTGGCTGGTTTAAAATTTAAAAAGTTAAATAGCAACCTGGCTATTCGTCTTTTATAAAAATTAGATAAGAAGTACTTATCTCTTGTCATGGTGAATAACTTAAAATCTAAATTATTTATGTCTACAACCTGACATTGCTTATGTGAGTCATCTAAAATGATACAATTATTATTTACAGCAGTATACATTAGGCTGTTCAGTTAATACCTAGAAAAGTTTTCTTTATTATATCTCTTTGGCAACATTTGTATATAAGGAATAGTAAACAAGATAACATTATTAATATTTTCAATACTAAATAATTTATCTAGGAATTCGGTCATTTGTTTTTTGTTTAATTTTCCCTTCCTCCCAACTAAAAGTATTATTGTTGTATTCGGACAATAAGTCATAGCTAAAGCCCTGCATCATGATATACATGATTCAACAAAGCGACCATTTTAGCCCCGCTGATATTGGCTCACCGCATAGCCCGTCGTCCTTTATAAAAGGATTACTAACAAAAGGTAATACAATATGTTTTATTTTGTTATAATTTGTTTTGCTATAATTTGTTAACTTACGTTTACTAAACTTTATCTAACATGAAAACATTTTTAACATTTTTTAACATTTGTGACTAAATGTTTGCTAACAAATGTTTACTAACGTTACTAAACATTTTCTAACTGCGGTGTGGGAGCACCGCAAGAGGTCATTTCGAAAATTAAATGTATCGAGGCAAAATACATTAATCGTGTTTCAAGTTCTTCTCAAACCTAGATAAGTCTATGAAGATATGTATATCTCATTACCAGATTTGTAACATTTCTGAGGGTCCTATAGTAGTATAACGTATTGTAAAGGGCCCCCGAGACGGTCAAACGGCTTGACTCAAACACGTAAATTTTGGTTTGACTCAAACCATTTTGATCGTTTACAAAGCTAGTTTGAACGGTTTGTCAAACATTTACGTGTTTGAAGCTCGTTTGATGAAATTTCATATTTTTGTTATGTTTGACGCGCCGTTTGATCGTGTTCTGATCCGTTTGAACAAACTTTGTACTATTCTTTGGAGTACATTATTTTTAACCGACTAAAAAAGAGTAGGTTATCAATTCGACGCGTATGTATGTAATATTTCCAGAACTGCCCAGTTTTCGTATATGTTAGTCTATATCAATTATCAGCATCTGAACAAATGTGCAAAATTTCAAAAGTGTGTGTATGTTTTATGTTTGTGTTCACATATCTCCGGAACTACAAGTCCGATTTAAATATTTTTATTGTACTATAGATGTATTGTTTAACTTGGGAGACTTCTGCAAGTTTCATTAAAATAGGTTTAGTAGTTTTTGAGATTTAGTTTTTTAGAGAATTTAATTCTCAATTTCGTAATTTTTAAGTCAGTTGTATCTTTTAAAAAATAATATTCATTCGTCACAAGACGTGTAAGTACGTGGGCCTCAGGGGTAACGAGGTGGCAGACTCGCTCGCGGCCGAGGCCCTCCGGGACGGTATACCTCTCCACGTTATACCTCACTATACTGACCATCTTCCACAAGTCAAAGCCGACATGTACGCTAAATTCAAATTATATTTCGATGAATGCTCTCAAAACAAGGGTATTTGGTATAAATCCATTGTAGACCAACCACCGCGTGTCCCTTGGTTTTCTTCACGACATTTGAAACGAAAGGAATTGACTATTTGTTTCCGAACTCGAACATACCACGTCCCGCTTAATAAATTTAATTACATTATGAAAAAAAGAGACGATCCCTACTGCTCAATATGTCAGAAGGAGGAGGACTTCCTACACTTAATTCTAGAATGTAGAATCAACGAACAACCGAGGTTGGTATTTTTAAGAGACAGTGGGTGTTCTTCGGCGGACCTCCTCTTTTTGTTCCATCGAATCTTAGCCTCAGAGTTTACTGACAAACACAGTAACAATCTTTTAAATTATATTACACATTCTCTGAGCCTGAGATTTGAATACTATAAAAATAGTCCTTAATCATAATATGTACATATGTTAACCCTAATGTCCTAAAGTATGTTATAATATAATTGTAAAATGTAACTCTTAAGCCGACTTAATCTTCAGGATGTAAGGCTTATAAAATAAATAAGATTAAAAAAAAAAAAAAAAGACGTGTAAGTACTCCACAGCGCGTATTGAACCAAACTGCGCAGTGTCGTTTGACAAACCGTTCAAACCGACATCAAACGGTTGCGTCAAACACGTAAGGTTTGAATCAAACCGTTTGATCGTCTCGGGGGCTCTTAATAACGTAATTGTACGTCAAAAAGGACAGTTTTTTCAATATAGCGCCTTATAAATAGGGATGTTCCGATACCATCAAAGTATCGATACCTACTCATTTCGATAGTACTCAAATCTTTTTTCGATACTACTCAAATAAATACTCCTAAAGTATCGATACTTACTGTTATCGATACTTTTCGATAGAAATCGAAAAATAAATTTTAAAAAGTGCTAAAAGTATCAGTTGTAACTTGTATTCGTTTCGTTTTTAAATGTGCAGCTTTAGTATTTTAGAGAATTTAATTCTCAATTTCGTAATTTTTAAGTCAGTTTTATCTTTTAAAAAATAATATTCATTCATCACAAGACGTGTAAGTACTCCACAGCGCGTATTGAACCAAACTGCGCAGTGTCGTTTGACAAACCGTTCAAACCGACATCAAATGGTTGCGTCAAACACGTAAGGTTTGAATCAAACCGTTTGATCGTCTCGGGGGCTCTTAATAACGTAATTGTACGTCAAAAAGGACAGTTTTTTCAATATAGCGCCTTATAAATAGGGATGTTCCGATACCATCAAAGTATCGATACCTACTCATTTCGATAGTACTCAAATCTTTTTTCGATACTACTCAAATAAATACTCCTAAAGTATCGATACTTACTGTTATCGATACTTTTCGATAGAAATCGAAAAATAAATTTTAAAAAGTGCTAAAAGTATCAGTTGTAACTTGTATTCGTTTCGTTTTTAAATGTGCAGCTTTCGCGCATGCGCATTAATAGAAATTATCATAAATTACTGTCAGATTTGAACATATGAGTGACACTGACACAAATTTCTAACTATGCGGCTTGCGCATGCTCAAACTCGGATGGGGCTCGGGTGAATTCGGATGAGACTCATCTTTGAATTTCTACGTGAGTTTCTACGACGCGACGTCGTACGATGTCGTGTCGTAGTTTTTTACAACGCACATCGTATAGTCTGTTAAGAAAGTCATGACAGGAGGGAATTTTTTCTAAATGTAATCACGCTTAAAAGGTTAGTATTTTTTCTTTGTACAGAGAACGCTTATTACATTTTAAATATTGTCACCTTGCACATTTTTATCTCAAATTATTAAAGTTGTCATATTTTTTTTTATTTAATTTAAAAAAATTCCCGCCTGTCATGACTTTCTTGACAGACTATAGATTCCCACGACGCGACGTCGTACGACGTCGTATCGTGTTTTTGTGTCCCGGCCCTTACACGGTCAAATTTTCATTAATCTGATCCATCAATCTGATTGACGGAATATTGACGGTTATAAAAATCTCATATTTATGTCACAAGCTACACGGTCGAATTCTCATCAATCTGATCCATCAATCTGATTGACGGAATATTGATGGTTATAAAAAGTTCATATTAAAAATACGATCAATCCATCAATCCGAGCCGTACACGATCAAATTTTCGTTAATCCGTACCGGATTGATGGATCAGATTGATGAAAAATTGACCGTGTAACCGGCGACATATTTGCATAGTGCATACTGGTACTGGTGATCGAGCGAGAGGGTTTTTACTTTTGCTCTCTCATTAGTCATTTAGTCTCATGGAGCTTATTTAGCTCCATGTTCAGTCTCATGCGTTCGGAAATTTCTGGTGATGCTGATTCGATTCGATACCAAGTATTTTGTTCCGATACCGAGTATGTATCGCAAGATTGATTCGATGCTAAAAATACTTGGTATCGAATCAAAAGTATCGAGTACGTAGGTACTCGTATTTACTAGTATCGGAATATCCCTACTTATAAATACTTAATAGTAATTTTAATAACTTGTAATAAATATTAATGTTACGCACGTGTTTAATGTTTACTTAGCACAGTTGATAGCATGACAAGTCAGTGCAACATTATACAATGTTATATTGTTATATTTCTTAACATCTTTGTTTCGTCCAACTACATTAAACGCGCGGAAACTATAAAATCCACCCTATGTAATTTTCCGAGACTCAAAATAATATCAGAATCAAAATAATGTGAAAGGTTACAAATAAGACAGAATACTCAGAAAGACGTTGTAAGGGTCGGCACACAAAAACACGGCACGACGTCGTACGACGTTGTACGGCGCCGTGTCGTGGGAATCCACGCCGCGTCGTAAAACTCGTAAAAAACCACGACACGGCGTCGCACGAAGTCGCGTCGTAGAAACTCATCTTTGAATTTCTACGCGAGTTTCAACGACGCGACGTCGTACGACGTCGTACGACGTCGTGCCGTGGTTATTCATGACGCGCGCCGTGGATTCCCACGACACGGCGCTGTACGACGTCGTGCCGTGTTTTTGTGTCCCGACCCTTATAGATGTGGAGGAGGTATTTTTCAAGCCCAAATTCTAGATCTTATCATGACTAACTTTAAATTCCCAAAGCTATGTGTCTTGGGCAGTTTCTTTAATATTCACACAGGCAAAATATTAAGCAATAATTGCCCTTGTAGCAAAAAAAAAAACCTTAAAACTAAGAATTGTAAGGAAGAGTCGGTAAAGGTTTTTTTTGACTGACTTCCAAAAAGGAGGTAATACGTTCGGCTGTAATCTGTATGTATTTTTTTTTATGTATGTTCACCGATCACTCAGCCGTTTGTCGTCCGATTTTCAAAATTCTTTTTGTGTTGTATAGGGTTCAACTCGAATTTGGTACCATGTTCACAAAAGTGGTGATTTGATGATGGGATCCTTGAGGAATCGAGGGGACTCCTTGAAATTTGTATGGAAACATATAGTGATTTTAATTATTTCTGAAGCATTCAAGGTCAATGCTACCAAAAAAGTAAGATTTTGCACCAGGTCATACCCTGGATCCAAAGGTACCGAACAGAACTTTTGAATGCTTATAGGTACAGGTTCGGGGATTTCGGCGTTGTTTAAACAACTAAAAGCATAAGCTAACACATCAATTTCATTGGTCATCATCATCACAACCATAATCATACCATTGGTCATCACACTATGACCCAATTATTGGTACTTTTCGTGATATTTTGCATCGAAGCAGATGTTTTTGATGATGATTTCGCTGTTTGAGGACAGATTTTCAAATTTCTCGTGTTGTTGTATAGGATATAATCTTAATTTTGTATACTTAACAATTACGAAAGTGGTGAGCTGATGATGGGATCTATGAGCAATCGAGGGAAATCCTTGATATTTATCAAAACACTCATAGAGGTAAAAATGTTGTTTCTAGTAAATTAAACATAATATTACGTTACGAATAAGAAAAATTTCATACAAAGGTAAGGTAAGGTTTCTTGGTCCAAAAGCACTGAACAGAACTCCTGAACCTTTAAAGATAAAATTTTGGAAATTGCAGCATCGCTTAGATAACTGCAAGTATTTACCACAATTTCGCTTACAGTAACATAATGTGAATAGTTAACATTCGTATTGGTTATTTACGCATAAAGCCTTATTTTGTAGATACTTAAATAAAAAGAGTGAAATTGTTATTTTTAACAAAAAAATTAAAACCGACTTCCAATGTAAAAACAATAGTTATATGAACTAAAAAGTATTAAATAACTTTACTCTTTAATAGTGCCCTTTTCAGAATTCGTCTAAATCTCAACTATTTCTGTACATACTACAGTCTTCATTAGTCTGAAGTCAACCAAGCCATCCCAAAAATATGTAAATAAATAAATTCTGATCCACAATCACGATTTAGGGTATTGCCGTTACATATTTTCCAATTACACATTTTTTAGTTCCATGCAGCGCGAGAAAAACGAAACAAAAATTAAATGTAATTTAATTAATTAATTTTCAATTTTGTTTTAAGATGAAAAAACGTATAAGGTCATAATATTTTCTTATAACAAATTGTTATTATGGACATGGATTCTTATAGGCCACAAAAATTAAACTAAATACTTATTAATAATATTTAGTTTCTTAAACTAAACGAGGCAAGTAACAAGATAAATAAAAAATATACTTAAGTAAGTATATTATATTCTGTGTATTAATTAATACATAAAATACAAAATTAAGATAGGTCATAGGTACTCACTTTATACACGATTGAATCGAAAACTGAACGAATCTCCAGATAATATTGTCTCTTACTTTTATTTCGAACTCTACAGTCGTGTAATCAAATGTTTTATATTTATTTAAATCATATATTTTATACGTGGTTCATTATCAATACCAAACGTTGAACTGCAATTGTTTCAATACCACAAGGAAAATTATTTACAGAGCGTCGTGCGTCGTGACTTTACCTTGGCTTGCAGTTGTATGGTCTTGTAAAGAGTTGTTACGATGACAAAATATAACACAGTTTTAAAATTAACATGCCTATATTGTTGGTTTTATAGTGCTGCCAACTCAAATGACATTGAATTAAAATTCTGTGATCAAAGCGCACGGATTGCGCGGCCAAGTTCCAGCAGGCCGCGCGCATGCCGTTTACACGAACCGTTTCGACGCACTTTTGACCCCCCTGTAGATCCTGAAATATATCCCTGTGAAAATAGCTAATTTTGGCACTCACTCACTCACTGACCGGTAATCGAAACCTCCAATTGTCCTAGTGTTATGAAATTTGGCACACAGGTCGTGTCTTATATGTAGATTAACAAAAAATTAAGAAATTTAAGAAATCGGTCAAGCGTGAGTCGGTTCACCTACAAACCTTAGACTTTAGAGGCCACTTTCGATTGTCCTAGCGTTATGAAATTTGGCACGCGAGTCGTGTGTTACAAGTAGATTAATTAACAAAAAATTGAGAATTTTAAGAAATCGGTCAAGCGTGAGTCGGTTCACCTACAAACCTTAGAGACCACTTCCGATTGTCCTAGCGTTATGAAATTTGGCACGCAGGTCGTGTGTTATATTAACTTATAAATTGTAAGTAGATTAAAAAAAATTGATAAATTTGAGAAATTGGTCAAGCGTGAGTCGGTTCATCTATAACGAACTTTAGATACCACTTCCAATTTTCCTAACGTAATGAAATTTGACACTCAAGTCGTGTGTTATAATATTAAAGTAGATTAATAAAAAAGTTAAGAAGAAATCGGTCAAGCGTGAGTCAGCTCCTCTACGAACTATGGGTAAAAATTCTTATACGCCAGTGATACAATGAGAATACGATGAGATCATGTATAATGCATACTGTATAGCTTATTAATCCTTCGATCGCGGATTCTTGGAGATCTATTGCTTACGCGGTCGAATTCGACCGCTTGGGAGTTGATATAGGTTAAATAAATACTGTTTACTTGAAATTTTCACTTCTATTGATAGTTTAACAAATACAACTAGCGCCATATATTGAAGGTATTGTTTAAGTCGGGTGTGGCACAAAAAGAAAAAAATAAGTATAATTTCTTGAAAAAAAGTATTGAAATCCCACCAAAAACATACCGAAATCTTTTCCACAAATTCACAAACAAAAATTGGGAACGTCCTGAGAAAATGGCTGAGATATTTTTTAATATTGAATTTGTTTAAAAATGTATGGGTTCATAAAAACTTTTGAACGTAACAGTACCTACATTGTGATAAGGTTAGACATTGACGAGTTAAGTTAAGATAAGTAACAGATAAACTTTGTATACGTGTATCAGAGAGATGTGGGAAGTTAATCTCTTTGTATTTTGTGCGTCAAAACTTTACGGAAGACTGTAAAGTACCCCGCAAACGATCAAATTTGTTTGACAAACATGTTTGACGTAATTTACGTTTTCATCAAACAGCAGCGCAGATGAACAAACGTGCATCAAACAAGTTTGTCAAACAATTAACTAGAATCGGTTTGAGATCATGAGATCTTGTTTGACAAATACAGCGGAACACGTTCAAACACGTTTTTCAAACGCTGCGCCAATGAAAATTTTCTTCAAACAGGTCAATCAAACACGTAGTTTGTTTGACAAACGCTTCAAGTTGAACACTATCAAACTGTTTGACAAACACGTAAAATTTGACAAACAATTTGATCGTTTGCGGGGTACAGTCAGAGTAGACAGAAAGAGTCATGGTCAAAATATCGAACTACCGTAATTGTAAGTGCAATAGTACGATCAGGTACTGTACTATACTTAAAAGCCTAACACTATTACTAATAGTCAATAGATAATGATAATTAAAGACATAAGTGGAAGAATCGAACGAGTAACACATAAATTCGAATTTCGAGTAAATCGCGTTTAAAGTTTAGAAAAAAACTTTTTATGATTTCTCAGAACGTACGTTCGCAATAACGAAAGAAACCGTCCGTGTAATAATACCGGACGTGACCCAGCCCTAAAAAGGACTTTTTCTAATAAGAATTCTTCGCAACACTTCACTACGCGTCTTCACTCTTCACATCGTGTCTACATCGAGAGAGGAATCTTCGCAGCGCAGCTGCAGTCTTCATGGCGTTGCGCGAGCTTCAGATCTTCACAAAATGGCGGCACAACTACTATTATTACCGGCGCGGCGCCGACTGACAGCGGGACGACGTCGGTATGAAATTCGCGCGCGGACTGAATCGGCCGCGGCACGCGAGCCTATATACTCGCGCGATACCAGCGCCACGTCTCGCGGGACGGCCAGTTTCCCGCGCGGCAATCTTTTAGATTTGTAAATATTTCTTATTCGATTTTTTTCTCTTTCTCACTTTTGTAAATATTTTGTATCCCTTTCTGTATGTCCTTCTCTAATGTTAATAGCCAATCACTAACAACCTTTTAACTTTGTGTACAGTTTTGTAATAATAATTACGTAAAATTTTGTATATAAGCAGCACAAATCTCTCAATAAATCACTCCAGTTCACCACAGTAAATCGAGTTTTACTCTTTACTCCTCCGACCTCTAGTGAACTCTTAGAGAGACCAACCGGTCCCCTAAACTGGTGACCCCGAAGAACAACAAGCATCTGCAGGAAGAAATTCTGCCCAAGAAAACTCTGCTCGGACGAAACGCTGCACCACGAAACACTGCTCGACGGAATTCTGCTACAAATTTCTCCACACAATGGAATCCAGAGGCGAATCCCTGCCCGAAACCTCGGCACTCACCACCAACCCGGCGCCATCACCAGCATCATCACAAGAATGCGCCGGCATCGCACTTTCCATGAGAATTCCACCATTCTGGAGAGACAAACCTAGGCTGTGGTTTGTAACCTTCGAAGCAGCCACCAGCAGCCTGCAGAAGAACCAAAGCCAGCTCTCCCAGATGGTCATCGCTCGTCTGGAGAAAGAAGACATCGAACAAATCGCTGACCTGCTATACAACCCGCCAGAGACCAACGAATACCCAGCTCTGAAAGACCGGCTCATCTCCGCATACGAGGAATCTGACAGCCGGCAGTTTCAACAGCTGCTGTCAGACATGGAATTGGGAGACCAAAAACCGTCCCAACTACTCAGACGTATGCGAAACCTGGCTCGCAACAAGGTCCCCGATTCCACCTTACAGCTCATGTGGGCCAATCTCCTCCCGACAAGCATCCGCTCCGTTCTAGCCGTCAGTGAAACATTCAAGACGAAGACCACACTCGACGAGCAAGCTGCGCTGGCCGATAAGATAATGGAGCAGAATGTAAATACTGTAAATAGCATTTCATCATCATCTCATCGTGTAAATAGCTCCGCATCATCATCACCGAACGTCGAGTGCCTGCTAATTGAAGAAATACAATATAAGTTCACAATAAACAATACCGCCTATTCGTCACGGACAAGACCACGAATTTAACTTTTTTGGTAGACACGGGTGCTAATATATCCGTCATACCGAAAAAGAAAGGCCTTCATCTCCAGCCGCTACCTTTTCAACTCTACGCCGCCAACAACACCGTAATACCGACGTACGGCGAAAAAACACTGGAGCTAAACATCGGACTTCGCCGACCGTACAAATGGAAGTTCATCGTCGCAGCAGTATCGAAACCAATCCTCGGTGCCGACTTCCTGCAACATCACGAACTCATCGTCGACCTGAAAAACAGAAGACTCATCGACGGAAGAACCAGTCTACATATTAACGCTCCTGGACGCTACACGGACGTACCTACTGTCCGTAGTGTCGACAGCACGCAGTCGTACCACGACATACTAGCAGACTTCCCTGGCATCACACGATTGACAGCGATGAACATCACGCCGAAACACAGCGTCGAACATTATATCGAAACGTCTGGGCCACCGCTACACTGTCGCGCCCGACCGCTACAACCGCATCGCTACAATCAAGTAAAAAAAGAATTCGAGAATATGATGCAACAAGGTCTCTGTCGCCCTAGCAAGAGCGCCTGGTCTTCTCCGCTTCACGTCGTACCAAAGAAGAACCTCGACATAAGGGTGTGCGGCGACTACCGACAACTCAACGCAGTAACAAAGCCCGACAGCTACCCTATACCACGACTTCGAGATTTCACTTTCCAACTCGCCGGAAAAACTATCTTCTCGACGATCGACTTAAACCGAGCCTACCAACAATTACCAGTCCATAAAGAAGATATAGAGAAGACAGCAATCATCACACCATTCGGATTATTCGAATTTCCGAGAATTCGTCCCGGCCTAAGAAACGCAGGCCAGACATTTCAACGTTTTATACACGAAATACTGCAAGGATACGATTTCGTGTTTTCCTTCATCGACGACTTGCTAATAGCATCCAGCAGCGAAGAAGAACATCGCCAACAGCTACGGTGTGTTCTTCAACGCCTAGAAGAAAACGGGATCACGATCAACCCAGCTAAATGTGTACTCGGCAAGCAAGAAGTTAAATTCCTCGGCTACAGCGTGAACAGCGACGGAATCAAGCCGCCACAAGATAAGTTACAAGCTATTGAAGATTTCCCGCTACCGAAAAACATAGAAGAGTTACGACGTTTTCTTGGCATGCTAAACTTCTACCGAGACAGCATTCCGAACGCCGCTACAATTCAAGCCCCGCTACACGCATACCGACATAATGCGAAAAAGCGAGACAAAATGCCGATCGAGTGGAACGAGACATCAAAAGAAGCATTCACGGCTTGCAAAAATAGCATCAAGAACGCTGTTTTGCTTGCCCACCAGAATCACAAAGCACCGATCGCAATATTATCCGACGCCTCGGACACCGCAGCGGGAGCCGTAATACAACAATACTACAATAACAAATGGCAACCACTCGGCTACTTCTCGAAGAAATTCACTACAGCGCAATCGAAGTACAGCACCTACGATCACGAACTTCAAGCTATCTACATGGCAGTAAAATACTTCAGAAAAATATTCGAAGGCCGAGAACTCATTATATTCACCGACCACAAACCAGTGACATTAGCCCTACAGAAGAAAACATCGACATCCGAAACTCCGAGAAGAACTCGGCAACTACTTTTCATCTCCGAGTTCACGCACGACATTCGTCATATCAGCGGAAAAGATAACATCGTCGCCGACACATTCAGCCGCATAGAAACAATCAACACGCCGTCAGCTGTAAACTATGAAGAAATATCTCGCGCGCAAGAGCGAGATAGCGAGATAGATAGATTAAATGGACTCTCCTAACCTCCTCCTAACCTTAGCCCTGGAAAAAATTTGGCAGGAAGGTTTAATTGCACCCTGTATAATATCTATGCCTTTGACCACTTTTGACCAATAGAATAAAAAAAAAGTCGACATATTGCTTAAAAAAAGTAAAATATTCAAGCGATCTCCCATATTACAACGCATATAATGGCCAAAATAAATTGATCCTCACTAATAAAATTATAAATTAGGAAATCGTGTTTGTCTGTCTATCTTAAATACCTCCGCTTAAACGGCTGAACTGAACATTCGATGAAATTTGATGTGGAGATTATTACTTTCATCATCTCGTTTTCTATAATTCCTTCTAGATGACGCCCGCAACTCAGTTTTGTTCACATTTCATTTAGTTTTGGCGGAATTCCTTTTAATCTTTCCCGTCTGTCAAAGTATAATCCAAATTTCTTTTTGGCCTGTCTGTTTGGCCGTGAGTTTCTTGTCTTTTCAATTGAGTCCTGTTTCATCTCAATAAAAAAAAAAGTGATTTATGTTTATTTCATGCATGACAGTCTTTACAGATTTTGTTGCATATATGTTGCGTATATGTTGCAAGTATGGAACCCATTGACATACTGCGCGAGCAGCCTCACTCGTCAGAGAGTGAGTAAGGGGTCTGACCCCTTAAGAGCAGGGGGGATCCGTGTCCCCACGTCAGATGAAAATAGCTTATTTTCGTAGCTCTCCCCAATATTGCCCGATTAGAATGTCACACGTGTGACTTTAGGGGAGGGGGCCAGGCCTCCTCATTGTTTATCTCCAAACCAACTAGCAACAGACTAGTTATAGCCATGATTAAACTACCATGGTCCTAACCAGACCAGTAGCTTAGACCCTTTCGAAAAAAAAAAAAAAAAAAAACCACTGACATAATAGTTGCGTGTGTACGGAAAATTATACGGCTATTGCTGAAGCAAAGATTTCCTTTGGTAGGATTGCTCCTTATGGCCCAAGGATGGATTTAAGATGTGGAGCCACCGCGATTTTTGATGTAATTTTTTTTTAATTTTAGCAGCTTCTGATCTGGAGGAAAATAGAGTCTCAATCTGTATATAGGCATTAATTATGGTAATATTCCAAGTTCGGTACCATATTCGGATGACTTAAGAATGCTTAATTCATTTTAGGACTCATATTTGCACGATAAAGATATTAAACAACGTAAAAAGAAGAAGAAGAAGAAGCATTATTTAAACGCGCTAATCTTAGTATGAGTCAGTAATTACTGGTCCGATTTGAAAAATTCTTTCAGTGTTAGATAGCCCATTTATCAAGGAAGGTTATAGGTTATATTTTATTACGCTAACACTAATATAAGCGAAGAAATAGAGGAAAATGTCGAAAAAACGGGGGAAATTATTTGAAAGGGCTTATTTCACGAACTACTAGAGTAATTTTTCTGTTATTTGGCACATAAAAAGTAGAAACGTGAAGGATCATAGGCTATTTATTGTGGACTAATTTGTCTGTGAAATATCTAATTTACGCGGGCGAAGCAGCGCGGAACGTCTAGTAATATTATAAAGCTGAAGAGTTTGTTTGTTTGAACGCGCTAATCTCAGGAGCTTCTCATCCGATTTGAAAGAATCTTTCAGTATTTGATAGCCTATTTATTGTAGAAGGCTATAACCTATATCTTGTCACGCTAAGATCAATAGGAGCAAAGTTACAGAGGAAAATGTGAAAATAAAGCTGAAGAGTTTGTTGATTACTTTGTTTGTTTGAACGCACTAATCTCAAGAACTACTGGCCCGATTTGAAAAAATCTTTCAGTGTTTGATAGTCTATGTATCGAGGAAGCCTAAGAGCTATTTTTTATCACGCTAAAACTAATAAGAGCAAAGATACAGAGGAAAATGTAAAAAACAGGAAAAATTATTTGAAAGGGCTAATATCTCACAGACTACTAGAGCAATTTTTATGTTATTTGACACGAATATATTACTATATATTCGTGTCAAATAACGTGAGACATGGGTTATTAATTTGTGAAAAATATACGGTTTCTGTGAAATTTCAGATTTACGCGGACGAAGTCGCGCGGAACGTCTAGTATTATTAATATGTTTATTGCTCCATTCATCACCATGTCTTTGGCATGCAGAATGCAGTTATCAGCTTCCTTATATTAATTAAGACCTGTCAACAGCGTTTTCGTTGGTTGAAAATAATATATTCTAAATTTTTTATTTTATTTTATTTTTACAATCTTTTATCTGAATATTATTCCAAATTTGGCATTTAAACATTCGATTCAATCGAAAATGATACCAAACTCGGCTATATACCTAAATCCCACGCAGTTATTGACCTCATACCTTGTTAAAGCTAACCCCCCCCCCCCCCCAGGTATTCCCAGAAATATTCAGGTGGCTCCACATCGTAAACCCATATTAGGGATATAAAGATCAATCCTACCAAAGGAAAACTTTGGTTCAGCAAAAGCCGTATTCCTCGTTTTTTTGTCTTGTACGCACACGACTATAAGAAACTAATAACCGAATAACTTCACATTTTTCTTAATTTATCCTAGAATGGAGAATTTTTTATATTTTTTTAACATAATATTAAAAACGGAAGATATTTACACCTCTTGATACAATTAACAAAAGCAATTACTTGATTTGTGATGAGAAAAAATAAAAAGTTTTTTCAAAACTTTAAACGCGATTTACTCGAAATTCGAAATGTGTCACTTGTTCGATTCTTCCACTCATGTCCTTAATTATCTCGAGAATGGAATGAATCGAGAATCCCGTTGGCGCAAGCTGAGCGCACAGGGGTTCCTAAACTTTTTCAGCTTGCCGTAGGCTGAAAAAGATTAGGCTGAACTGCGCCGCAGCGGCGCAGTTGCACGTCACAAATCACAATATTTTGTTGCAGCGCCCTACTCTACCTAACTATTACAAAAATATACATAAATATAAACACATTTAATGATTATAGTTAGGTTAAGCAGGTAAATGAGGTAGATAAATATTAATAAACAAATATCTAATCATCTACCTGCTTTACATAAATAATGTTGTAAATTTATTTTTTAATATTTATGGTTTCGGATAATGATGGAGAATCGAGTCCTGGCGCCCTTCTTAGCTTTCCACGGTGCGCCAGGGCACCGCGGCGCACACTTTGTGAACCCCTGCTATAGACCAGAATAAAAAATATGCATCCAGACGAAGTCGCGGGCAGCCATTGCTTTAATAAATTATATTAACTGCCGACACGTGATGACTTTTTGTCATCTCTAAGTAGATAATAAAAAAGATCGTAGCTAGGTTATCATCTATGCGCAGTCAGCTGGTTATCACTACACGTTGTCTATTATGGTATACATATTTAAGTAGTTTCAGACATTTATTATTCGTTCGTATCGAGTTATTTCGTTTTATTTATAAACGTATCAACTGTACATTTTTATATTGTGTAGAAAATAGAAATAGATATAGATAGTTATAGTATTTGTATAGGGATATGCTTTATATATGCCTGGTGGATTGGGATTGGAGTATGTAAGCGTGGTCAACGATGTCAATACTTATAATATAGGTTACTAGACGTTCCGCGCGGCTTCGCCCGCGTAAATCAGATATTTTACAGACAAATTATTAGTCCACAAAAAATAGCCAATGATCCTTCACGTGGTCTACTTCTTATCTGTGCCAAATAACAGAAAAATTGTTCCAGTAGTTCGTGAGATAAGCCCTTTCAAATAATTTCCCCCGTTTTTCCCACATTTTCCTTTATTTATTTGCTCATATAAGTTTTAGCGTGATAAAATAAAGCCTATAGCCTTCCTCGATAAATGGGCTATCTAACACTGAAATAATTTTTCAAATCGGACTAGTGGTTCCTGAGATTAGCGCGTTCAAACAAACAAACAAACAAACTCTTCCATAATATTATTATAGAAATAATAATAATTCTATGAACGTGGGTTCTACTCACAAAAAAAATAACATAGAGCACCTAACTCAGAGACACTAAATGAATAAAAAAAAATTTGACAAAATATGGGACGTAATTTTGTCGAAGTCTTCACTTAATTAGAGTTAATTAATTAATATTTGTCTTTGAGTGCGGTAGTTAGAGTACGGCACTGACCTCTATAATACAGTCTATTATAGAGGTCAGTGCTGCAGCAGCTATGGAGTACGGTTTTGGAGCCGATGGGCGATGTGCCGCGCGACGCATATAGTAATAGCTTAGAGCATTAAACCAGTCTGGTTTAATGCTCTAAGAGTAATAGTAACTTCAGCCTTCACGTATATTTTCTCTATGATCTTCACATGTGCTTTGCTCTAGCACTGGTACGGCTAATAATAAAACAAGTAATAAGTTTAATAATTCCATGCCAATACATATTAAATACGTATGTTTGTCTGTCTTTCAGTCTGTATCTTATCTCTACACGCCTTAACCCCCGAATCTTCATACATATTATGTAACTTATATAAATTATAATTTATAATTATCTAATTTTTGCGCAAAGTAGCTGCGGACATCAATTATTACTTATTAGTTTGAAAATAATAATTTAGGCACATTCGGTCTTTATTTCTTTTGTTGCTTGTGCTGTCGACGACCTCCATAGTTGCGATATATTATAATATCAAAAGAGGTGTTTTTTTGACGTGACTCTTTTTACGTAGGCGGTAAAGTCCACATTATCATTGTTTTAATATCACTGTTGATTATCACGTTGACGATAAGAAACTTTCATACTAATCTATACTTCCATACTAATATTATAAATACGAAAGTGTGTCTGTCTGTCGGTGGTGGTGGTGTCGGTGAAGAGGTATCGCACGCTAAAACCGCTGAACCGATTTTGTTGGGCATGGAGATTCTTTGAGTCCTGAGAAAGGACATAGGATAGTTTTATCCCGGAAAATTTGTCAGTCGCCGCGCGATACACGAAATTTGGCGCAACGGAGTTGCGGGTGTCATCTAGTTATTCTAGTAATATTAATTATATTATTATATTACTAGATGACGCCCGCAACTTCGTTTCGCGCGGGAACCGAACATTTTTTCGGGATAAAAACTATCCTATGTCCTTTCTCGGGACTCAAAGAACCTCCATGCCAAATTTCAGCAAAATCGGTTCAGCGGTTGGAGCGTGAAGACAGACAGACAGACAGACACACTTTCGCATTTATAATATTAAGTAAGTAAGTATGTATTATTATGCGACAATGTATCTTTCTGTACTCTGTCCTCTTATCACTCTTAAAGATCGTGCATTTGCGTTCCAAAATTAAACCCAGCATGAAGTATTTTTAGCCCGAAGATGTTTTTAAGTCTAATTAAGGTTAGATTTAAGAGACAATATTTTTGCTCAAGAAACAAGATTATGTTTAGAACTTCAGACAATCTTAACAACGTAATATCTAGAGATGTGCCGATCATGACTTTGGCCGACTAGCCGACTAGACGATTAGTCGGCTGCAAAGAAGCCGACTAATCGGCCGATCATGTTTTCGGAAGTTTCTGTTACACTTTCTTTACTGCTGATTCGTGGGTAGGTCACACACGCCGCCTGCGAAGGTGTCGGATTTTGTAATGTTTACTTCGCGTACGTTAATTTTTTTTTGTGATACAAATTACAATTAATGGTTTTGAGGAAATATTTCATACTAGATCCTATGTCCTTTCCCGGGACTCAAGGTATCTCCATGCCGAATTTCAGCAAAATCGGCTCAGCGGGCGTGAAGAGGTAAAGTCAATATCAGTAAAGTAATGGATGGATATGGATGGATACATGTAATCTTGATCTAAAAATACATGTATCCTAATTTGTTGCTAAAACTATATTTAACTATATTATCGTCAGAAATACTTCATTTAGTTTTAAAATGTTTAAGACTTATGAAGTGTGATATGAACACATTATAAATAATCAAAGTTTTTCTATAACGTATTTTCAATAATTATACCAAAAATTAAAAAAAGTAATAAGCCGGATAGTCGGCGCTTTTGGCCGACTATTCGCCGACTACAATAGTGGCCGGTTAGTCGGCTTTACCGACTAGTCGGCACATCTCTAGTAATATCTAAGACAAAACATTTTTTATGAAACTTTACTGACTTTTAATAAGAAAAGCTTAATCGATCGTTAAAGAAAATTGATGTAAATAATACAAGCCTAAATTCCCTGATGCGTATTGATCGTGCGTTTATTAAAAACAACCGTAGCCTGGATATAGCAGGGCTCCCGTGTGTTGACATAAAGATTTGAGGAGGCAGGGCTGCCAACTGCGAAAAATAATGTGATTGAAGTAAAAACACATGTTTGTATTCAATAAGATTAAATTATCGCATTAAGCATTTGTGTTTCAAACCACAAAAGATTTAGATGTTATTTATATTCATGAGTAACATCTAAAGTCTTGCTCTAAATTATCTTAACACAAGATTTGCATTCAAAATCTCACTGCGTAATTTTTGTGTGTTCATACTTCATACACAAATGCTTAACAGTGTCTAATTAAGACCGAACGCTATTATAATATTACCCGAAATGAACTTTAATTGCGACTGTGTGACTTGTGATGTGACTTATATTATAGTGTGCTATAATCTTATAGATATTTATTTGTATTGACTACGAAATAAGTTTTAAATAGGAACACCATAATGTATTTTCCTATGAAGTTGGGTAATAACTACTCGTAATACCTTTCATAATAATATTATAGTTCTACGAATAAAACTAATAAAATTAATATAATAAAACTGCTTATTAAAAAATCTATTTTTTTTTCTATCATTTCAAAATTATGAATCTACGATGGTTCAGAGACAACGATACTCAATGATATTATATGAAAAACCCAAGACGATACTATAAAATTCTTTAGTAAAATTCATTCTAGTGCATGCAAAAAATTTGACTTTTATTTTTCTTCCATTTTGTTAACCCTAAACTGCTCTGGGGATCCCGAAAGACCCCTTTGTGTTATTCGTTTGTTTTTTCCAGCGACCCTATCCGCCGCATCATCTAATCCCAGCAGATCGAATTAATATACTTTGTCGTTAATCATTATAGTAAGCTGTGAATACTGAATTAGACATTGATAGCAAGGGTGAACCGTTTTATTAGTTTCGAAGATTTACGCCAAAATAAAACACGATTATTTTTTGATTTAGAGGATTTAAAAAACAATATACGGACTCACAAGTCATTTGAAGGTATTAATCTTTAGGGTATTAAATGTCGATATTAAAAACTCCTACGGACTTTAAATAGCAAGGGACGATAGCGAATACATTTTATTCGGCACATATTTATGAGTAAGAAACAGTATTTCCTCCGATTAAATTATCTAAATTCCATTTTGAAAAATTATTGTACTTTTGTTATTATTTTAATATCCAATACCACACTCGGTTCCTTAATTTATTTTATAAGGTTTATTGTTACGGCATTGAATTTCTTTAATGTAAAGCAAAAACTTTTATTTGGTTATACCTAATTTCTAAACACAGTTGCATTTGTTGATAAAAATACTGAAAATTCATCTGTAGTAGGTATAAAACAAAATATTTGAGATTTATTTTAATTATTTTCTTCATTATCACAATGCAATAAAAACAAAAGTAGAGTTGTAGATATGGCTAACCGTAATGTAATAGACGCTGTAGGGTTAACCCCCGTGCCCCCGGGGACCTGTAACACTGTAGCGGGGTCCCAACAACATTACAACCCTAACGCGGTTTATTTCATTACTACGATTCACACGATACTGTTTAATAGATTCGATTATCTATCTCGAGAGAAAACTATTTTGGAATTTGGAATTGTCACTTTTTTTTTTTCATTTCTAGAATCTGCAGGCATTGTCAAGGTGATAAATGTAGGTACACTCACAGGGTTCCTAACAAAATTCACACGCTCAAACTTTCTTGTACACAGAGTCACAGACAATTAAATTTCCTATATTCCTACTTAAGACCTGCTCGGGAATAACATACGTCTAATGTTATTCCTGGGCAGGAAATTTTCGCCATTATTAGAAAAAGTCCAATATATTTTACTTTAAGATTTACAAACATTTCTTTCGAGATATTTAGGCAATTAATTATGAAATATGTTGCACAGAAGTGATTCAGTTAAGTGGATAATAGGCGGTGGAGGGCGGCACGGGCGGACCAGCCCCGCCCCATACACCAGTCCTTTATTTTTCCCCAAAAAGGATCACTTCCAGATAAGTAAATAAACAATATTTAATCGCTCCTTATCACCAAGATCTTAATTTTTAATTATAGTTTGCCGAACCAGATAAATTACTTTTGTGCTCCATTCCAATACTCTTCATAAGATTAATTTTAATTTCCACATCTAACTAAAAACATAATAACAGTAAATTGTTTTTTTCTTAGTTGCTGGTTCAAGTGGGATATCTATTAAGGCTATATTATGTGGTTCTGAAAGAGCGTGTCGAAATGACCAATAGGTGAAATTAAATTGTACCGACAATCGACTGGGCGTGAATTATTAATTTCTTCATTGTCCGCGGCTCAATAGACTCATTCGCTTTTTACAGGTTACGCCAGATCATACGACGTCGTACCGTGTTTTTGTGTCCCGGCCCTAATCCGTTAGCTGAGGCGATAACGGACTCAAAATTAATTTATACTAATATAATAACTGCGCGAGTGTGTCTAGCTGTTTCTCTGTCTGCATGACTGTTACCTCTTAACGCCCAAACCGCTTAACCGATTTTGCTGAAAGGTATGCAAAGATACTTTAAGTTCCAGGAAAGAACGTAGGATACTTTTTATCCCAGAAAAATGGACGGTTCCCGCAAAATAAACAAATTAGTTTTATTCAATTTGAGTACTTTATTGTAAATTTGTATTTTATTGTCACTTTTTAAATAACTGCATTTTACAAATTCGTGATCGAAGTAAATTAATCTATTATTTTCATGAGACCCGCAACAAAATACCACCTACTCTATAAATCAATTAGGTCTAATCGATATTTCATTTTGTTTGAATCCTTGAGGCATGAAATTTAAACACTCCATAATACTTCATTACCCGTGACATAGCACCATCCATCATCGAACCTCGCAAAACAATAATCACATTATCATTCTCCCATAATAACAAATGCAACCTCCAAATGCATAAAGAATGCTTTGTGTTGTTTTTTTTTTATGTAAATAAAGAAATTTTAAAAAATATCGACTCGAGCGCGTCTCGCCTCGGATCGAACAATGTGAAGTTGTAAGCCGACGTATTATTTATCGAAAGCAAGAAAAAAATGAATAAGGTTTGACATATTGTTAAAGGTCCTTATAAAATTATTTGCTATCACGCCATTCGGTGGAGGCGAACGGGGTACGCGAATAAAACGTCATGTAGCCAATAACAAATGAAATACATTGAATGTTCTGGAATTAATTCATGGAGGAGGGAGTAGGTATTGCTGGGAAGCGAGGCGGACTGTCTAGTCATATTTTAGCTCGCTAGTCTATAGGCATTACAAAATATGTATAAAGAGTAAAGACCTATTTGTTGGCGCTTGGGAAATTGTTTAAGTTATATTTTATTCTAAGCAATATTATAATTGGACGCTGTTAAGTATTAGTGATTAGTGTATCATCCCACAAAAAAAAAAAATTACGTATTGAGTTATGAATGCAGTCATATTGTTCTTCAGATAATTTCAAACCAGACTGCATTCACAATAATTCAACAAAACAAATCGTGGGTTAATAGATGATTCATGATACACAAATTATTAACAGCGACTATATTTTATATGTATAATACGCAATATAGTATACAGTGTACATAGTATAACAATTACTGTAACTGTCTGACAATGAGATTACATAACTCTACAATAATATGAGGCTGGCCGATACCAGCGCTATGCGACCTCTTATATATTATTGTGTAATAAATAATAGTAAGTAATAACATTATAAATACTTTTAACGAAATTTAATCTTTTTTAACACTGTACACAGTAATTGTGTCTATTTGACAGTGAGATCACACAACTCTACAATAATCTTTCATCCCCTATTTTATCCCCTTGGGGGTAGAATTGATAAAAATCCTTTTCTAGCGGATGCCTACGTCATATCATCTACCTGGATGCCAAATTTCAGCCCGATCCGTCCAGTGGTATGGGCTGTGCGTTGATAGATCACCATGTCAGTCAGTCACCTTTGAGTTTTATCTATAGATTGTGTAATAAATAATTAATCATAAGCAGTTATACTATTTAAATACTTTTAAAGAAATTTAGTCATTTTTTAACACTGTACACAGTGACTGTAACTATTTGACAGTGAGATCACATGGCTCTACAATAATATGAGGCAGTACGAAATTTGCGGTATGCGTCGTCGTATAGGTCTACCCAAGGAACTTAGAGTCAAGGTCTACCAGAATCTAATGGCAAATTTGGATGGCAGATTTTCAAAAAATATCCTTGATCATTGGATAAATTTTTATATTTGCATATTTCACACACAGAATCAGCCGCTATAAGGAAAAAAGAATCAAAATGTTTTATTTCATTACCCCGGTATTGCTAGAGTCAATTTCTTTTCTCACTTTTTGCCATCAGATCCTGGTAGACCTACTTATATAATATTTTTGTGTGATAAATCATAATAGTACGCAATAATGTTAAACTCTTAACGAAATTGTGTTTTTTTTTTAACATTGTCCACAATTCTATAACTATTTGACAGTGAGATCACATAGCTCTACAATATAAGCCAATGCCCGAGGTATGCATCCTTCTCATTCCTGTTGGCGTCGTGGCATTCATTATTATCATAATTACTATCCCTTAAGCACTATTAATAATGTTCGAAATGAATTTCTTAAATTCCTAAATGTCATCCAGCTTATTAACCGAGTTCATTTTTTGTGTGGGTTTTATTTGTTTTTGGGCCGGGGTTTTCGGTTTTGGCGCGGTCACTCGTTAGTTTTTTTCGTCTCTCGAGATGAAATATTGTTTTCGGATAATTAGTTGTTTCTGATTTGGTCCTTCTTCTATGAAACTTCTTAATCACGTCTCTAATTGATTTATTATAAAGGGTTTTGTTCATGTGTTTAGTGTAATTAAATAATTTCTTCTGAAAATATTTGGAAATTTATTAACATTTTTTGTCGTTACAAATTGTCTCGAAAATTATTTATGACTTTCTCTAATTATTAAGTTTTCGGAATGCATCTTACCTGCTTTACTTCTTCTAGTTTCTAGCTCGAAAATGTCCAGTCTTGAATTTGTATTATAAAAGTTATCATTCATTACTGATGTACACTTTAGGTAGTCTGATAAAATACTCGCTCTTCTCACTATATTCGTGCTATAATGGGATATTGATCATATTATAGGATCTTTATATTATACTTACCAAAAATTCGAAAAAAATAAATAAAAAGATCTTATCAAAATCGATTTTATTTTAAGGTAAATCTTTCGGGTATTACCCTAATGGGTAAACAAGTAGAGCGAACCTTTTAGTTTTGTGACGTCATTGTGTAGGTATTTTGTGAGTATTTCGTAAACATACTGTTTGACGTAATAACCCCGTACCTTTTTTTACATGGGGAAATGCTTTGCGCATTCCCGGCGGACTGCGGACACAGGCCGGGGTATGTGGGACCTCAGAGGATCTACCCACTAGGCCCCCTGGTGCTCCACTCCCCTCTTAGGCACAGTTCCGGGCACGATCAACCCACTGCAACGGTACAACTGTACCGTTAACCCCATATGCCATGTATTGACATCGTTGCATATGCCTACTAATCCAAACATTTTCGGGATGAGCTGTACAATGTTGGCCTTCTCGTACCCTTGTGTTAATGAATTTTTATAACATAGACTGCTATGCTTTAAATCGACGTATAAAATATCTTAACAATCGTATACTTACTTAAACAATAATAATTTATTAGATTCAAATATAAACTATGCAAGTATACAGTAAGTACAAAATTATTCTGCATAGGATACAACCATTAATAACCTCGAGAGTTATGAGTTAGACGTTAGTCATTCAGAGTTCAGACTATTATTTTCTGAAATGTATTTAATAATACAAGTTCTATTGTTATTGTGTTAAAGTCGATTCATCAATTATTACAGATCAATGCTTAACCTAAAGAATCGACTGCAAAAAACACGCGACCAAATGAATAAATTTAGATTCCGGAGCGCGTGATCGATAGATCCGTAGATCGGATCTATAGATCAAATCGACTTTGAAAATGGATTGCGTGAGTAAGACAAAATATAATTAATGATGGCCGTTCGAAATTCGAATCGGTCCGGTGCAGACATGTTGGCGTCGCGTCGTCACAATAAACAAAAGGCGAAATGTTTTTTTAAATGTAAAACGTTAGAGTCGTAGGTACGATTAATCATTCGTCTTATTCTTGCATCTGTTGCGCCGGCCCGTGAATTTTGCCATTGTTGTTAGACCTTTGTTAACGATAGAAATGTTCATCACCTGTTAATCGAAATAACTGTTGTATAATTGAAACGAACTATCTATAATTGGATGTTCTAATTTTTAATTAAAATTATTACGGTTCCATTGTGTCATTCCGTTCAAATGGTTAAACAATTATATTTAATTACAGAAGAGTAATTGAGAATAAGCGTTAGGAACACTCAGTACAGTAATGATAAAATGATCTAGCTAAAGCAGTTCTAGGCTATTTTGACGCAAGGATCGAAACTAAGCGCACATTTTATATCATTTGAACAAAATGCTTATACATCAAAAAGTAACAAACAGTTTTGAATTTATAGTAAGTACATACTATAGCTTGGTGGCAATGTTTATGTGTATATAATGGTGGATAACTCTTCGGACATCCTAAGCAATCCTTTTTTTTAAAGGCGAATCACAGGCAAAGACTGACCCAAAACTCAGCCTTCCTGAAGAGGGGGGCTCACACCCATATTGGACCGAGTCTCCCAAGTCCATTATCAAATGTCGAAGGACGATTTATGTAGATCTAGATTTACTGACCAGTGGTGATTATTTCTTATTTTTAAGCTTGTGTTAAAAGCTAAAAAAAATGTAGGTATATGTCGCAGCCATTTGGTTAAAAAAGCCGTTCAATCAAACAGCTAGCCCTTTGACTGGACAACGCCATTCAACCACATGTTTATTGTCTAGCTTTTTAATTGAACAATTGAGTCACTACTTACTAGTTGATGACCGTTAACTCCGTTGGGCAGAAATTCATTTATCGCGCATAAGCATTAAGCAATCAATAAACTATGATTATGAAGTGTACATTTTTCTAGAATAAAAAGTACCCTATGTCCTTTCCTGGGACTCAAAGTATCTCCGTACCGAATTTCAGCAAAATCGGTTTAGCGGTTTGGGCGTGAAGAGGTAATAGATAGACAGACATAGATATAGTATTGATAGCCGTGCCTATAGTGTAGATCTATACAGGTTGGTACAATTTTAATAAGTGTGTGCACAGAATACATATTAGTACAAGGTGTGTGTTGGTAGAGTTTTCCCATAGAACTCGTAATAACTTCCTGAGTTACCTACGTAGAGCCTCTACGCCACTTCTACGACTTCTACAACTACTACGATAGGGACTCCTCTTAAATTAACTACAGGAACATACAATAATAATATGTATATTGTTACATTAACATACAATATGTATATTATTTAAAGTTTTGTTTTATGTGTGTATTTTATGGATACGTGTATTTTATTAATATATTATGCTCTAAATACTCTACAATTTACGTCAACTCCTATAAAACTTAACAGAAAACTAAATGATGACATAAATGTTAGTCGTAACAGAAATCATAAAACTCTATTAAATTATAGTAGTCTTTCTCAGAATACGTTTAATTTATCTATTCCAAACCACTAAACTGTAACATGGGTTAACACAATAAAAAAACCGAAGCAGCCTTTTTTTCGTCTGACAACACCCTGCCTCACTTTTTTGTAAACTTTGAAAATTAAATTATAGCTTATAATTTTAATATGATAGGTGTATGATATAATATATTAAAAATGTTTGTCGAGATTTTATCTACACGTTTAGGGATTTGATTTAAATAATTTTTATGCCTACACTATTATGGAAACCAATTTTACTTTATATTATAGGCTTCATAAATGTATTTTATTAACGAAATAGTTTTTTTAAAAAGTGATTGTTTAGTATCGAAAAGATTGGTATATTTGCAAACTAACAATTTTTCTTTCATGCCTAATCATCGGGTTAACCAATCAATTATTTGCAAAATTGATATAAATGTATATTAAGAATACAAAATATTTTAAGTGAATTTTAGATAATCTACTTTTTTTAGCAGTGGTCAGGGATCCGTAGGCAGAATATACCTATGGACTCTCTAATATCTATGGACCACGCCACGGTACCTAGGCTTTTCAGCCAGAAAAGACATATTATTTAGACTCTAAAGTTTGACTGTTAAAGTTTATTTATTCACAATGCTGTTTTGATTGGCAAACGCCAAAATATTTCGACAGATAAACTCCTATCAAAAAACCTCAAAAACTGGGAATTAGTAGAATAAATAATATGCATTGGAACTAATAATGTTTTTGTCACTGATGTATCATGTATGATAGAGTAGCCATAAAGTGTTATCTCAAAGATGATCACCGCAGAGTGCAGAGCCGCACCAGCACAAAAGATTCGTAACGACATTGTTTTTTGTTTTTTTTTTGTTTTTGGCGGCGATGGCGTTTGACAAAAATGCTAATTTGACCCACGATCATAAATAACGTGTATAAAAAGCCTTACAAAAATTATTGACTTTTCAGTCATTAACCTTCACTGCGGCAAGTAAAATCTTAAACCTTCGCCTGGTGCGGCGGCGGGCCAAAGTGTGCCCCCAATTATTTTTCCGCTAGTGCGGGGTAGGCCTTTCTCGACCCACCAGCACAAGGTAAGGTTAAATTACTATAACTTTGCGAAAACATAATGTAGGTGTACAGTTTTTGGACTGTTGGAATAACCTTGAACCCAACTACTTTAGATTTGATTCGCCCCGGCATCTGCAAAACAGGAAATGAGAAATAAAACAGGGAAACTGGCGGGCCGATATCGACCCGAACCGCACTAGAAAGTATATTTAGTAGAGATGGGAAAGACAAAAATAAGGGGATATCGAAAATATATATTTTTATTAATGTATTTAAATTCCTGTCTTTAAAACACAAAGCTCGTTTTTGTTTGCACATTCTGCAGTATGTTTTTTTTTTTTTATTTCTTTTTTGATTTGACACTCCTCATGGTTTCTCCCAGTTTTTCATATCACCCTGTACAATTTCGCCGTTTAACGCTCATCTCAAAGACATAATTTTTTGTTTCCTGCTATCGTGCGTTGTTAATTTTATAAAATAAATAATCATTGTATTTTAAAAAGATAAAATCGACTTCAAAATCGTACGTAATTGGGAATCAAAATTACCTATTTTAAACACTACTGAACCGATTTTGATGAACAGTATTCCCGAAGTTAAATAGTACCCAGTACAAAAAAATAATTACTTTAATCGGACTAGTAGTTCCGAAGATGTGCGAACACAAACATAAAAACATACATGAATATGTATGTCACTTTAGAAATTTGTCACATTTGTTCAGATGCTGATAATATAGAGTAAAGCATATCAAAACTAGGCAGTTCTGAAAATAATACATACAAAATACAGGTTGAATTGATATATTTTTTTTGGAGTCGGTTAAAAAACGCGACGTGCGTCAGCTACGACTTACGATAGATTGCACATCACTAACTGGCGAGGCGGACGCTCGGTGCGGTATCGGGTCGCCAACCGCCTGCTTGTACGGCGGGCCGCAATAGGCCCACTGCCGCACTGAGTTGATTTTTGACACCTCCAGTGCGTGGTGGGCCGATAACGACCTGCCATAATTTTTTTAATTGGAAAGACCTATAATTTTAAACACAATTGTATATATTATTATAAATTAAATAGATTAGTAAAAGTGTAACTTCATTTCTTATAAAAAAAAATATTTTTAAATTTTTGGCACTTTACACAATCTTTTGTACATAAAATTAAATCTCAATGAAAAAAAAAACACCAATTCGTACAGGAATAATAAATTTTGAATTTCGAACGCCAATATTTTTTTAACAATTTGATGACAGGAGTTTTGGCGGGTATGTGAAAGAGTGCTGTTGTGTTTTTGTATTATTTTCCTAAAATTGTGTTAGCTGGGTTTTTAATGTGTAATATTGGTAGAATATTAACCATTATATATTCGTGTTCATGCACAAGTGTAGGAAAGTGATGTAATATCCAGAAACGTGCTATTTTGTGTTCCCTCCAAAACTCCATCGAAAGTTTCAGTAAAGCGTCTACCACTTTACTGAATCGACCGACTTGACTCCTTGACTGTATTGACTTTTACTTAGACTTTGACTAGACTTTAGACCTGACGATAAATGAAAACGATGATGAAAATTATAATAGGAGGAATATGGTTTTCCCGCCATATTCCTTACCTTTTTACCTTGTCTGTGGCACAACATACACATCCTGTGTCAAGTTGCCAAAAAAGAAGAAAAAGAAAAAAAATTTGATGACAAAACATAATGTAAAGCCCTCCATTCAATACAATCTTTCTAAATTCTACAAAAGTATAAGAAAACAATAATATCATAATAACATTAAATTGTTACAAATATATAGTTATTATTTAGATTTAACAACTAATTGTTACGGTAATATAATAGGCTTCATAAGTTGCAATTTCGATTGTAAATCTAGATAATTCACAAATAGAATGAGACCGTTTTATCGTGAATGGTGGCTTTATTTCATAAGCAAAAGAGTATTTACTCAAATGAGCTCTAATGGCTGGTTTACACGTATTAAGTGGATAAGTAGTCACCTAAATTTTTACTTAATTTTAAGTTATCAATTGCATGTAAACACAAATTTAGTTGCAAGTAGCATGTTCAAATTTAGTGAAGTAATTATAAAGTCATAAGTTAAAATTTAGTTGACTACTTATCTACATAATACGTGTAAACGTCTATTGTGGCAAAAAGCAGTGATTGGCGTCTCTAACTCCCTGCGTCGCTGCAAGCCGCTGCTAAACGCTGTAAACTGTTCATGCTTTTTAATGACTTTTAAGGATAAGTTTAAAAAAACTTTGAATTACATATTCCATAAAATACATCAAATAATAATGATGCGAATTTTCGAGCAGATTGGACTAAGGAATCGAGTTGTCCCATACTAACTTCATCCCCCCTTTTCACACCCTTAGGAGAGGAATTTCTAAAAATCCCTTCTTATCGCACGCCTACGTTATAAAAAGAACACTCCCTCCAAATTTCAAGTATTTACAATCACTTGTTTAGGCCGTGGCGTGATTCCATTTTCATGTCATTCAGGACAAAGCCTTTTATATAATGATATAGATTACTAAGGATAAAGGTAATAGTGAGGGAGCCCTAGAACAATTTTTTTTGTAGTTTTGTTATTCGTAGGATTACTAACAAGCAAATTTTTTGTGAGTAGCTACATTTTGATAAAACAAACAAGATTTTTATTTTCGAAAAATCTCGAAAGTGGTGGCTTCTATCTAAAAAGGATTTCATACTTTGACTTGATGGTCCTAAAATGTGGATTGCTTTATTTGTAGGACAAGCTTACTCTTTAATTATATAACTATTAACCTACCAATATATAAAAAATCTGCTGGTTAGGGTTCCGTTTTAGGGCATTGTAGTCAATCAAGTTTTGTTGATTTGTTCTAGGGCTCCCGTACTATAACGAAAAGTATGTTACTTATCAGCAACATTTTTTCAGTGTCGTATACGCAACAAGCAACAAGCAGGCAGCAGGCTAGGGCGGGCGGCGTTGCCAGGCAACGCGCGACGGGTGGGCGGGGCAATCGATACCAGTCACCTTCACCTCGACAACACTTTTCCTTTCACCCGGGAAACTGAGCAATTCCTCGTCTAGACGTTTACGTGCGAGAAAACGTTGCCATGTTTCTTATATTTTTTTTTATTGAGGAATTAAATAGGTATTATTGTTAGATTGTTATTGATTACATTAATTGACTTTCAAAAAGAAGGTGCTATGTTTGATTGTGGACATTTTTTTTTGCTTTCTCGATTTGTACGGAAATTGGGATTTTCTGTATTATAAAATTGTTGACATATTCTGCCCTCAGTATAGGCTCGACTCTGATTCTCCACGTTATCTACAGGTACGTTAGTGATCGGTGATCACACTTACGTATAGAATAACTCCTCAAACGCAATAATTATACACGGAAAGTAACAATAACGCTTCAAGTAAAATATTCGCTGCACATATTGTATCCTTTGTGTAACTAAGCTGACAACTAGCGAGGTAGTAATTATAACAATATCAGTGCGACCGTTTCATAGGGGCTGTCAAAAAATAAATTGCGTTCCGTCATTTTAACGCATGCCGGCGACAGGTTGTATCGATACTGTACAAAGGCGCTGTCAGAGGCAGGGGCACTGTCAGGGCCAAAGAGGGGCACTGCCAGGGGCACGGGGGCAAATTACGCCCTGTCACACCCAGCCCTCATCAGTACCTGGACTAAAGTCGTTTCCTTTGGATGTGGAGCAAATTGATAGAGTTGCGAACATCGTGTCGTACCTTCATATCGCATTATGAATTTGGGATTCCGTATACTATGTGATAATACTTTAGGGTGTGATATGTCCCTTATATAGCACTGTGAAAGTAGCAGCGCTTAATTCGCATTTTTTTGTGATTTGTATGGGCGAGCGCCCCCGCGTCATGAATTTTTCCATACAAATGTGAAAAAAAATACTCTTTCAGCGATGCTACTTACCCTCTATAAACGACGACACCTGCAACTCCATTGCGTCAATATTTGCTTATCTCGCGGGAACCGTAAATTTTTTCGGAATAAAAAGTATCCTACGTCCTTTCCCGGTATTCAAAATATCTCTGTAACAAATTTGAGCAAAATCGGTATAGCGGTTTGGGAGTGAAGAGGTAACAGAGAGGCAGACAGACAGACTTTCGCATTTATAATATTAAGTATGAATTAAAATGGAAGTATGGATATGGATTATCCTCCCCACAATCACGCTAGCAATATTATACGATTGCCAGTGTGATTGTGTAAGGTCTATCTGTCTACAGTTTGCATTTTGCACAATCTACTTAGATCATTGGAAAATACTGACGAGTATGTCCTGTCTACAGTCTTGCAAGACTTGATTAGGTCATAACTCATATCCCAGCCACCCATTTACAACAAAAAATCTAACTCTGCGGAGTTTCTATAACGTAAGAAAACTTTTCGGAAGAGCTCGTGATTGAAAATTGACGTTTTATCATTCAATTTATAATTATTTCCAAGACATATACAAACAAAATTAATGTTTATTTATTGGTATGAGTAAAGTATAATTAAAACATATCGTCTAGCCAGTATTTTATTAGAAGGGTGAGCCATCCCCACAATATATGGACCATAAATACACAATAACGATTTTATAAACACTACATTTATAACTACTTTACGATTGTAATATTTATTTTATGTAATATATTACACTGCGTTCCGAAGTTCGATTTTTCTAAACATGCCTTCAAATATTTAAAATTTCTGGTGGAGTACATTTCATTAATTTATTGTATTGGAAGTGGACGAAGGTATGGAGTCGGCTTGTGGAAATGAATGGATTTAGAAGTGTCATGACACATATCAAATAGCTATGTCCAACTGTGCACATTCATCTTCAATTTTCGTCATCTTCTTTCATTCAACTTTTGTATTGGCGCATGCAATAATTGAATATGTCAACGAACGCAACGCCAGCATTGTCATGCAAAAGTTTTGGATACGATCGGAGCGCACACGTCGCGGGCATGCCTCACGAGCGCTGTTGACTGCGCTATAATGCATGCCCTTGATGAACAAAAAAGGCACAGTATGGACATATCAAATACTAGACGTTGCTTTCAATTTCGTTTGCGCAGAAAAACATTTTTGGTAATCTTATATTTTTTCGTAAGAAACGCCGTTACTAATGTTTTTCTGGCATAAAGAGTATCTTAATAGCATAGAGAAAGGGACAGATATAGTTTTCAACAATTGCGAAGATAGTTTTACTGTAGTACATAATATCCGCATGTTGCTAGAGCATTCCTTGTCTAAGCAATTTGATATTACTATACACTTAGCAAGTGTAGGTGCGGTCCGAAGGGGGCGGGTCACAGGGGACATGACCTCCCCCTAAAATCTAAGGTTAAATAAAAAATCTTGCCAAATAATAAAAGGAAATTTCTATCTATCCCCTAACCACCGCAGTACGTCCGACCTTAGACAGCTGCGACTGTCAACCCAGAACCGTCCGAGGGCGCAGATAAAAAAAATATACATATTAGCAGTGACTATAATGAGTGACCCCCCCAAAATTTCAGGCTACGACCGCGTCTGAGCAAGTGTAGGTAGTTACATTATTATTAATTATTGATAAATTATCTAAATAGTATCTATCTTAAGTGTTATAATTAAGGAATTAAAAGATATGTGACAAACGACGACTGATAAGGAATTGATAATAAAATGAATTATTGTTTAATTATTAATAGGGTATATGTATTATATTAAGTACACATAATTTAAAGTTAATGAATTGATTTGAAATGTTACTTTTATAATAATAATCTAATAATTACAAGTATATAAAAACTTTAAAATAATGTCTACCTAATACATAATTGGATTCATCCATTCCTTAAATTAGAAAGTCCGCCTCCACACTTTTACTGCGGTCCAGCGAGGAGCCAGGCCCGAGCGGGACGAGCGCACTAAATTTAAATATTTTAATCCTTAATTTAAATTTTTGACATTTTTATTTTATGTTGGTATTCGTGTAGTCTCCTGATGTTATTTGTCATATTCATGCGACGGCGCAACGCGTCGATGGCGCCTCACTACATGTAGACCTAAGGAGAGCAGAATAGGATAGGGAATTTTGCGTATTGCAAAGGAGCAGAGGGGCGCATATAGTACAGTAAATAATCCTACTGACAGAAACGTTGTCAAACATCGAACAAAACTTGTTTACTGTCTATGCTGGTGCCGCCTCTAGCGTGTAAAAATTGCAGTAATAATATAGATGTATCCTATTGAACCACCTGCAGTCACGCTCGTACTAAATTATAATTTTGTAAATAATATAAAAAAATCGGCCAAGTGCGAGTTGGACTCGCGCGCGAAGGGTTCCGTACCGCTAAAAGCCGTAGAGCAAAAATTAGCCAAAAATTGTGTTTTTTGTATGGGAGCCCCCCTTTAATATTTATTTTATTTAAATATTATTATTAATTATTAAAGTACATATATATTTAAGAACTCTGTGAATATTTCAAGTCTCTATTTGTTGCTATTTGTTGGATCGAGCAAAAAATGCCAAAAAATCTAGTTTGTTGTATGGGAGCTCCCCTTAAATATAAATTTTTAATTGCTTTTAGTATTTGTTGTTATAGCGGCAACAGATATACACAATCTGTGAAAATTTCAGAAGTCTAGCTATAGCCGTTATTGACTTACAGCCTGGAGACAGACAGACAGACGGACATACATCGAAGTCTCAGTAATAGGGTCCCGTTTTTACCCTTTGGGTACGGAACCCTAAAAAACAAAGGGTGTGGAGGGTCGGGAGTCGTATCATAAAAAAGGTTGAAAAACACTGCCATAAACTGTAGTTCAAGTAGGTTTAGATGTTTCCTCTTAATTTTTTCGGTATAACTTGTCTCCTCTTTCTACATCTATGGCGACATTCTGTGAGACTCAAATTAAAGTTAGTTTAAACTTGAAAAAAAAAAAACAATTTTGTCTAAGGTTGCTCTCTTTAGAATTGTATTTAATTATGGGGGAACCAAATCAATTATCATATTATTATAACTTTGTATGTTTACTTTACACCATCGTTTGCGTACAGTAAATAAATACCCATGGGCACTTTTATAGGTAACGTGCAAAATCAATTATTTCAATATGATCATCTTACATTGAAGCCTTGATTAATATGTAATTAATTACTTTTATCCAATAACAGCAATGGTTTCCATCTTCATACCTTCGCACAAGAAGCGGTTTTCAACGCGAGCCGCCGTTATTATTTTTTATCACCGCAATAATTTTAATATATTTCCCTCATTCTGTTAAGTACGTGACCCCGAAAGGCTATTTATATGACAGTGTTATATGTTGTATGTGGGATAAGGCTTTATGTCTCATTCGGGTGATACAAGGTAGTTATAAGTGTTAATCTTTCTTATTTTAAGTAACTCCGCTGATGTGAATTAACGTGTATCACATAAAATGCAAAATAAACGATCTCTTTAAGTTTTTATGAATATTGTTATTAGGGTTATATTGTCGTGCGTGAAATGTGCAATTAAAGAAAATTGTTGCTAAAATTAATCTCTTACGATAAAAGCATACTGCATATATATGCGAATCAAAATGAATGAATCAAAAATTGGAAAGATTCTAATGGTAAGTAGAAGAACAAAGAGCCCTGAGCTATATTAAAATTAAAATTGAAGCTCTACTATTGAGAAAGGCTTTGTTCAGGCCAAGTCTAGAGATTGATGACTTGAGTTCTAGACTGGGGTTTCACAAAATAATATAATAGCACTACCAATAAAATATGTTTTTTTTTTCGTTTTCCGTACTTGTACATTGCACATATATACTATGTACTACGTATCTATGTATAATTGCTATGTACCTATTCAATCACTTACCAACTTACCATACCAGTAATAAAAGTTACACATAAAATGCAAAAGTCGTGCATTTAATAAATGTTTAAAACACATTTTATGATATAAGTCCGTTAAATTATAAAAGACGTTATAAACAATATTTTAAAGCGATATGCTAATTTTTGTAAACTATGCCCAGTCCATATAACTACTGGTTTCTTATATTAGTGAATAAATATGTTATACGACAGACGACTAATAATTGTAAAAGATTAAATTTACGATACCTAGTAACAAATTAAATATTTTGTTAGAGCAATTATTCTTAACTCTAATAACAATTTGGAGTCAAGCGAGACTTATTGTAAGCTGCGGGTTTCGTTACATGATGGTCCCTCTAAACCAAAGGTTCCCAAACTTTTTTTTTTCTCATAGACCACTTTAAGCATTTTGCTGGATCCGGTGAACCCCCCACACCTACCTACCCTACCTACCCCCCCTAAGTTCAAGGCCAGTCTAAAAAGCGACGTATTCGTCCAACAGGTCGACGTTTACTTTTTTGTATTGTAAGTTTGACTCACAAGTCACAACTCACAGAACAAGGAACCAATAGCTCAAAAGCTTCCACTTCGGAGTGGTAAAAAGTAAACGCAAATATTTTCTTGTTTTGTAGCTATCTATCTCAAAAATTACCACACTTTTACTTATTTCTAAGTCTATATAATTATATAATTATTATATCTATAAGTACAAGGTGTAACAAAGCTAAGTGATACTGATAACTGATAATACTTTAATAGGGTGTGTACGTGTTCCTTGTGGACAGTTCACTGTAATAGTAGCAGGCGCTAAAATACCATTTTTTTACACTTTTGTATGGGAAAACTAGTGACGCCGCGCTGGGGCGCTTACCCATAAATATTATCACTTAGTTTTGTTACACCCTGTATATCTTAAGATATGCTCTATATGACGAATGTCTACGTGCTAGAATATCTGTGACGATATTATTGTTCTTAATCGTTTGTATTGGTCCATCATGGGCCGTCGTGAAGAGTAGTTGTGTATAGTTGGGGAGGGGAAGAGGGGATTTCGGAAGTAGCTCGAGCGTGTTAGATTAAGCTTGCATACTGCACAGGCTTCCGACATGTGTCTAGTAAAGGTGAACGCATAGTTATCATGGTATAGAAATCAGATTTCTCACGTGGTGGGTAAAAAAATTTTTTTTTTAATATTTAAATGTCGTCGGATCTGTCAGATTAAGATAGGGGATGTTTAGTATACCCCAAAGAAGCTTACATATAAAGCACTGACGATTCAAAGGTTAGGTAAGCCTGTAGGAACATTTTAAAATATAAAAAAAATAATTTCTTCATATTTTCTTAACTAAGCTTCGCAGATATTTTATTTTGCTCTAAACTAAATGATTTAGTCCTTGTTATTTAAAATATATTTATAATTTACCTTAATAAGAAATTTTATGAATATATTTTATTTTTCAAAACTTTAAAATGGCTGCAGTTTCTGAACCCACCGCTAAAATAAAATAAAACGCTCTTATTATTTTTTTATCAGCTGTACCTAATGGACAAAACCTACTAGGTCTCCATGACGCTCGAGTGACTACATAAATAGCACCCTCCCCTCCTCTACTAATATTATATAGTAGTCATTATGATACATACAATCACAAAAATGACAATTTGTACTGTCAAGTAGATACAAAATACGTCTATAGTGAAGTGATAGTGAATAACTAAATAATTAAGATAAAAAATCGTATTATAAAATTCCACACATGTTCTGTAAAACGCTAAAGTTAATTAATGAGTCGGCGGTACGAGCTAGTTATTTAATCAGCGTCTCTGAAAGATGGCCGTGTGTTTTAAAATGGATTTTATATTTTCATTTGGGGATCTCCAAAAACTAGTTGGCGAATTCATAATATCATTAACATTTTTTAATTCGTTTCAATAATTAGGCCTTAAAGTTCAAATTAATTTATTCAGTAAAAGCAATACATAAGATAATGTTTTATTTTGTTTTTAGTTTATGAAAACTTTTAGTGTGGCCATAAATTACTTAGATATTATATATTATTTATAAACACTAGTCACGTGACTTTCTGTTATTAGAGATCTAATGCCTGGGTCACACGGTGCGAGCTGATATGTAAGCTAGCCTAGTCAGTTAGGTACACTACTTGCACCTTGTCACGTGTGACCGTATCATACGTGTTACTTTTATGTGCGAATGGGTCAGTTGCTTGGCTGTGAGTACTATAACATTTTTTGTTTTCGGAAAACAAGAGCGAGTGGTTGGCCACAGATACAATAATTCGACTAGGCGATGTCACTGGGGCATTAGCTATCTACTGCGACGTCAGCCGCAGCTTTAACATGTTGTGACCCAGGGAGGCAAGTCGAGCTGCTCTTGTACGAGTTACGAGTACACACTACACAGGCACACTAGCCGCCTGCTGTCATTTCAGGTGCTCACACTGTGTAACTTATCCTTTAGTCTGAAGGTAAAAAATAAATACAAATGAAGTTAAGTCCGTTGTTTAGGTAGCGAAGTTAGAAGTCAAAAGTATAATAGGTAATTATGGCATTTCACATAGGTACGAGTACAATCAGCGCCAATGCCGCCGTTGTCCTTTATGTAGCTTGTTCGAATAGTACCTAATTTGATAATACCTAGTGTAAAAACAGTACATTTTCATTAATTTCTAAGGAATCCAAGAAAACTTTAGTCATAAGCTTGCTGTTATTTTTTTAAATGTTTATAATATGAATCATTTAAATATTGCCCATATTAACCAAACTTCATTAAAATTTTACCACCACGCTTGTGTTTAATTACAAATATTGCTTTTATTTTAATAATACTCGATAAATCATATTTATTGCTCACATAATATTATGCAAATACATAAATAAGTTAGCAATAAAAAAGCTGCTAAAAATTAGAAACGGCACCGTCCTTGAACAAAAAAATTTAAAATGTAAGTAGGTACATTATGTGATTTACTTACTTGTATTAAAAACCTTTTTTAATATAAATTAATGATAGAAAAATATTAATAAACTGTTTTTAAAGGCTGATTTACATTGATACAGTAGAGCCTTAAATACTCTGTCGAAAACTGATGCGAAATTTCGCTCCCCTCCAACATGACGAGGTGGCCGAGTGGTTAAGGCGTTGGACTGCTAATCCAATGTGCTCTGCACGCGTGGGTTCGAATCCCATCCTCGTCGGCAAGTTTTTATTATTTCATAATAACTTGCTTTTTATTATATTTTAGGCTTAATTCCACTTTTTAAATAGTTGGAAATAAACGTGTAGTAATTTGAAATTCGTTAACTTGCTTCAAATTAAAGAAGAGAAAAAAGGTACCTTATTTAGTAGATTTGAACATATGTACTTAGTAAATTTTTTTAAGCACTCATTAATATTAATTTATCAATAATTTGTAACTGATACAATATATAATATTTCTTAATAAAATTTATACATATATAAAACATGTAAACATGTTATAATATAAAACATTTTGTTGGAATTAAAATTATTCTATAACCTATTTTATTTAACATAATATGTTACTGTAAAAGCTCGAACTTCGGTGAATCTTAAGATTTAAGTGTCAATCTTAAGATTTACCGACACGAGTTGGTAAATCTAAGTATTTCTAATAATACGACGATTTTTTCGAACATTTAGGTACTATTAAAATTCGGTATATGCTAGGTTTTACTGCTGTCAACTAGTAAATGTTTTTTTAGGAATGAAAAAATGCCATAATAAACTATAAGACAAAACAGGTAGGTACATATAGTTAACATATTAATGCTTATCTAAGCTACTATAATTCAATCAGTATTCTTCTTATATTTGGTTTTAAAAAAGGTAAAAAGGCAATCAAAATATGTGATTAATTAATAGGTAAGGTATGTACCTAAAACAAAATATTGAATGCCGGTGCCCATGGACACTCGCAACTTCAGAAGAGCTGCGGTCTGTCGGCCTTTAAGATGAAATAGGGGTAGGGGAGGGTAGGGAAGGGAATAGGGTAGGGGGATCGGGATAAACTCACTCACTCGGCGAAACACAGGCCAGACCCCCTTATTGTTTATCTCCAAACCAACTAGCAACAAACTAGTTATAGCCACGATTAAACTACCATGGTCTTAACCAGACCAGTAGCTTAGACCCTTTCGAAAAAAAAATCGGCGAAACACAGCGCAACTGTTTCACGCCGGTTTTCTGTGAGTCCGTGGTATTTCTCTGGTCAAGCCGGCTCATTCGTGCCGAAGCATGGCTCTCCCACGGTTAATACCACTTTAATAATTTATAATAATATTAAAATAAAATAAAGATTTAATGTTTTTGCTCTATAACAGTACGGAACCCTTCGTGCGCGAGTCTGACTCACACTTGGCCGTTTTTTTTTCAATATATAGGTACCATGCCATTACTGTAAATCCTAAGATTCACCAACTATATGGTGATAAAATTTCGTATCGCAAACCTTTTCGGACATTTACCATTAGGAATTGGTAGATCTTAGGTTTTACTAGAAAATCTTAGGATTTACTGCAGTTCGAGCTTTTACAGTAACATATATATTTATACAATAAAACGTGATCAGTGGATTTATTTATTCTAGTCGTTGCCTAAAAAAATGTCATAGCAAAGTTTGTAGAGTGAGGCTAGAAGTCATCATCATTATGTTTTAAAATTATTAAAAGTACCTTTAAATCATACAATAAATTTATACATTCCTAAATCCTAATTTATCAACAATTTTTGGGGTTCCATAGCCAAATGGCAAAAACGGAACCCTTATATTATGTAGATTCGTCATGTCTGTCTTTTTTAAAATTAAATAAGGGGGCAAACGAGCAAACGGGTCACCTGATGGTATGCAACTACCGTCGCCCATGGACGCTCGCAACATCAGAAGAGCTGCAGCCTGCAGGTGCGTTGCCGGCCTTTTAAGAGGGAATACGCTCTCTTCTTGAAGGTTTGCAAGTCGTATAGGTCCGGAAATACTGCTGGTGACAGTTCGTTCCAGAGTTTTACAGTGCGCGACAGAAAGTTACGTGAAAAACGCACTGTGGAAGACTGTCACTTATCAAGGTGTATGTCCGTCACAGCCACTTTTTCCGAAACTATAAGAGCTATACTATTGAAACTTGGTAAGTACTGAGTAGCTGTAGTCTGTAAACCGCATTAAAATTTTGTTACAAAAACCGGCCAAGTGTGTGTCGGGCCACGCGCAATAGGTATAGGGTTCCGTAGTACCGCAAGTTTTAAAAAAAATTGTATGGTCAATGAACATTTGTAACGTGTTTTATACTACTAACAACATCATCTTAGTTACTTTCAAAGGAATTTGAACGAAAAGTTCCTATATACTCCGCCAAATACATGTTTTTAGTTGATTGACTATTACTCAATAACTTATTTGAAGTCTTCTTACCCGTGATAGTTTTCCTTTTAAATTCAACATATTTCCCACTCCCGATAATTTTTTCACATTTCCAGAAGCAACCGTTTAGTTGGTAGAAAAGGGGGGAACACTGGACTCTAACGACATTTTCTACTTTAAAACTTAGTACATATTTCACAAATGGATCCCTAAATCGGAAAATGATCTATGGATACTCATAATATTTTTAAAAACCTATCCAAGGACACCCCACACGATGGGGTGAACGCGAAAAAAATAATACATCCCCGCTTGATGTGTAGTGAAGGTACCTACCACAAAAAATATTTTTTTAGGATTTCATGTACCATTTTGTCGTTATAATAACTAATATGCGTATTCATGCCAGTACAGCTTTTAGGTCCTATAGTCTCTGAGCAAAACCGCGGACAGACAGATAGACGGACGGACAGACCAAAACTATAAGGGTTCCTTGTTGACTATGGAACCCTAAAAATGGAAAAGTGGTCCCCATTAAAGTACAATTGAAACAAAAAAAAATTCATCTAACCTATGCGTGTGGAGTACCTATCTATGGATAGGTCTTTAAAAATCATATTGAGGTTTCTAATATAATTTTTTTCTTACCTGAATAGTTTGTGAGAGAGACTCTTCCAAAGTGGTAAAATGTGTCCCCCCCCCTCTTACTTCTAAAGTAAGGGCATGATAAGTCTAAAAAGTATATATGATGTACGTTACTATAAAAACTACCAACGAAAATTGGATTGAACGAGATCTAGCAAGTAGTTTTTTTTATACGTCATAAAAGGTAAACCTTAAATTAATTTTCAATTTTCATTAAATCAACTGAAATATAAAAATAAATCAAAAACCTTTTAATTTCATAAAAATAAACCTTATTGCTGCTGCGGAACCCTTCATGGCCGAGTTCAACTCGCACTTGGCTGGTTTTTTTGTGTAAAACAAACTAGACGAAACTATTTAAATATAGAACGTGATAACGCGCCGGAAGTGAAGCATTTCCTCGGATGTGCGCCTCGGAGCGCCTCGTCGACGTACTTCCGGTCGCCAAGCCAATTCATATTTTCGCTATAATGCTCGGCGTTAGCGCGAGATCTTGATTGTGAATCTGTAGTAACAAAAAAACTGTAGTCACAAAAGAAATAAAACAATTATGGCGATTAATAATAACAATATTATTTTAATTGGCAAAAATTACTGTTTTTACCACAATATAAAAGAAATTACAACACTCAAGAAATAATTTCAGTGGTGCGCTTGTAACGTTTGCAGTTAAGTACTGATTGATGTGAGTTGATTTACTAATATTATTATTACAACATCAAATTTTTAATTTTTAATTATTAAACAACTCACAAGTAGGTACTGCCAAGATCTATATTCTATACCAATCATCATTAACTAAGCTTAATTTTCGTAATCGGAGGACATAATTTTTCACCTGCTACGACCGTAGCTGCGCGTATCTAAACGCGATATAGGCACTGACCTCCATTAGAGATCAGTGGCTATAGCCTATATCGCGTTTAGATGCGCGCAGCGCTATACATGAGCGTACCCAGGATTTCAGCTAGGGGGGGGGGGGGGGGGCAGCATGGGCTTAACCTCTCCCCCCCCCCCCAAAATGGTCGGTCTGGTATATTGAAACAAGAAATCATCAAAATTTACTTTGATCAATCTGACTTAAGACAAGGCTGTCCCTAAAATTTGCAGGTCGATGTCTGTCAGTGCGAATATCGACGCACCGAATCATTTATTTAAAAAACTATTTGGTTATTTCCTTTGAACTATAAAAAAAGCTATCCTTTTTGTAAAAAAAAAAACATATCATTGTCATTGAAAATTACGAGATGTTCGAATTTGAAGTGTATTTTTATGGTGATATTCAAGCAGGGGCAGGGGGGGAAGCTGCCTGCTCGGTACGCCCATGGCGCTATAACGCAACATATAATATGGGCTATGGCCTATGGCTACGTTTACATCCTAATAAGTAATAGCTAACATACTATTCAATTACACTCCTCTACTATTTTAATGTAAAAAATATGTGTTGTTCCCATCCGTTTATTTTACTATCAAACGGAATAATTGGTGTTTTTCTTGTAGTTTAATAGATATTAATTAAATGTTGTTAGTTTGTTCTTTATAATTAGTTCCATTCCATTTTCTAGCATCATAAGAAACTGACTCCAATCCGTTTCCTAAGTCACTTAAAAATGGCATTTCCTTTTGAGCATTGAACAAATAGCATTTTCGGCATCTAGAACTGCCCCGGGGTAGGCACGGCAGCCGAATGGATACGGAAATAGCCGAACAAAACCGGTGATCCACGAACCACTTAGACTTAGTACTAGTAATTACATAGTTTATGTAGCAATTTAAATTTCGGCAATATTCGTATTCATTCGGCCCACCCTGCCCCTGGGCAGTTCTGAAGTTGCATTAAACAATGGAATCGGGGTAAATAGAGTTAGCGGTTGATGATTAAGCTGTGATTAAGTAGGCCAGGAGTCAACTGCAGTTTCAATAAGTGTGTATGAACTGATGACGTATGGCGGGTCGCGTGGCTGGCACGTGTCTGGCTGTCTGTATAGTTGTTATTTATGTATATTGCGTGGCGGAATAGAGCGAGGACACGTGCTTGAGGGATGTACATTGTACACTCTTCTTCACACTGGTTAAGTATACGGATAACAGGACGACTGCGAAAGCTATAGCTGAGAGTCGTCACTTAATAATGTTATTAACGGAGATTTTAATGATTACTTAAATAATAAATAATAATTTTGAAGCGGCAGTAGGAGGTAAGCTTCATAAAAATAAAGCTTGCCTCCAGTAGTCGAAAAAACCGGCCAAGTGCGAGTTGGACTCGCCCATGAAGGGTTCCGCAGCAGAAATAAGGTTTATTTTTATGAAATTAAGTGGTTTTTGATTTATTTTCATAATCCAGTTGATTTAATGAAAGTTAAATTAAGGTTTACCATTTATAACGTATAAAAAAACAACTGGCTAGATCTCGTTCAAACCAATTTTCGTTGGTAGTTTTTGTAGTAATGTATATCATGTATTTTTTTTAGACTTATCATGCCCCTACTTTAGAAGTTAGAGGGGGGGGGGGGGACACATTTTAGCACTTTGGAAGAGTCTCTCTCGCAAACTATTCAGGTTAGAAAAAAATGATATTAGAAACCTAAATATGATTTTTAAAGACCTATCCATAGATACCCCACACGCATAGGTTAGATGAAAAAAAAAAATTTGTTTCAGTTGTATCTATGGGGACCCCTAAAATTTTTAATTATTTTTCCATTTTTGTATCAAAATCTTAAAGCGGTTCACAGACTACATCTACTTACTAAGTTTCAATAGTATAGCTCTTATAGTTTCGGAGAAAAGTGGCTGTGACATACGGACGGACAGACAGACAGACAGACATAACGAATCTATAAGGGTTCCGTTTTTTGCCATTTGGCTACGGAACCCTAAAAACTACGACCGACTTAGATGTAGCATAATATAGGAATGCTTGATCTGAGTAAAATACTTGATATTATATAGTATTATTAGAAAAAAAAATCGTACGTCATCGGCCTGCGTAATTTAGTTGGGTTCCACCTTCTTTAGCCGACAGACCACGGCACATTGACAGTTGACTAATACAATAACGCTAACTAAATTGGTCCGCACTCTACCTATGAATAAATTTCTATGATAGTACTAAAAATACATATACATATACTTAGGTAAATATTAAACAATCATAGTTCTATCAAAAGGTCCAATAATCATAAAAATAATCGCCACAACAATAAGAACAATATATTACGAATATCCCAACATCGGCGATTGGTATCGGAAGAGGGAGAGGGCAACTTCCGGATCCGGCCTCCTCATAACTCATCATCAACATTCCCCGGGAGTCCCCTCTGCCCATTTTCCCCATTCCCCTCTCGCGCGACAGCCCCAAGTGAAGGGGAAACGGTAAAAAATAACCGAATATGGCTCTACCGGACCCCGACATTTACTTTATGGTTAAGTTTCTTTATGGTTTTGAATAATTAAATTGGTTTTGTTGTGTGAGTTATCGATGTTTTTTTTCTTTTGGATGTAAAAAATTGTGTTCTTGTGGATTTTTATTTATTTAGGGCCTGTTTCACCGCTTCCTGATAAGGCTATCCCCCACTTAACTTGACACATAGAGTATGGAGAATCTGTCAAATAAGCCTATCGGGCACCTTATCAGGAAGCGGTGAAACAGGCCCTTAATTAAATTTCTTAGATATATCAGCTATCTAAACCTTGACCTTGATTCGACTCATTAAATACCTAAAAGGTCAGAACTCAAAACCTTTTAACTTTGATTCAAATCATTTGCTGTACATTACTGCAAAGTGCAAACTATAATGATTGTCTTATAGGTTTCAGTTTTTAGGCTACGAATAACAAAACTTTTTAGGCTTCTTTTTATTTTGAGATAATTCATAGTTTATTCAAATTTACGGAATTGCATAGTAGTAGTAGGTAATTGAACTTGTACAATGATACCTATATCATTTTTACAAGTTCAATAATATAAAGTTAGTTAAGTAAAGCAAGTTCAATGATAAATAATTAAATAATAAGGTTATTATTTAATTATCTCGAAACTTTATTATCAGACAAACGTCTTATCGTCAATTTACCTACATTGGTGACCCCGTTTTCCTCTACTTAGTATGCCCACCACGGAGATACAATTTCCTACACAGCACCAGCAAACAGGTGAAAACTATTAGCACGTGACGAATTGGAAAACTTTGTTAGCCTACGTGACGAGAAACGTAAGAATAACAGCTATACTAGAGTATTAGGTATGCTTATACCTAATACTCTATCCATACTAATCCATACTAATATTATAAATGCGAAAGTGTGTCTGTCTGTCTGTCTGTTACCTCTTCACGCCCAAACCGCTGAACCGATTTTGCTGAAATTTGTCATGGAGATACCTAGAGACCCGGGTCTCAAAGGACATAGGATACTTTTTATCCCGGAAAAATGTACGGTTTCCGTGCGATAAACTACTTTTGGCGCAACGGGGTTGCGGGCGTCATCTAGTATTATTTAAAAGATCAGTGATTTTTAACCGACATCCAAAAAGGAGGAGGTTATATGTTCGGCTGTGGATATTTTTATTATTTTTATTTGTGTATGTTCAACGATTACTCCGCCTTTTGTGAATCGATTTTCAAATTTTTTCTTTTGTTGTATAGGGTTCAACTCCAATTTGGTACCATGTTCACAAAAGTGGTGACCTGATGATGGGATCCATGAGTAATCGAGGGAACTCCTCGAAATTTATATGGAAACATAATATAGTGATTTTGGTTTTATGTGAAGGATCCTAGGCATATGCTAGCAAAAAGTAAGATTTTACACCAAGGTATGCTATGGATCCAGAGATTCGGGACTTTCGGCGATGTTTTAAGAACTGAAAGCATATGCTACTATGCAAATTACATTCATCATCATCATCATCATCATCATCATCATCATCATCATCATCATCATCATCATCATAATTATCACTTATCAGTACCATCACACGATGCATCGTTATGAGTTATGACCCTATTATTGGTACTTTTCATAGTCTTTTCGATCGATACTCGAGTTTGTCGAGTGATTTTTAATAATTGTATTAATGTTGTTACAAAGTAAATGATTTAAACTTAGTGTTGTGGTTACCAAGTTGGTAATTTGATCATGGGATCCATAGATCCTAGGTATGTAGGAAACTCCTTGATTGGTACAAAATATAGTTCTATTATTGTTGCTTAAAGTAGTTAAAGCATAATATTTTAGTGTGTTGAGCTGATGAGTTTACACGCGGAAGTTTTATAATACAACGAAAGTCACTGTACCAGAACTCTAGAGCCTTCAGAGATAGGCGTTTGAACATTTCAGCATTGCTTGATGAACTCTAAGCATATACAGGGGTATAAGCATATACAAGAGTTCTTTAAGAAATTCTAAAGTGGTAGTGAACTCAGATAATAAGTTTTCATATGAAAGTTTGGGGGTTTCATCGTTGTTTTAAGAACTGAAAGTATGCTACTATGCAAATTCTATTCATGATAATTCAGTAATAATATTATAGTAAATAAGTAATAAATAACGACGTGTTATAGTAGCCGGTATGTTTACCGGTAAATAACTAAAAAGAGTGAAATTATTATTTTTAACAAAAAATTAAAACCGACTTCCAAGGTAAAAACAATAAGTAATAATATGAACTAAAAAGTATTAAATAATTCTTACTCTTGCCTCTTTCAGAATTCGTCTAAATCTCAACTACTTCTGTACATACTATAGTCTTCATTACTTTGAAGTCGGTACCAGTCCCAAAAGTTTCATATATTCTGACATTGACTGATTAACTCACGATTAAATTAGCTGGTACCGACTTCAAAATAATGAAGACTATAGTATGTACAGAAGTAGTTGAGATTTAGACGATTTCTGAAAGAGGCACTATTAAAGAGTAAGAATTATTTAATACTTTTTAGTTCATATTATTACTTATTGTTTTTACCTTGGAAGTCGGTTTTAATTTTTTGTTAAAAATAATAATTACTGTAGGTATCCATTTTAAATTTTAATATTATGAATTTATGACACTGGTCTGGAATAATGTTAACCGGCCTATATAGTAAAAGCAAGTCTACACCTGCATCTGTAAACTAAAACCATCGATTTTGATAAAACATTGTAGTTGGGAAATTCTTTCAGTCCCGGGAAATGACATAGGACACTGGAAAATTTTTTACATGTAGGTCAAGGAAGTAGCTGAAAACATATATTTTAATATTAAATAGATATTAAAATATGATAATTAATTAATAATAAACATAGACGTCATATTGTCACTTGTCGTTTGCTAACTCATAAAGTTGCTCGATTTGTGACCGGGTAAGTATGCTATAGTAAGTTATTTATTTTCCGGTTATTTTGATTAATTAAAATATTTCTTACCGCTTGTAAATATTTTCTAATTAGTGATTTCTCAATTCTATCTAAAATGATAATTAAATATTATAATCTTAATGTTGCTTAAAATGCGCTTTAAGTATGATACTACTAATAATTAAATGCCAAAATAATATGCGATTAACTAAACTTAAATAAAAATGTCGCGGGAACTGTACATTTTTACGCAAAAAAGAAGCCTATATCCTTTTCTATAGACTACTCAAGATCTGTGTCTAATTAGATAAAAATCGATTTAATATTCGTGAGATTAGCGCGATAAACAACCTCCTCAGCTTTTTTTAATATTTAAGTGTAGATTAAAGTTTGGCCTCCTTTTTCGCCGATTCAGCCGACATTCGTCGTCTTTACGTAGTTTATTATGGTTTTTACGAGCACCGCATACGGCAAACAAAACATTTTGCTTTTAATAATTTGCCGTTTCTAATAAATAAAGATTTAAGTCGGAAAGGGCCCGAAAAAAGACCGCCCGGGTTGAGTTTATTAAAATTCAACCCTATTGTATTTATCATACATTCTTTTTTGCACCTCCGAAGAATATATTTGCAATAGTTTACATTTATCATATCGGTTTTTTCGCTACGTTGATTGTTTTCGATCGAGATTTCTGCCGATATCGATGCTGATAAACGAATTTATAAATCGATCAATCGAGCTAGATCCATAAAGTATAATCGATGAATTTGAATCGAATTCGTATCTTAATGAAGGCCGAAGACTAATGGTTCGCTATTTGTACTTTTTGGGAACCATGTTTTTGTTATTTTCAGTAAAACTTGCAAACCATGCGGGCTACTTCTGGTTATCTCTACTTTTAGTTTTTCAATGCCTCTTAAAATGTAGGTAGGTACTATGGTATATGTAGGTAGGAACGCCTCCGTGGTCCATCCCATATCCTTTTCCGGGACTTAAAGTACCTTTCAGCAAATAGATTCTTTGGTTTGGTGTGAAGAGGTAACAGTAAACAGACAGACAGATACACTTTCTCATTTATAATATTAGTATGGATACCATCTACTAGTATGGGACATGGTTTTAATGTATCGGAACTCGGAACCTTATTGCAGACAAAACTTAAAAGTGATGGCAGCGACGAAAGCTAGTCACAATATTGTCAGATGCCTCTTGTGCTCGATACTATGATTGTAAATATAATAGTTCCAATCTTTCATAACATTAATGTCGATACACTGAGGGGTAGAGATTTTTTAGTGCACGGGTGAGTAGACAAAAAGATAATAGTCGGGGCTGGGGGCGGGGCCAGGTGTCAGACGCAGATCTTATGCAGAGGGGACGTCGGGTGTTCCTAATAACTTCATATACGCAGTGTTGCCAACGTTATAATTTTACTGCCAAAGTTGTGTTTTTGATTGATCTAGGAGGCAAAAATTGTATTTTTATTGATTTTTGGATTTGCTTTTAATATGTTAAATATTTTTGTGGTATTTTTGATAAATCAAATGAAATAGGTACTAAAGTTTTTATTGCTACATTTCTGAATTAATTTAAAACAAATATTATCAGTATCCCACTTCTTGCTCTACCACATGTTTTGTGACGATTACTGATGGTTTTGTAAAAATAAATTTGTTGTTTGACAACACCGGTTACTTCGTAAACCTGTTGAGGTTTGAATTAATGAAGACGGCGGGTAATTTGCCACATATTTCGCTTTATCTATTAACTGTAATCGCTTGTCATCAGTCTCGACTATTTCTTTTTTAATCGATGTCATTTATCACAGAGTAATTTATTTGATCTAAGTTTCCTGTAATTTGTAAGGACTAATAGTTGTTAGATAAGCTGGAGAATAGTTTTGCATGCGTAGCTCTACAACCTACAACGTTAGATTCTTCTTCATTCTTCGATGTCAATTAATAGTCTTTTAAGAGCTTTGCATAGCTCTTAAAAAGCTACATCGATCGTATTGAAATTTGAATGCAACGTTCATAGTACTTATATTAGGCCTTTAAGTAAGTATTTGGCCATTTGTGACGTGGAAAAACAATAATATTCTATGTTACTAACGTAACTGGAAAAACGTCGACGCCGCCATGATAAATTAATGACCAAAGATTTATTTTATGATTTTATTGTGTAACACAAGACAAAATTAATATTACATTTGACGTTTAATCTCTTATAATTTAATCAATCGATAAATATGTATATTGGGATCGGAGCTGCGGGCTGCGGGGTTCGTGATGACCGCCATTAAGTGCGCCGGCCAATTATCCCGTGTTCTACGTCGGCCAGCGCCGAACGCTGCAATATGTTAACATAATATTTTTAATTTCTCGTACGAGCGCATGCGCAGGAGTGAGATTTATAATAAGAAAACGTTCCTACCGCGCATGCACGAGGATCTATAAATCTCTCGGGTACTGGATCGGCCAATCCCTGTCGAGAAACGATAAATCATCGTCCGCCGCGACGCGCGTCCGTCCCGCTCGCACCCGCGCGCCGCCGCGCTTGCCGTATCATTTATCATTCTTGCCTCTCGTTCGTTCAATGATAAATTCAATTCTCTTTTGGAATATGATTGTTCCTCGTTTTGTTGTTGTGTTTTATTGTCGGTACCGTCACGGACTCGAGTTTTTTGATCGGAATCGATCGAAATGATCGCGAGAATTGGATTTCCATTTTAGATTTGGGCCGTCGAGGTATCAATCTTTTTGGCCTCAGCTCCGGGACCAAAAAAAGTACTCTGTGTCCGGGACCGTTGTTTATGATTTGTTTAGATAAAAAATTGGGAAATCCGTATGAGTATTTAGAATGTCGGAGTAGTTAGCAATTTTGAAGCTTTAAGTAAATATTTTAGGCTTCAAAATCGTTTTCAGCATCTATAACTTGGCAAAAATGGGATATACAAATGGCACTAACGAAAATACTTAAGGGACCTATCAGACAGAGAGTGGACACGTGTTCAAGCGTTCTGCGGTTTGCATTTTGCGTTTGAGCGGTCAGTCACAACTCACACAGGAGGAACTCAGAACGCCCCTGTGTGAGTATAACGTCGTAGTACAACACAAAGAACGCTTAATCGCTCGTTTACACGTATTAAGTTGATAAGTAGTTAACTAAATTTTAAGTTGTAAACAGAAAATTTAGTAGCAAGTAGCAAATCTTGACAATTTTACTACTCCAGTGCCAATGCAATTTTAGACGGAGATAACTATTAAGTAAATGTTTATTTAATTTACATTATTTAGATGTTGAATTCAAATCACTTCCCAACATAAAGGAATCTACGAAAAGATCAATATAATAGTAATAGGCATTTATTTCTCGCTATTTACATGGCCGTAAAAATACATGGAACATTTCAAACTAATTTAAATAACATTTTACATTTCTTTCAGTCGTTCGCACGGAGCGCGCTATGTTGTGAAAAAATACATCGTCAGCATTTTATATTCAATATATACTTTGCAAAGAACATTCAGCGTTTATTTTACAATGACACCTTACTACTATTATCACTGTGTATCTCCTAAACTATTTTTACATACATATACAAGTACAGTAATGTTAAACCAATAATCTTAGGGTGCTTTGGCTATCATTACATTTTTACAATACCCAATATTAAAGCTTATTAGAAAATATTGTGCCGTTATAGGAATTACTGAGAAACGTGGACGCATTGAAATGTACCTATTGAGAGTTCTAAGTACCCCTACTAATAAAAATATTAACACAATATGATATACAATGTTTTCCATGACAGGGACAAAACAGTGTATAGCTTATCCATTGTGTAGCCTTTGTCCATCAGTAAGGGTTCGTTATTAGTTAAAATCATTATAGTACATAGGATCAAGAGATCACCAAATGCATTTGATTGCGACATTTAACATACAGAAGATAGACAATATTATGTATAATAGCTGGTACCTTCGGTGTATCACTTTTGAACTCTATTTAAAGTAACTTCTCAAGGGAATACACTGGGTATGTCGGCGACTGTACATACACAAATAAAAAAAAAACACAAAAAATCAAAGTATTACAAGTAGCAAGCAGAGAATAAGTACAAAGTAATGTTACTGGTATATTATTATTCATTGACTAGACTCTATCTTGATTATGGATTGGAATGCTATATTATGATATTTTGCGATTGCATTAAAATTACAATATAATTGATGATCAATAAAATGTTTAAAACACCATTTAATTAATGAGAACAACACAAAATAATTAATTATTAAAAATTAACTTACAATATTTAAGTACTTCATTCATTGATACAATATGAGCAATGCATTTTTATAAGACTTTGTATTACATTTCAAATAAATATGGACATTGGAAACTTAATTAATGTTTTTGTTATTTCTATTTTATCCTTTAACTTTTTGTAAATGTATCTGCGAGTTGCGACGGACGGGTGTATGTTTAGATTTTAGAATCGATCAGTCCTTTAGAAGTTAGAACTAACTTATAATATATCAGCGCTTAATATAACTCTTCATTCCACGATTTAAATATTTACAAATATACAGTCAGCGTCAGAAGTATGTAACGTGTAAGGAAAATCACCCAATCATTGGCACTACTCCAAGTTATTGGCATTTTACTTTGCTAATATTATCAGCAACTTAAAATGCCAATAATAGAATAATATAATTTCTTTACTCTCCAAGTGCCAATATTTGGGCGGTTTGAAGTGCAACGAAAGATGGTATAACCTATGTATTTAAAGTAACTAGCATACTGAGCACCCAAAATTATAGCCACACTGACACGTTTAAAAATCAGACCTACAATTATCATCTTAGTGTGAACATTTTCACGACAAGCAATGGTTTAAAATTATACTAACAAGTTTTCATGGGTCCTTATTTATTTAAATACTATTTTGTTAGTTGTAGTTCGTACGTTATTAGAATAATTAAAACCATTCCTAGAATATGAAAACACAAGCACTTTGTTATATTAACAAAAGATATACAATATAAGACAGTAGGTTGTTTTACCAGTGTGTGTAATATGTACTTAAGTGCTGTGGCAAAACATGCTAACACCTAGTTTTCGATTAAACCGCGCAAAATCCAACTTTTCCACGCTTAAAACTGGAATTCGTAACATATAAACGGTGTCGACATTTCATGATTACTATCAAGAGTGATACTAAAGTCATTTGTCACGACCGTTAGGAAACTTTCTATAAACATTGTTTGGCCTACACATTTCCGCCGCTGACTGTACCTGGAACAGTCTACAAGGCTCAGACTACCGCGACAGGACGCTCGTCGAATGAAGAGTTAACTAAGCGCGATGCTGTCAATACGCGGCGGCCGCGCCCGAGTGGTGCATCAGGTGGTGATGGTGGTGGTGGTAGGACTCCTGGGAGGGGCACCACCAGTCCGGGATGCCGTGCGACACCGGCGCCGGCTGCTGCGGCCCGGGGAAGCCGCCCCAGTGGCCGCCGAAGCCGATCTTGTCGTTCGGCATGTTGCCGCCTATGTTGGTGATGTGCTGGTTGTGATGGGGCGGGGGGCGGTCGTACTTCTGGTCGGGGCTGAGGTACTTGTCGTTGAGGCTCTGCAGCTTGTCGGTGATGGTGGGGTGGTGGTGGTGCGGGGGTTGAGGCGGGGCGGGGGCGAGGGGGCTGGCTGTGCCGGCGGTGACACTGACGCTGCCGGCGGAGGAGGAGTCCTCCACGTCGCTGTCGTAGCGCGGGGAGGCGTCGCCGGCGGCGCCGTGCACCTTCATGTGCTTCCTCAGGGACGAGGGGTGGGTGTAGGACTTGTCGCAGCCGTGCACGCGGCAGTTGTAGGGCTTGTCCGACGTGTGGACGTGCGAGTGCTTCTTCCGATCCGACGAGTTGGCGAACCGCCGGTCGCAGCCCGCGTACTCGCATTTGAAGGGTTTCTCACCTGGAAAGAGGAAAATGAATTTAGAATAGATTGCCAAAAATGTTAGTTAACATACGTTCTTCTTTGCAAATTTTCCTTGTAACACACAAAACACGTATTGTGTGTTTTATATAACTTTCCCCGTATTAAATCCGTAAGAAATACCGAACATTGTTAACGGTCACCACTCACCACTATAACCTCTTATCTATTGCAATTAGATAGTCTTGGGCAAACATTATAAAATTAATAGATTAAAACGTGATGAATTCGAAAGGTTATCGTTAAAATATTATCACGATTAACTTTTAATTTTTACTACTTACTACTTCGATGGTAAAAAAGGTTATAAGTAAATAAAAAAGTTGCAATAAAAAGATAGAGTTTTAAAATTTTAACAATCTCTTTTAAGTGTCATAATCGACTACCTACGCTACGACCTACGACTACGAGCCTACGAAAATTATTGTCGCAAAAAAGATTTCAACGCGCCATTTTGGATTTGAATTTCTATGGATCATACAAAGTTTTAAATTTATTTTTCAGAATTGATAAGTAAACTCGCTATTTTTAGTACTAGATTTTACTAGATCTGTAGATCTTCTCTGATTCTGATTTTTATTGTAATAAAAATCCCACTCTTTCCTTTTTACATTATTTTAAAATAAGTTTTAAAAGAAGTTATAAAGTTATAAAGTTAAGTTAAATGGTATATTAAGACATACCAAAACTTAACTTTATATCATCAATATTCAATACTAATAATACGAATATCTACATAACTTAAGTTTGTCACCATGGTAACATTAATTACTTTTTTACTACTACTTTTATTAATTAGGACCTACGTCGAATTTTATTTCGTCTCATAAATTCCATTCTCAGGTTTGTTTATTGGACTTTTACTTTTGGTAATATATAAGTTTCCTAAACTTTATTTACTATAAATATTCAAATTTTATAACATTTTAACATGATGGCAATCAATAAAGCTAATGTAAATTATGATTAGACGTCTGGTATTTTTTTACCTAAATTCCATTAGCGTAACATAGCTTATTGACTTAAAAATAGAACAAGAATCATAATATGATAACTGTATTTAAATTGAAGTTACTTATTTAAACGATAAACATGTCTACAGGATTAATAATAGTTGCTTGCTATAAAAAGTCCCGTAAAATTCGAGCTTTTATAGAAAAAGAAGATTTAGAAGTGTACCTATAGTGTCCACATTTTCAATGTACGCATATTCAAAAGGGGGAAGAAATATAGTATATTATAAGAAATTTCTGATATCTCACTCTCCACAACAATAAAAACAGTTGCCAGCAAAAGGGCGCAGGATCACGCCATAAATAAGGAGATTTGCTGTTGTTTATAGTTTACGACTGTAAATAAATATTCATAACAATTGCGAGCCATACTTAACACGACCATAAATCATTTTTGTAAGAAGATTTTGTCACACTGCCCGTCACGAGGCACTGGTATACGAGTTTGAACTCCATTACAATGTAGTAAAGTTCAAAGTTAAGTTGTTCCCTCGATGTTTAACAATATGGGTTCGCACGGTGACTTACGTCCTTTAACTGTTTCGAATTTTCTTGGAAGTTAACAGAAATGCTAGCGTTGAATTTAATATTGGTGAAATATTTCACGTCATACGTTTCATATTGGTGTCAATTAATTTAATTATAATATGAACTAAAAAGTATTAAATAATTATTTAATACCTTTTTCCGAATTCGGCTAAAACTCAACTATTTCTGTGCTCAATCTACATCATTTTGAAGTCGGTACCAGATTAATCTTCAGTTCTCTGACAGAATATTTGAAACTTTTGGAACTGGCAGTTTTTAGTTTCATATTATAAGGATGTTATTATTGTTCCTTGGAAGTCGGTTTTAATTTTTTGTTAAAAATAATAATTTCACTCTTTTTAGTTACCTGGTAAGCCATCGCGTACAATACGTAGAATAATACACCTGTATATTATTCTACGTATCTTATTACAGTCACACTTACAAAATATAATAGGTATCAGCTGCAGCCTGCAGATAATTTTAAACAATACATTAAAAAAAATCGAAGTGAACACGTGTGACGTGCTAAGTAGCTGGTCACAGGACTAGTTTCAATAGGCTGGCACTCGCTAGACTTGTCGCACATGCAGCACACATAGTAACCAGCCCGCGCGCGCGCGCCCGCGCCGCGTGCGCCGCCGCGCCGCTCGCTTGACAGCCCTGGCAGATATGCGAGACCGCAGACAGTTATTGTACTATTAACGCTAAACGCAATGCAAAAGGTTGAAATTAGGATGTTTTCCAGAATATCTCGGCGAAGTGAGACAGAATGTTACATTATCGAAGCAACTTTAACTTCTCAGAAGTAATGTCAAATGTGTGCTTTATGCTCTGGAGATAAGGTTGAATTTGGTGACATTGGTGACCCTGACGTGGTAATGATGATGATGATGATGATGAATGTAATTTGCATAGTAGCATATGCTTTCAGTTCTTAAAACAGCGCCTAAACTCCCAAACTTGTATCTATAAGGAATCCGGAGTTCTCTTAGTATCTTCGGAACCATAGTATACCTCGGTGCAAAATCTTGCGTTTTGGTAGCATATACTTAGGATGCTTCTCATAAAACCAAAATCACCATATGTTTCCATATAAATTTCAAGGAGTTCCCTCGATTATTCATGGATTCCATCATCAGGTCAGCACTTTTGTGAACATGGTACCAAATTGGAGTGAAACCTAATATAACAAAACAAAAATTTCGAAAATCGGTTCACAAACGACGGAGTAATCGTTGAACATACAAAAAAAAAAAAAAAATCCACAGCCGAACCGACTTCCAAAAAACGAGGAGATTATACCTCCTCGTTTTTTGGAAGTCGGTTAAAAATATCAATTTAAATCGTTGCGCCAAAATTCAGTTATGACGCGGGAACCACTTTGTTTAAGGGATAAAAAGTATAATATTATGCTCTTTCTTTAAACGCAAACGGTCTTACCACAAAAGATCTAAACATCTATTGGACAGTTGTTTTGAGACCATTATGTACTGTTTTTTTACTAATCAACTGTTCAACAGGTGTAAATCTTTTGTAGTAAGACCAAAAGTATTTACAAAGGAAATTTCATTTAAAATCGATGAGAAGTGACAGACGTACACTTTCGCATTAAAAAAAATAGTACGGATTTATTTACTAGGTACTCGTACGGCAGTCGGGAATTCAGGACTCGAGACCTACAAGATAAATTTACGCTTGACGCTTCCAGTAGTTCCATATAGGATACTTGTCAGTTCAGGTAAAAGTTCAAGCTATCGACATCAATAGATGAAAGGAAGTGGAATTCCAATTGATTCATAGTAACATAATCGCGGTACACCTAAAAAGGCCTATTATGACGCGAGGACACTTGAGATTAGCATCTGTGGTTCAACAATACAGGATTACAACCGAAGAGGTTTATTTGTAAACACAATGGTTTTTCTGTTTGTGTCGTCAGTGTGCCCATACCATTGAATTGTTGAATGATCGCACACACCTCGCTGAACTTGAGAATACTCCAAATACTCAATGGATATTGCATACAAATGAAATAGTGTTTTGCAAAAAAATATTAATATGAGAAGGTATCATCGGTTTATCAATGTATCCATGCTTTTATTGATGGGAATGAAGTCTGTCTGCGCATAAACATACCTAAAACTTGACAATCTAGCAAGATATATTTTGATTTTTGGAAAAGACACAGGAGAAACATCATGGAAATATGTACGTGCTCCTGCACTACATAAGAATAAAGCATGAAAGAAAGGTGAACGCAGATTTGGCCGCACCGCACGCATCGCAGTCGCCGCATTCGGAATTCTTCATATAAAGAATGTAGAAGTTGCGAAGACTGCGGCGCGGGTAGGTATGCGAGCTTGCCTATAACTTCATATAAAGAATTCCGAATGCGGCGACTGCGGTGCGTGCGGTGCAGCCAAATCTGCGTTCACCTGAAAGCACAGGTGACACGATGTTGCTATTTTGTCTTCTTTTAATTTATATATACGTCACAAACTTCCAAAGATTCAATAATTTTCAAATTACCAATGAATAAAGTCCAAAATCCAACCTATCTCCTTTAATTTTTATCGGTAAGACGCCTTGATTTAGTGACACAAAAGCCCTAATTCGGTTTAAACATAAACAAGATAAAGGACGGAACGGCATGTAATTAGTAATCGCCTCATCTCCGACGACACATTCTATTAGTGTCGATGTTATCTGCGCACGCGCCGCCCGCGCCGCGCCGGTTGACACAATACGATCATCTTAACTTCGTTTAAGGGCTTTTGAGGAGAATTTAAAATACGACATAATACGGTACCAGGGGGTGGGGGTGTTACAAGGACATGTTTTCCCCCTAAATCATGTTTTCCCCCTAAATAATAGTACCTACTCAAGAGACAGATTTACAAAAAAAATCGGTACTTTCGCATATTTTTTACTGTAGCCATAGTCCATACTTAGCTGGTGAGTGGTGATTAGTGATTACGGTGTTGATTACATATAAGCATAACACAGATCCTCAAATCGGTAATCAATACTATAATTTGAAATAAGAATCGAAAATCAAAACTACAATATTTTGATGTGTAAAAAATCCAACACGAGTTGGGAATGCGCGTCGTGAATTCGATGCACGGCGGAGGGACGCCGGGGTCAGATTCTTATCTTAAACGCCTGTATCACCCGAGAGACACTTTTTTGTAACATTATTATCGACACGAAACTTTATCTCGAAACGTTTTCCAGAAGGATGTTTAACATCTTAAATATTTAAAGGGTTACAACTTACGACGGATTTATACAATTAATTTTTTTGTAACGCTAAGTGGCCTGTCGTTTACGAAATCTGGTCATTTTATTGGAAGCGTTTGAAAGATGAGCGTATTTAGTTTATAATCGGTGCGTTTGCTTTTATTCGGTTCCGAGTACCGCGATATCTGATTGCACACTGTTATTGCTTTATTTTCGTTTGATTTTCGATAACATCTCTCACATCCGAATGGCTCGCGCATTGACTGTTTATGTCTGGACTTTGGAATCTTTATTTTGTGTAGAACATTAAATAGGTATTCAGTTTAGTTATTCGCATGTTCGTCGCATATCGTAACCTTCTCGAGAGTTTCCATCTTTCAAAGAAGGAAATAAAAAAAAAACCTAAATGCGAGAAACTGAAGCATGAAATTAGAGAAAGCTTTTAATCTAAAACATTTAATCTTAAACTAAATTTACTAATTCTTGGAAAAAGCGACGAAAACAGTAGTTGGCAGTTGGCACTTGGCAGATTGCCTCAGTATAGAGTTACTGTACTTATGCGCTTCGTTGTAAAAACAACTAACAAGGATTTGGAAATGGTGTGAAATCTAAGACCTTTACTCCCGTGCTGTTTGGACAATGTGACGTGTGTTTATTGAAACTACTACAGGTTAAGACAGATCGAGTTGCAGCTATTTAGAAAACCACACAGCTTAAGGCCCGGAAGGGGAACCTAAGGAGATTCCGTAATTTACCGTATTTAGAGCCCTTTAACTCATAATTTGAAAGCTACAGAGTTATAATAAAAATACAGCAATAATCTTCAGTATATCAACATTCCTTTCCCCGTTTTAAATTTTCTATTTTTGTTTATTATACTCATGATATTAGCTTCCAAAGTAATACCAATTTATTAAAATTTAAGCATACTTTCAACATCTCCCTAGTATTTACAAATTACGTTTATTTGAAACACACGACAGTCGACAATAGACAATTTCATTAACTACATATTCCCCGTTTTAATTTTTAGGATTAGAAATATACATATATAATAGAAAAAAAAAAAATAGGATTATTGTGCGATCTCGGCAACGCGTCAAATGTATGGTCAAGTCAAGGTCGTTTGCTCGGGGGATATTGGGGGGGTTGCTTATTAAGATATATTAGAAAGTTGAACGTAACGACAAAATAAACTGTTTGGGACATGAAAAGCGTTTTGTTGCGAAAATGAAAATATAATCTGAAAAGTCTACGAGAAGTTTGGTAGTTTTATTATAATTGTTATTGTCCTTTGATGATTTGAAGTAATGATATGTTTTCAGTTTTACATAAAGGGTTACATAATTATTATTAAAAATCTTAGGAAGATATAATAAGTTTTAACTAACTAGCATCGAATTTGCAACAGAATAAACATGGAAAAATACTAGTTAACACAAAAATATTATTCTGTGTAATTTATATTTAAATTATTACGTCTTATTAAGTGTACTTTATACAAATAGCAAAGAAACGGGGGTTCATAACAAACCTCAAGGATAAAAATTAATTAGGTATTATGAATTATTGCGAACATTAGTTTTAATGAAATTCCGTTAACACACAAGTTACAACTTACAAGACAGAACACTAAAACCTTATGTTTATTGCCGTTTATGTGTGCAGTTACACGTTTCTAATTAAAACTAACAAAATGGCATACGATTAAATAATGAATTACTATTATAAGCATAATTAAAATGAGAATAAACCTAATATTAAAGCTGTTACCTTGATTTGTTCATACATATATTGAACATTTTGATATTTCTTCTATCATAGTATAAATCAACAACAGAGCATCCAAATCAGTATATTTCGCACTGTTACGGACGGAACAGCTCATAATTATTCGCAAAGTTCTACTACTAATAAGTAATATCTAACTCTTTTATATTAAAACAGCCACAAAATGTGCACCAGCATTTAATTAGTTTCATGTGCGTGCTATGACGCGGCACATCGCCCATTATATTTTTATTGGGATGCTTTTGTATGAGTTGGCAGATATTTATCGAGTATTGGAACATTCGGCCCGCTCATAACAGCATAAACCACCTTGTCACACGCTCGTTGGGCGCCCGATACTTTTTGTTCGCGTGGAAAAAATGAAGATATTAATATATCTTTCTAATTCGAAATACGTCGGGGATAAAGGACGATCATAAATCATTATGTATTCGTTTTTAAACGCGAGAAAATCAGTTTTCTCGGAACAACGTCGAGTCTATAGCGTCAATGGCCGATAGTTATTGGAAGGACTAAACTATTGTGAACTTGTGAATGATTTAAATACGTTTCATTAATACTGTGTCAAGATGAATACAGTATTAAATGTATTTTGACTAGGCTTAAAAGGCTACATTATGAGATGGAGAATAGAGATCAATTTTTTTTGTATAATTTAGGTTGGCTTTTGCCAATCTTCGTTATCGCTTATGTTAATATTTCTCCTTTTTTCTCATATTATTAATATTATATTATACTAAGTATGAAAGGAGCTGATACCGTGATATTTAACTTTGACCAAAAGGTTTTACAGCGCTTGAAGTTTTTTATAGGCACGGAAAATAAGTATCTTTTAGATACTGCATTTAGCATGATATATATTTTATATATTTTTTTTAAGTATCTTCCTTTAGATGTATTTAGTATTATATTTATAACAAAATTTTAGCTACATCTCCTACACTTCATAGCCATACACAGTCCCAAAATTTATCACATAGAAAATATTTCGTAGACAATGTTCTATTAAGTAGAACATGTAGGTCAGATATGAGTACGAACAGCCAGTCATCGGGTTCTCATTAGCCGGCTAGTGTTTAGCGTCTAGCCACTAGCGGCTATAATCGAGATTAAATTAACCAACGATTAAACATGCTCGGGACTCAACTTAACAATTAGTTAATACAAATTGCATTCCATTATGCTGTAGGTAATAGTGGACGCCCGCAACTTTGTTGCGCCAAAATTCGTTTATTGCACAGGAACCGTACAATTTCCGGGGTAAAAAGTATCCTATGTTCTTTCCCGGGACTCAAAGTATGTCCGTATCTAGCAAAATCGGTTCTGCTTTTTCGGCGTAAAAGACAGACACACTTTTGCATTTATATACATATACTAGCTGTCCCGGCCAACGTTGCTTTGCCATAATATATTTGCCATATTATTTTATTGAAGTAACTAAATAAGTATGTCACCATGGCAACGTCGATCGCTATCCCGTCGCACAAACAATGGTCGCTGTCAGTCTCAGGTTGTAATAATTTACTATTATTTATTCAACAAATGCACTTATCAATATATAAAGTACCGAGTAGCCGATTCTCATACCTACTGAATATGCATATAAAATTTGGTAAAAATCAGTAAAGCCGTTTCGGAGGAGTTCGTGGACTAACATTGTGACACGAGAATTTTATATATAAGAAAGATGTAAAATTTACATAGTATGCTATCGATATTGAATCCCGTTGAAACTAGCTGAACTTTTGGGTCTATCTGTTTCTGTTTAGTACGAGTCTAGTTATTTTATCAATTGCAGCAAGCAAGAGCTGAAAAAATAGTCATGTACTATCAGAGAAGTTGATACCTAGGCAGATGGGGGACCTACGTAGTTTGGTCGCGTTACGTCAAACCCAGATTAACATTAAATTGACATGATACGACCAAATAACGTTGGTCTGTCAACTGCGTAGGAATCAATTTCCTCGATGGTACCTTCACTAGGTATTAACTTTGACATATTTATTCACTTTGACATATAATTAAGCTGATAACTTGCTTCAATTTTAGTACGAAAAAAACTCAGCACCTTTTTTCATTTGGGGCCAAGATGTTATAGGCTTGGGTTTTGAAAAAGGTCATGTAAAAATGTTAATAAACTATGCAACTTAATGGCTTGTTGATGTTGTTGAATGTCTACAAAAGCTGTACTAAAATGTTGCCAGCCCTATTCAGCAGTGGGAAGTAAATTGAACTGCCAGTACCATTGTTCTGACTGAAACAGAAACATCATCCATCTTGCTCTGATAACTATCTGCTGAGTGTCCAACAGATATTTCTATTCACTCACAAATAGAGGAAATCCGTGTAGTTTTATTTTTACACAAGTCCTCACAACGTTGCAGTTTTTATGTCAAAGAATTATGTTTGTTTAGCGGCTGTTGAATATATTTTATTGTGGTTTTCAGTGTTCTGTTGAGTTGGTTTTCTTCAGGTTAGAGTAAATATAAAACATACATGTGAAAACTTAAGACATACTTTTAGGTATATGTCATATTGTAATGTCTTAATCTTATACCTTAAAACGAGCAATTCTTGTATATATATATTAGTATATAGGGGGTTTCGGGGGCGATAAATCAATCTAGCTAGGAATCATTTTCATAAAATGACATTTTATGTGTGTTTTTTGAATTTTTAGAAGACCGAGCGAAGCTCGGTCATATAGGTAGTTATATTATATATAATATATATACATACTTTGAAAGGTATGGAGATACATAATATGTACTTTGAATCAGAGGAATGGACACTAAAATCATTTATCTAAGAAAAATGTACGGTTCCTGTACAAATCAAGTTAAGAGCAACATACACAACACAAAAAATATGTCAATAATATTGCCGTTAGCACATTAATCGGGTATAATTAGTTGTAATTAATTGGTACAAAAACTGATAACACCAAGCCATATTTCACAGGGATGTTCTAAATTAGCGAAATCGGTTCCCACTGTATGAATAATGCGGTGCGATACACCTGCGAGCACAAAAATAAACACAAAACCACGCGGGTTCGCTCGTCAATCCGTCCGTCAGCTTTTGACAGCCCAAACCGGCATCAACGCTGCCCCGCGCGATAAAAAAATGACAGAAATGTACAAACTATATTTTATTTTAGTTATTTTTAAAACTAAAACTATTAGGACGTGACATACTGGGAATTCCTTCCCGTCAAAAACGATGGGTCTCTAATTACATGTTTTTTGATATGTCAATGTTTCGTTACTGAGTTGACGCGTGGTTCGTGTACTACGAAGATCTAATGAAAATTGTCTGGCACAGTATGTCTAAACTTATACTTACGTTTAAGTCGATTTCAAGGTAAGTAAAACTGTTAAGCTCTCTTACCATAGAGCCATTTTCTTTTTAACTAAAACCCTTGCTACGACAAAAGTACGACGAACCTTAGTACGTATCGTCATATCTGGCTGTAGCTACTGGTAAGTTGTTGTCTATAAAAACTTTTGTGAGCTACTATACTTACGGAATCAACATCGAGAATCACGTGACCACCACGTTAAATGTTAAATCTGTCATATTTTGTACGGAATGAAATATTTACGTTTTTACTTTTTATGCCTGGGAGTGTACCTACTAGTCTCGTAGATCAATATCTAATATAATTTGAACTTCATCCTTTCCTATTTACAATATTGATTGCATCGGACAGTTTGTGAGTAGACGTCAATATTCCTTATTAAATAAATTCATACCTTTATCGAAATTTTATTTGCCGTTAATATAATTTCAGTTTCAGGTTTCTAACCAATTTTGAAACAAGTAGATATATTTTTTGTATAGCCTGAGAGAGACGTCTACTTCTTTAGAGCTATACAAAATAAGTTTTTAATTAAGTGACAACAAATTACACAGCACTTTAATTTGTTGTTACTTAACGAAAAACCTATTTTGTATAGTCCTACAAAGTGACGTACAAAGGTGCGTCATAAGCACAATATTATTATTGCTGGTTAAGCTTTAACCAGCAAAAACAAGATCAATATAATGTAAAGATTAAAACATCATTACGAACTTAATATTTGGGTATACATAAATTTTATTATTTTGTCATATTGTCTGTGTCGTAAATTAAACGAGCATAAATTATTTGATTGTGTGTCCTCTCAACACCCACGCATCAGATTTCAGCCCCCGGCCAACTTGGGACAAACCAATATGTCCAAACGATATTTTGTTTTTTTTTTTTCATTTTCGTTGGCATTCCCGCCGTCCATTTTACAAATACCCGTGCATTTTTTACGGTTAATTAAGAAACCGTGGAATTGAGAATTTATATCTAGACACGCGGTAGCGTGTCAAGCCAAGTTCCAGCATAACAGAATGGCGAGCAGCACCGTGTGTAATATTACACGAACCATTTGCAGGTACTTTTGACCCTCTCATAATTCCGAAACTATTTGACGTAAACGTTTCAAATTTAGCTCTTATAATGAGACTTGCAAGATAACTACATGCTCTAAATTTCATAAGCACAGCTCAAACGGTTATTAAGATATTAACGTCCGAAAATCTACATTTTTATTACTGACTGACTGACTGACTGACCTATAGATCAAAATTCTAACCCACTTCCAGATGACCTAGAAGGCTGAAATTTGGAATCCAGCTCGGCAATTGTGTGAAAACGTGAGGAAAAATCAGAAAACAAAAAAAATCAGTCAAGTGCGAGTCGGACAGAGCCAAACTAGGCAAAAATTGTGTTTTTTGTATGAAGACCCCCCTTAAATATTTATTTTATTTTACTTTTATTATAACTTATGAAAATAAAAATATAATTAAAGCTTTTTTTAAATTTTCAAGTATCTACCGGCTGCCATTATTGATTTTGAGCAAAAAAGGCCAAAAAAATCACATTTATTGTATGGAAGCTCTTCGTAAATATTTATTTGTGATGTGAAAAAACTTTAGGAAATTACTAGAAGGTGACTTTATGAAGTATGTCTGTCTGTCTGTTACCTCTTCAAGCCCAAATTGCTTGTACCGATTGTTCTTAAATTTGGGTTCTAAAATGAATCCCGGGAATAGACATAGAATTCTTTTAATACGTCTGTCCGTCTGTCCGTCCGTCTGTCCGTCTGTCCGTCCGTCCGTCCGTCTGTCTGTCTGTTAGACAGCTATAATAATAGCTTCTTTACTTCCGCACAATAAGCTGTACCCTATAGTTAATGGTTGGAAATACACTTGTGTTATACCGTATTTTTCCAATGCCTCCTGATGGTAGCTGCTTTTTCCATTCGCTTGAATTTTCTTTGTTTTATTTGTCTGATATTCAACAAGGCTTGGGGGCTATTTCCCCACTTCCTGATTAGTTTCAGATAGGCTATCCACAACTTATCTGACAGATGAAGCATCTGTCAGTTAAGTTTCAGATAGGCTATCCACAATAATTGTGGATACTTCATCTATCAGATAAATTATTTATCTGATAGATGAAGTATCTGCCAGATAAGTTGCGGATAGCATATCCGATACTCGTCGGGAAGTGTAGAAATAACACCTTAAGGTTGCGATTGAATATAGTCGAACATTATGTATGTTTGAACTGGGAAGATTAAGATGTCTACTGTCTACCCTTGCTCGGAAAGTTTTCTTTACAAAAAGTAATGATATCCCACCAAAAACATAAAATATGTAAAAATTGAAAGCCAAGTTCCATCCTAACATTATTCTTGTCTATGGACTTAGGCGTAAAAAGGATGGAGATCTAAATGAGTGCCAAGTTCCATGGAAAATCGAAATATGTATGTATAGGAACCAAATAACATTATGAACAAATAATAGAGTCTATTTCTTTGCTTTATTGAATATCTATAACAATTAATGTTATTTAAATAATGTGAGATCATAAACTAGATTAGATCTAACTTGGCTAGTTTTCATCAGAATTAAAATGTTCAATAACATTATGAAATGACTGATGTAATGAAAACTATGAACCTATAGACGCAATAAGCAGTGACGAATTGCGAGTTTTTTATCCAGATTTTTGGTCTCACGTCTCGTCTGAAAGTTTTTGTGGTCGCGCAGGTGGACCTCATAGATTGCGCATCTGAGAATTCGTCCATACATATTAATAGGAACAAGGTGTCAAAGAAAAAACGTATGAATGATGCAGTGAGACCCACCAAACCGCCGACAACTCCGAGGAATTCGCGCACTCCTCAGAGGGGAGGTTTTTCTCACCTTCAAACCGGCTGATAGCTTCGTTTAACGAGGAATCTATGTTTTTGGAATACGTTTACAACATTTCTACAAGCGTGGACAATGGAACGTTCTTGGACGAGTTTGAGATTCGTGAAACGTTTGATCCTATAGATAGAATGAAGGCGGAATACTTTTGTTTAGATCACGGAATCAAAATTTTAGATAACTTAGGGTGAAGCCAAACGAGCGTAATTTGTGAGTTGTGAGTCGCAGAATTTCGGCTGGCAGAAATTCTGCTACTTTCAGTTTCATACAAAAGTCCTGTTTAATTCACACGAGTGTAATTTTGTGAGTCATCATTTGTATTAAAATTGTATATATTTCGGTTGCGTAAAAAATATTTACGCGACCGAAATTCAGCTACTCACGACTCACAAAATTACGCTCGTTTCGCCTCACCAACGGTAGATATTTTATCTACGTAACTAGGTAAAAAAAAAAACATTACAGTGTGGTTCCGAGTTTTTTTTAAACTATAGTTGATCTTTTCAATGGCGTTGGCCATGTCTTGGGGTCTAATCAAAATTGTTAGCAAAATATAAACTTCATTAAAAAAAAAAAAAACTTCAGAAACTGGACATTTATAATAGCTAAAACTACTGCTCGTACTAAAACCTTCACAAGACACTTATAAAAATAGTAAACTGTTCATTTTATTCTAAAAAGAGAAATCAAATGTTACAATTTGAAAGAGTTAAAGCATTGAACAGTTTTTATTTATATATTGTGTGGAGCACAAAACATGTTCCTAGTAAATACGAAGCAGTAAACTATAAGCGGGGGCGAAGGGTGCGCCATTGCAGTAGGTACTTACTGTTTCCCGCTATTTATGACATTGTGTTTTTTACGCCACATGAAGTGTATGTTTTTATTAGTACCGACTTAAAAGTCCTAAGTCACGTGACGTAATTTCACGCAAGCTATCGACTAAAGTACGTATCAGTGTATTTTTCCTAGCCGTAGGAGATCCTACAAAGATGGACTGCTATTTAACGAGTTAATCTCTATAATAACTGACTACATAATACTATCACATTTTAGTAGTTAAAAAAATATTTGTTTATATACCAAAGTACAAAAGCTATTTTTACCAATGCATAATCAAAGTAACTTTGTCGACAGAGCATAATATTTTTAGTAGGCAATTATAGGTATGAAGGTATTTAGCTGTAGCTTATTATTTCGTTGGCAGATTTATTAGCTGGATAATGTCCTCCATGTTAGTAAACTTGTATACAGCGGGCATAGTAAAACTATGCAGCGGGTGTATTTGCCAGCGCCATATTCGGCGAACATTATAGTTTCGTTTTTTGTCCATTTTACATTTGGGTTACAGCCAATTATTACTTACTGTTAGACTTATTTTATATCCTTACATGGCGGGAATGTTATATTTTTAATTTTCTAAAACATTATACAGTGTGTAACAAAACTAAGTGATAACGCTTTAGGGTGTGTAGATATTATTTGTTCCTTGTAGAAACTTCACTGTGAAAGTAGCAGCGCTGAAAGACCAATTTATTTGGGCAAGCGCCCCAGCGTCACGGCCCACTGATTTCCCCATACAAATGTAAAAAAAAAGAAACTAGGAACTCATACACAGTACACACCCTAAAGTATTATCACTTAGTTTTGTTACACCCTGTATATTTGCAACCTTACTTATTACAATTTATCTTGTGGCACTTGGAAGATATTGGAAAACATGGAAGACTAGGTACTACGAATAATAAAAACTAAAAGCGTGGAATTCACAACCGGGCTGTCCGTGGGCCGCCCGGTCTGGCACAAGTCTGCCGCTTGCCCCTATTGAACATACACAGAACAGGCAAGTCAGTCGAATAGATAGAGAGCTGCAGCTCGGTCGTGGACTCATGGACTCGATATTCTTTGTAAAAAATGATAGATCAGCATCGGCATTGATTTCTTTGGATTTTTCAATAAGTTCGCTGTAAGCGGCTTTACGTAGATCGGTGTTCATGTAATCCTTGCTTTTAACTTTCCACAAACAAGGATGCGAAAGGTAAATGGAAATAAACGAAATATGTCAAAATTGTTTTTGTTGGTTTTTTTAAGTTTAATGTTTGTATTGTTTACAATAATATGTTTTTAAATAATATTTTAAGTGCATTCCAGTCGCTCTCCAAGGCGCAAATGACGACGGGCCGCCCATTGCGACCATTCATGTACAGACTTGCCCGTGCCCGCGCGGGAAAAATGCGATCTCGCGGGCAGGCTGCGGGCACGGGCCGGCGGGCATGTCTGTGCCCGTACCTAGGAATTGACGAGCAGACATGCGACAGACCTGCCGTGACGGGCGGCCCGTAGCGGGCGGCCTGGTAGTCAATTCCCCGCTTTAGGAAGAGTAACTCCGTCAAAAAACATGCTCCAAAATACTTGTCAAAAAAGTGTACCTTAGGTTCACTTTTCATACATTTGCAATATTTAGGTGACCTTGAGCGGTATAAAGGCTGACGTTACATGACAGTTCGAATGGAACCAAATTTAAAACTGTATTAGTATGGGAGTTACGTTTCCTGTGGAAGTGTAGACTAGGTATAATATTATAGCCACTGGCCACTGTCAAGTGTCAATAAAGTGACACTGGCACCGCGCGTCGCGCGATTAGCGGTTCGGCCGTTACACAGTACCTACACAATGCTGCAAATTGGGTAACGAATAACATTTAATTTAAAATGTCCGCTATTTACAGAAAAGTTATAATAAAAGCTAGTTTAAAAGCATTTGAATTTTCTTCTGAATACCAAGCATAATTCATTTCCCTCTAATCATTTTAATATTTATTAATTAAAACGGCCATTCTCCGGAGAGAATAATTTAAGTGTCCCGGGCTTGTATACTCTGTAATATTATCTTATTCAAGTATGTAATATTTTCAAACGGTAAATAGCATCAGTTAAACGGTAAATAGCTACAAACTTAAACACAGGCTTCTAATTTAAGTAATTCATTCTAAATTAATTGAAGTCGTGTTCAAAAACCATGTTTTTCTAATTACCGTAACGTGTCCCCACGCCAACTTGATCTCGAAGCTTGCTTGTAATTTTTATAACGTACATATTTAATTTAATCCATTCATGGATTTAAACGCTTATAAACATTGGTTATCGCATTGCAAAATATCGACTCAATAGGCCCAGCCCATAAATTGTTATCATGAAATAATCGCTTATCCGATCAAAAGTTCTTATTACCGTAACACATGCTGTTTTCAGATGCCCACCCAAAAATGTCAGGATTTGGAACATTACGAGTGCACATATCGTTTCTCCTCAATGTGCGCCACGGTCCATTAGCGGTCCGACGTCGTTAATGTTAGTGTGCCGCCGATAAAGCACGTTAGTATCTAATTACCGTAGCTTTGGTTACAAACTTGTCTAATAACCGTAATCTTTAATTTTTACTATGTATATTATATTTGTGTTACATAATTTGGCCTACGTACGTTGCCATAAGCTAGTTTTTAGGGTTCCGTAGTCAACAAGGAACCCTTATAGTTTCGGTCTGTCTGTCCGTCTGTCTGTCCGTCTGTCTGTCTGTCCGTCTGTCTGTCTGTCCGTCTGTCTGTCTGTCCGTGGTTTTGCTCAGAGACTATAGGACCTACAAAGCTGTAATTTGGCATGAATACGCATATTAATTATGATGACAAAATGGTACATTTTTACGGTTCTTCCTTCCTTCCCGCATCAAGCGGGGATGAATTATTTTTTTCGCGTTCACCCCATCGTGTGGGGTGTCGTTGGATATGGTTTTTAAAAATATTCATTTTCCTATTTAGGGATCCGTTTGTGAAATATTAAGTTTTAAAGTGGAAAAAATCGTTAGAGTCCAGTGTCCCCCCCTTCTACCAGCAAAACGGTTGCTTCTGGAAATGTTGAAAAAATTAACGGGAGTAGGAAAATATATGCTGAATCTAAAAGTAAAACTATCACGGCTAAGAAGACTTCATAAGTTGTTGAGTAATAGTCGATCAACTAAGAAAAATGTATTTAGCGAAGTATAAAGGAACTTTTTGTTCAAATTCCTTTGAAAGTAACTAAGATGATGTTGTTAGTAGTATAAAACACGTTATAAATGTACATTCATTGACCATACAATTTAAAAAAAAAAACTAGCGGTACTACGGAACCCTATATTGCGCGTGGCCCGACACGCACTTGGCCGGTTTTGGTCAATTGTGTTGTTGTACCATTACGTAAAACACTACATTTATCTAATTACCGTACCCATAAATTTTTAAGTCTCATTATCTAAAAAACTTTAATTAACTGTTACATGCCACATTTATTACTGTGTTCATATATTTCATTTCTTTAATATTTCAATGTGTCCATGTCAAATCAATGAAGAAAAAAAAGGTTACGGTAATTAGGCAAATAATGCCAAACCGGAGAATGGCCGAAAAGTTAAGACAAAGGTATGTTCACTAAACAAGATACATAGTTTCTTTTTGCTCAACTTTTTTTTCAATTATCATAAATCTATTAATATTAATAAGTATCATTCTTGGTAAAATTTCCTCTTAGTATTAAGTATAATACGTGTAACATACGTCAAGCCTTTATTTAAAAAAAAAAGTTGTTTTCATAAACTAATGTTTAATAAACATAACTTGTAATGATAATATCTTAAAACAATAAACCATATCTATGTAATTTTCAATGATATTTTTGTAAAAAAGAAAACAAAGTATGGCTTCGAACAAGGGTAAAGACTAATTAATAAAAATAATGAGTTCGATGTAAATAAATTAAATCGTAAAATGTGAGCATTATAGCATTTTACGGAACCATAACGTGATAATGACGACTACGATTATGATCTAAAGAATGACAGTTTGTTTGCCCGTCTATGTTAATTTATATGGGCTTCCGACCAAAACTGAGTTTAATGGATGGTTTTATAACGCCTTTTTGTAAAGTAAAAAAGTGAAATTCGCAGAAAGTTTTCTTCGATATGCTCAAGAAAGCTTTTAGCATGTGATATCAAACTTGCCTTGAATAAAACAATAAGAAAATACTAATATTCTGGATTTGAAACAAGTCTTCGCATTTTCGTTCGTCTGTTACCATTGAACTGATTTTGATAAAATTTTGAAGTCTATTTTATAAAGATTCTTTGAGTCTAGAGAATGGAGATCATTCCATAGTTTTTGTCAAGTCAAAAATGCGGTTTTGCGCGATAAAAGAATTTATATATACGAAACGAAGTCGCGTCTAGTAAAATAATAAAAATTAAAAATAATTAATAACACTGATATAAATATCGTCGGACTATATTCATTATTCATGGTCAATGCGGGTGGTAACAGTACGGCGGGTAAGCACCGGCAAAAACACTCGATAATATCTCCTGATATAGATGACGGGAGACATTGATGACGGGAGATATATTTTTCATGACCGCAATTCACAAGAACTTCCCATAAACAAGTACAATAAGCTGAGTTACGGCGACCGCTCCCTCATATAATTTCATAATTAGCTAATTGCTTTGATATGGCATCGTATGGGATCGGGCAGTTTTTGCTCGCGATCCGAAGTATTGTCTGCTGGAATCGAGGACCACTTTTTTTACGGGTTAGGTTTTTCAAATCAGGTGCCAAAATCGGGAGAGACACGTCCTTTAAATAGTACTGGTAAAGCGACAATGGAAACTTTTTGCTGTGAAATGTTATGTACCCGCGATGCCATTGGAGGTTCAAATTTGGTAACCGTTTTTAACTTGTAAGATGTTTCAGTTATACATTAAATATTATACTTAATAGTTAATACACTTAGCAAAAAATTAAGGAATTGACCTATGTCATATTATGTGCTAAGTAATACAAAATTTAATTCGGATAAAATTGACGGGTGAAAGGACAAGAATTAGTTGATATTAAAAATAAAAATCTTAAGAATATTATAATATTTAATATAAATATATAATGAAATTAATAATAACGCACACTATCACAGATTCACTGCGACACACTACATAATATTGTAAGTATTTCTAAAGCGCCTATTCCACTTATCCTAGCTAGGATCCTAGCTAGGATAAGTGGAATAAGCGCTTAATCTGCCAAGACAATTTTTTTTATCGAGAAAAAATACAAAGAAAAGAAATACATATTATGTATACTTATGGTGAATTTTCACTATCAATCTCGTGTATGTATACTTTTGAATGATGAATTTGTCTATACCTCTGAAAATATTTTGTATAAACTTATTTCTTTAATGGCTCTTCAAACGCTATTCATAGCAATTGGACCGTGCGATCAATGTCATCGAGTTCCGAAGGGGACTGGCGACAAAGAAGATAAAAACTTAAACCGCTTAGCGCGTATTGTCTATGGCAACATGTAGGGTGGCGAGTGATCGCCTGGTATCACCCTGGTGTCTATATAACACCGGCCCGGCTGGCTGGCCACGCCCTTGTAATAAGAGCGGTTCATTTGTGCTATGGAGAGTGGAAGCCAGTAGTGGGCAGGTATGACACGAACTTAGGGAACTTTAGTAGCGCGATTTGTAGCGCTAAGTGATGGTAGTGATAGAACTGCCCCCCTAGACAAGCGGCAAGCGATTATCGTAGAGATCAACTACGATAACTTGGCGCGCCCCTCCAAAACTCAAAACGTTTGAAGTGCGTTGTCAAAACGTTTGAAATGCGTTGTCTTGCGCGGTAGACTAGTTATGATTAGTTGACCAACAAATCTTGGTAATAAGTGACATTAACAGAAATATTACGTGTACTGTGATCGGTTGAATACTTACCAGAGATCAACTACGATAACATGGCGTGCCCCTCCAAATGACTGTTTCAATGTGTGTAGTCACATATCCTTATGAAGGAGTTTGTATGTAGTAATAAGTATTCAACCAATCACAGTACACGTAATATTTCAGTTAATGTCACTTATTACCAAGATTTGTTGGTCAACTAATCAAAACTAGCATACCGCGCAAGACAACGCACTTCAAACGTTTTTAATTTTGGAGGGGTGCGCCATGTTATCGTAGTTGATCTCTACATACAAACTCTTTCATAGGGATGTGACTACACACATTGAAACAGTCATTTGGAGAGGCGCGCCATAATATCGTAGTTGATCTCTAAACGCTAACGCTAACGCCACAAAATGTATGGGATTTGACAATAGTATTCGCTAGCGAAGCCTAAGTGAAGCGATGATTTATGTCAAATCGCATACATTTTGTGGCGTTACCGTTAGCGTTTACGATAATCGCTTGCCGCTTGTCTAGGGGGCCAGTACCTGTTTGTGCTAACTGCTGCTAGCCGCTAATTGATATTAGTGATAGTACAGTACCTATTATAAGTGCTAACTGCAAACTGCTTAGAACACAAAAGAGAAACAACCTAGAGCAACTCAGGACTCAGAACACGGCTAAGGGCTCATTTTCATTAGTCGTTAACTCGTGCGGTATACAGCATACGGGGAGTATATGACAACTAATGGCGCATTTTGATTGGTCGTGGCATGCATTTTAGAAATCTCCCGCACCCCGCATGCGGGCCCTATCGACCAGTGAAAATACGCCATAAATAAAAAGACAGAGAGACGGACAGATCGAAATTATAATTTATAAATAAAACGTCTCGAACATTCTGCAAGTTGTTGCAATTTTCCTCGGCACATAGCAGCATGAACAAAACAAGCAAATACCGTAATTGGGTGAATTTCCCAACCGCTTTTTTTTCGCGGCTACTGTGAAATTGGGGGTGTGAAATGGCTTTTTAGGGTTAAATAAAATTTCATCGTATAGTTTGTGTGATTATCCATATAAGGCAACAGACACGTTTTTAATTCGATAACTAGAACATAAAAATAAAAAATTCTAAAGGTGGAAATTAGGCCCCTCGGTGACTGTCCCAACGACCTTTTTAGTCCTAATTTCGTCAGCCGAGGAAAAAATATTAGTACAAACAAACGGATTATTTTATTGGATTCTTAAAGAATGGAGGTATAATCAATACAAATTTCATAATCTCAATCGTTATACTTTCAAAATAGCGGGAGAAATAAAACTGTCCCAACATTTTGTCTTGATTCGGTGAATAATGATTTTTAAAGTTGTTTTATACAGGATGAATATTGAATAATAATCTTCGAAATCGTAAAAAATGTTAATAATTAAAAAAGAAATATGGTGCTTCTTAATGTTTAATTTTTTTGAGCTATTGTATAGCTTTGATCGCGTTTATCAAGAAATTCCGTAACGAAAAACACCTAACATTCGTCTAACGTCGTTTCAGTCAATGTTTGTAATTTTTTTTAACTTTTAATATTTATAAGGACATAATATTTACCTTTCTTTTATGAATAAGAAACTCAGAACTGATATTTTGACCTCATGTAGTTTATTAGGATTACCTAAAATATTGACTTTTGTTGATTTTGTTTATTAGTGTTTTGTTGATTAGCAAAAATGGTTATAATAATGTTAGAATAATAGTTACTCAATTTTTAATTTAACTGTTTAACTTAAGTATATTTTTATAATGAAAAATTTTAACTAAGCACTAGAAGATACCTTTTCGTGAAGTTGAAGAAATGTGTCAATTATTTCCCAGTATTAATATATTTTGTTATTTGTAATTAAAATCGTTTGTAACATGATTTTTTTTAAATAAAATACATTGTTCTATCCACAGACATAGATCAAGATAGATACCGCATGTGTACTTCGCGTGAAATATCGCGTTCCCAAACGACGAGCAATGCTCGTCTTTCGAAAGTCTGTTCTTTAGTCTGCTATCGGAATCGGACGTCAATCGGAATTTTAAAAATGCCTCAATGCCTTAAATGGCAGTATTAATCTGTAGAAATTCAAATATAAACATTGGCCTTGATAATCGACACGTTTCTTATCATCGGTACGTCACGGAGGCAAAAGAGTTGTGCAATTATAGCTGATTTCGTGATGGATTTCTTGTGATGGATATAGGCTATGTTTTATTCTGAAAAATATTAGAGATAATTTCGAAAATTGCAAAAGTGTAACCCAAATTGTCAAAATTTTTACAATCACGCTGTATACTATTTCGGTGAATTTACATTTCGGTGAATTTTGTTTTCATCTCGGTGACTGACTTTTTCATCTCGGTGACAGCTAAAATATAAACGTGTGTGCTACGTTTATTTGTTATTTAATTTTTATGTCATTAGTTTCGTAGTCATAAAACATTAAAATTGAGAAGAAACTTCGTTAAAAACTCAAAAAAACATAGAAACAAAAAAGTTCACCGAAATGAAAAAAAATATGGACATGTTGAAATTCACCCAATTAATTAACGAAATTACGAATTATTAAATGTACACAATTGCGCGTTTGCTGTCTCATAATAAATTAGTTTTATTTTAATACGCAGAAATGATATGAAAATATTTAAAACAAAATAATAAAACCAGTTTTTTTTACTTTTTATTAAGCATACCTAGCATCTAGAATAGTATAGACTCTAGATAGATAAATAAATTTAATGAATGTACTTATATATCATATTATTAACTATTAAGATAACATGAGAATTCACGGTACCAACAAGTTAGGTACCATGTTTTCTATTTCTGTAGATCGAAATTGTGATATCAAAATGATAATACTTTTAAAGTCGTATTATGATACTCTATCAGAATATTAAAGGAAGCTACAATAGATGTATTTTATTCAATATTTTCACAGCCAAAGTGTTGAAAGCGCACCGTTATGCTGGTCCGATGATCCCCTCTCGTATTTTTATTGTTGGCAACATTTTTTATACAATTTATCAATCCGACGCAGATGGCAAACCACCTTTGTTGCGCCAACTATGGGGTTACACCATTATCATATGGAGCCTATCACTTATGTGTTTTTGAGTCATAAAATACATAGCCTTGGTTAAATTAGTACTTAATAAGGATAAAAATATTTACTAATGAATCAACACGTCGTTAATTTATCAAGTCTGCAGTGTTAAAACAATTGCATTACTTATGCAGAATAGGTGATAACTGCCTTTTAAAATTGTAAATAAGAATAACATGGTTGAATTTTTTACTCCCCACACGAGACATTTTTTGATCTGTAAGGCATTACAAAAATGTTCAATAAAAATACAATTCTACTAATTAAAGAAGCTACACCTCAAGGAAAAAAGCAACATATTATCTTAAGAAAAAAGCAGGGTAAGTGCACACAAACGCGCATCTCTTGCATAGTTTGCATGGTTTGCATGGCTGCATATGCAATAAACACTGTAAGTGCTGCACTCGACGGGCGCACAAAGGGCGACCGCAGGGCGGGGTAGGGTACAGTAGGCCCTACAGAAGGGCCGACTGGAGGGCCTGTATTGTTTGCTAAATATTTTGAAAGCGTCATTTTATCCGGCATATTAGACACTGCATTTGATGGGGGATCGTCTTCGATATTCAAAATCATATCATCATTACGCACCCCAGCTTCTGTGTGTGATTTAAATTGATCAGCCGTGAATTATACTGGTTACATCGTAATAACTAATAAGCAAATATAATTGTGAGAAATATTGAGGCACATTATAATATGATGGTGATGAGGATGTTGACCTAAATTTTGACTATTTCGTCTGACGTCTCATGCTTAAAGCGTGGTAGAGCCAACTGCCAAGCTTTAACTTTTTTTACAAACATTTAGGGGGCAAATGAGCAAACGGGTCACCTGAGGGAAAGTAACTATCGCCTCCCGCGGACACTCACAATATCAGAAGAGTTGCAAGTGCGTTGCCGATAGCTGCCAACTCTATCAGTCTAAAAATATTATTAATCATGTAATTGCTCAATTGTACTACATATTTTAATCTAACATATTTTCTTATTTTATTGAGAATCGGTATAGAGCTACCTATACTTTCTACAAAACCTTCATTAAAGATACCTCTTAGTATTACAATGAACATACAATTATTGTCGTATTAATAACTCTAAAGCTCATGTACCTAGTTCTTGCCTGCATAACCCATGACCATGTACAGAAACTCGTCGCTTATATAATAGACCGCACAATTTCATAAAATAAAATCCCACCAAAACATGAAATGTAAAAGGAGCCAAGCAAAATATTGCAAAGCTATTCAATACTCGTGTCGTAAAAAGTTTTCAGATCACATTCAAGCCAAGCCTTCAACTTATTTTGTAATTTAAATCAACATTCAGTAAATGTATCAATAGATTTCTTTATTTTATAATTATTATAGTGGCTTGGCAATGAGCACTAGAGAAATAATAAGCTACTAATTGGGTTTATTGGGTACCATCAGCCACATGCGTCGTTACATAACATTAAAACACTTTACGCTTGCCGTCTGTGTAAGTATGAACTCCTCCCAATATGCAGTTTTATATTTGTTTCTATTGTGCTCATTGTCAAGCCACTATAATAATTATAAAATAAAGAAATCTATTGATACATTTACTCAATGATGATTTAAATTACAAAATAAGTTGAAGGCTTGGCTTGAATGTAATCTGAAAACTTTTTACGACAGAAGTACCTATTGAATAGCTATGCAATATTTTGCTTGGCTCCTTTTACATTTCATGTTTTGGTGGGATTTCATTTCTTTTTTGAAAGTTTTTTTTCTTTTCTTTTCAGGTCACGTTATAACTTTTCTTTGCTTAACTTAGCACCCATACCCTATCTCCTTTAATATATTTTTTCTTTGAGGCTTCGTTATAGTTCTATAGGTGACAATGTAACGTAAATACTTCTGAGTTCTGAGTCGATTATTATGTTCATAATATATAATTGACTCTTAAGCTAATGCTTGAAGGTGGTCATTTTTAGCATTACCGTTGAATACATATCAGCACTGTTGTAAGCGTCTCAACGTTCTGCGCAGGAAAGGAGCACACCTTATTAATTCATACGATAACTTAAAACTCCCATATTATATCGAGCAAGTAAGGAGTGTATATCTCAGTACTGATTAGTGATTAGTGATTACAATATTTAAATCGAATTAAATGTTTGTTTCATTATTAACGTTGTTAATAATAATTATTTTTTATTTAATTAATACCATTTTATTAAGTTCATAACTAACTTAAATCCTTTTGTACGTCAAACAAATATGCAGTCGAAACTCATACTGTTCTTGCAAAGTTACAAACATAAAAATCTTTTATTTTATTTAATACTTAAAGTATTATATGATCATTTTTCAATTTCAGTTTTTAGGTTTCCCTGCCCAAAGGATGAAAACAGGGCCCTATTATTAATAAGTCTTCGCTGTCTGTCCGTCGTACATCCGTATGTCACTAGGCTGGATCTCGAGAACCGCAATAGCTAGGTAGTTGTGATTTTCACAAATTATGTATTTCTGGTGTCGTTATAAAAGCTAATAGTCTAATCAAAATAAAATAAATTATTAAAGGATGGCCTCATACAAGAAACACGATTTTTTCCCTATTTTTGCTCTATGTCCATAATGGTAAGACTAAGGTTTTTGAAAATTTCAGGAAACGCTCAATTTTATGTTAACTTTAATAATTAATAATAAAAATTAAATACACTTATTATTAAAGGGGGGCTCCCATACAAATTTACGGTACGGAACCCTATGTACGCCAGTCCGACTCGCACTTGGCCGGTTTCATAATTTTTCTTCAATTGTGAAATCTATCCGGGTACCAAATTTCAAGGTTCTAAGTCTGCTAGAAGTGCCTTAGAATTTTGATGATCTGTCAGTCAGTGACAAAATGTAGTAACTTTGACCATCCGTAACTACTAAACTATTTATCGAAATTTCATGTAATTTAGAGGTTAAGCTAGTTTTAATACTTGCTCCTAGTAACCGAAATTTTAAATCCCTAGCTTTGTTAACATCGAAGGTAAAGGGGGTGTGAAATAGCCGCGAACCGCTTTGAGAAAAGTATGGTACGGCCGTGCCTTTGCTAAAAACCTTGGCTGGGGCACTGCCGTGCCCCCAGATAATTGAAAGCAATTAACATCAAGATGTCATACAACTTTATCCAATTAGATACAATTTAGGTTTTAGACTAGCAATTAAGATAAGCATGTAAGTACTAGAAGCTACTGCAAAAAATAAAGGTATTGTTTATAGCAAACATAATAAATTAAATTGATATCAATTATATTATTGTAGAAACTATGTCACTATGTGAGTCTACGTTTTAGTGACTTTTTTTTGTAGCGGGTCTACGCGGGATCTACGAAAATGCTTTTTTAAACAGATTTTTTAAAAAATTGCATAACGAAATTTAGTCTAGCTCACAATGGATTAAAAGTAACATTAATTTGATACAAAAAACGAAAAAAATCAAAACCAATAAATAAAAACATTATTGTGACTCCTCAAAGGAGTTTGCCGGAGGCGTCTAGAGTTTAGTTTTTAGACTGGCATTTGTCTAATGCGCTCGAGCCAGCCTTGAGGCTATATCAACAGGTTGTATTCATAATCGTTCTATGACATTATTAATTCTTAAGAAACGCCGCCGAAAAAATATTAAACAAGTCGGCTAAAGAAGATGCAGACTCCTAGTGCATAGAGCCCATAATATGCTAGCTTATAATAAGTATTATTTGCCTGGCTGATAATTTTATCAGCCAGGCAAATCAGCAGGTACCTACTGAGTAATGGGTATATTGCTATTATACAAAGCTGATACATATTAGAGCTAGAAACTTGAAATTTCGCACACGGACTATTATGATGTAAGCATCCAATAAGAAAGATATTTTGAAAAATTCAACGTCTTAGGTACCTATTAAATATTATAATATGGGATGGACGCGGCTGAAGCCGCTGAAAAAAGTCAATTTAACATATTCCAAAAAACTTGATAAATGACATTACTCTTTTACAAAGGTAAATAGATTTAAATCGGTCAAAACAAATTGATACGTTACGTCGTTACAATATCAAGCGAGCCCCGCTACCGTCGTCCCAAAGTGGTGTCGGGTTACCGCGGGTTTATAAAAATATCAGTTACAGACGGACACGTAAACAATGCCACCGATTCCATAGATAAAATCAAAACTTAGGTTATAAATTCTAAAATGACACTTTATTGATACTGGCTGGAAAATTTGATTTGTTCTTTTTATTAAGTTTGTTGATCTCAATAACAATTTAAATTAAGAACCAACTTTGAATTAAGAACCTATGTACTTTATTCTTTTTGATTGGATGGATTCAACTAATTTGCTTCTTTTTGCGAAATATGAGTTGTTATTAGCAGAGATAAGGAAGTCTAAAGTGGTTTAAATCACAGTTAAAGTAAAAAATATATCAAAGTCAAAGTGTTCCGAATTCAAATCGCTTTATGCAACATTAAACTTTTTGCTACACTGCCATATATTACAATATTATAGCAGTATGTACTGAGAAGTAGCTTAGCTAGCACCCTCGTTCCAGCCCTACTGGCTCACGGCCAAACTTACTACATTATGTAAATTAATAAAATTATTATGACGCACACTATTTATGATCTCGTTTAAAGATTTTAATAAAGAACGGGGTCTTATGTTATGCTTAAGAAATAAAGTTTTGATTTTTATTAAATGTTACTGAGGTTTGGTTCGGAAAATTTAAGCAGGTAGGTAATTTTTAAATAGTTTCGAATGACAGTGACAATGCTTACCACACGTCCTAACCTTTAAATGTCAATAGTTAATTTATAGAGTAGTAAACCATTTTGAGTCGCCCACAAAAACATCTATTCATACCCGTATAAGATAAAAGAAGACATTGAATAGAAGTAAAAAAATAAATAATAGCAGATGTCCACTCCACGATTTCTCGAAAACGCAATTATATGTATGGGTAAGTGTGAGTAAATTAAAAGAAGTCTGTTTCAACTTACAACGTAATAGCTAGCTTTTAATGGTTCGTGGAAACGCGTTCAAATTACGATTATTATGTAAGTTACATTTACATAAAATGTTATCTCTACATTGTGTAAATAAAGAGAATTATATACCTAACAAAAGAACAGATTTAAGTAAGTTGCACCTACTTCAATGTGAGCCAAAAAGTTGTTATCTATTTATCATAAATCTTATTATACGTAATCAGTTTATCTTTGAAATGATTATCAAATGTGAGAAAGTCATACTACGGTACGAGTGGGATCATTCGAAGTTATCAATACCACGGACGCAGAAAAGCGGCGCAAAAACTGTTTTGCGCCGCTTTTCTGCGAGAATAGACTGTTGTATGTATATTTAATCCAAGATAAGTAGATAGGCCTAATAATTTAAAGATTTTAATGATAAAAAAAATCAGTTGATAACGAATAAAAAGAAGAAATTCAAAAAATGACTTGACAGCAATCTTACAGAATTATACTATTAAATTATGATAACGATTATGTTAACTCACTAGCTATTTAACAACAATAAACAGATCAAAGGCTGATGTTAACGACGCGCAGAACCGTAAATAAAAACCTTATTACGAAGAAAATATTCAGCCGCGGTCGTAACTTATACAAAGATTTTTAATTAAATCGTCTAGACGCTGCTAATTGGCGATATTTTCATTCTATTGTCTCCTAATCACATTTTGCTGCAAAAAGTGACGTCATACGACGTGGAAACGAGTGACGGATAGATGTTTTAATTTATGGTCCTTTTCTACGCAAACAATAACAGTTTCGGTGATAAATTTTGAATTGAGCTGACTTTTGTGGATACCGAGAAATGGACGCACAGACAAAAGACGGTTGGGACGGTCCCCAGACTCCCAAAGATGCGTTTGAAGGAAATAAGGATCGTTTTTACTCGTAAATAGATATCGCTGGACTTGTAATGCCTGTATCTACTATCTATTGTTAACACCTTGGCCGTTTAGGCAATACGTATTAGAGTGATATTAAAATATTTGTAAGCATTGTAATGATTTATTAATTTAAATTAGCACTAATTTATAGATTTTGAGGCTAGACGATTTCATAAATTTTGATCACGCGGAATCGAGGTTAAATTCGGTATTTATTAGTTTCACAGCCATTTTGATTCTGTTACAATAATTGGATTGAACAGTAATTTATAATTTATAGAAGAACATACCTGTATGCGTTCTCTTGTGTATCTTGAGGTTCTCCGACCTGGCGAAGACTTTCCCGCAGCCGGGGAAGGGGCAAGGGAAGGGCTTCTCACCGGTGTGGACCCGGATGTGGTTGACGAGCTTGTACTTTGCCTTGAAGGGTCGGCCGTTGCGCGGGCAGCCCTGCCAGAAGCACGCGTGCGTCGTGCACTCTGGGCCGCCCACGTGCTCCACCGTCAGGTGCGTCACGATCTCGTGCATGTTGGAGAACAGCTTGTTGCACAGCTTGGCCGGCGGCGGCTGCTCGGGGTCCAGCCACTGGCACCGCATGTCACGCCGCGGCGGCGGCCGCACGTAGCGGATGAACGCGTGCGGTGCGTGCGCGTGCGGGTGCGCGTGAACGCTCTGGTAGTGCACGTCGCCGCACCAGCTCTGCTCCAGCGGCTGCTGCGGAAACAGCTCGCCGCCGTACTCGCGCAGGTAGCCGTTCTGGTAGGCGGGCAGCGGGTAGGGCTGGTAGTGCGGAGGGTGCGGCGGCGCGGCGGCGCGGTGCTGCGGCGCGCCGCACGACGCCTCCGGGGACATCTTGAGGCCGAACGATGCCAGGTGCGCATGATTGGTGTCGAAGAATGCGTTCATGGCGGGAGTGCCCGACACCGGCACATAGCCCCATTCGCCCGCCACCATCCACGCAGCGGGCGCACCCCGCCGCCCGCCGTCCTCCGGACACCTCGCCCGCCCTCCGCAGCCTGATCGGGTCCACGGCCGACCGTCACACCGACATTACCGCGAACCTGCCGCAAAAGTTCAAATTAATATGCGATAAAAAAATATAACTGCGAATTTTCAGGGCACAATTAAGCAAAATATAAAATATGAGCAGGATAAAAATCAAATCCTCTGCACAGAATTAAAGCTCACGAGCGCATGACACAACAGAGACCCGAACCCGGTCGTCGAAACAAAATTAAGTAACAAAATAAAACAAAACGTTATTTCATAATTCAGTTCTATCGGCCATAAACGTGAACAAATTCAAAGTCATTTCTCAAAATAATATCACCGGACCCGTGGCGGGGCCGAACGAAAAAAAAAATAAAGCAGGTACTATCTGACGGTAAATTAAACTCAGGATAAATTTATAGGACACTTTTATACGTCTGAGACAAAAATTCCAATTGTGCCCGTGTATATTTAATTTTAATTTATTTGTTAGTCTGGACGTCCTTCGGAAGATTAAGAGTTTATGGGATATTAAAATAGTTTTATGAATGATGGAACCCGTTTCGCTCCGGTGACTTCGATAATTCGATGGACACTTTGGTTTTTTGATTCATGGTTTAAAATGCTATCACATATTTCAATAGTATGAGAAATTACTGCCTAAAGTTGGATACCTTCCAAAACAGTTTTTAAATTATACAACAATTCAAAACAAAATAATCGGCCAAGTGCTAGTAGGACTCGCGCACGAAGGGTTCCATACCGCCGTAGAGCAAAATATGATGTTTTTTGTATGGGAATGGCCCCCCTTAAATTTTTATTTTATATAATTTTATTATTAATTATTTAAGTATAAATATAATTAAATATTTACTGAATATTTCAAGTTCTTACCTGTTGGTATTACTGATTACGAGCAAAAAATGACATTATTGCAAGCAAGGCCATGTTGTATGGGAGCCCCCTTAAATATTTTTTTTTTTAGTATTTATTGATATAGCGGCAACAGACATACCTACACAATCTGTGAAAATTTCAACTCTCTAGCTATAGCGGTTTTTGAGATACAGCCTGGAGACAGACAAAAGGACGGACGGAATAGGGTCACATTTTTACCCCTTGGGTACGGAACCCTAAGAAGCTACGAAAAATATCAGATTCTTAAGATTGTGTGCATACAATAGCGCAGAAAAGTGTTAATTTTGCAAACTGTCACAACTGAATTGATTTCTCGGGGGAGTAGTGGGAGTAACGGAATTCCGCACAAAAGATTGACAGTTATGTCCATAATCGCATTACAGTAAATAACGTTGTTTGTATATTGGGCACTTCACGGGGCCGCCGTACCTAAGTTAAACAATGTCGTTTCATGAGATACAAATCTAATCTGTATTATCTGGACTCCCCGCGGGGCCCGTCACAAAGAACGGGTTGACAGAACACTCATGGAGAAACAGGATTACTGAAATTCTGACATTTAAACTTTTTAATGCCGGTTTGTTGCTTATGCGTTTCTTCCGCATCTGATCTGCAGTTGATTTTGACAATAGATTTAATCACGTTAAAATTAGTGCAACCAAGTCTTTGCTGAGCTTGTTTTTCGTCCTTTTTTTCTTATCTTATAATACGTTTATGCCAAAATACCCGTAAAATATAACATGAACATGTTTTTATCATAAAAATTAATGGTAAATTACGGCTTCCCTTATATCAAATTTTAAATTTATAAAATGTCGTATGTTTGTAATTTGCGAGACAATAATTTAAGTCAAAACAGCAAAATACACTGGGAAAAATAAATTTAGAAAATTTTGAATACATTTTATGTTAATCGGAATAAGGAATTAATATTTTAACTTCGCAGCGTTACCGACTTGTTCATATTTTTTTTGCATGCACAAATTTTACGCTGTGATTTTAACAACATTGTATGTTTTAGTTATACGACTACAATTAAGTATTATACTTAAGGCATATTATTCTTATTATATGCCATATATTTTAATAAAGATAATATTCCATAAGTATATATTCACCTTCTCCTCGACTGTCCTGCTCTAACTACAGAGCAGGAACGGGCACCTTGGTCGCCACGAATACTCATCCACAGAGGAAATTCGTGGCACCAACCCCAACCATATCGTTCAATTTATGAGCAGTATTGGGTTGGGGATGATTATCTATAGTCCGCGCGGAACTAGTTGGCCGCGCCTTAGGTATGTGAGCGGTGGGACGGAGAGGCGGGGGCGCTTGATTTTGACAGTTCTAAGCAGTTCTGGCTAGTTATGACAAAAAGCACAAGAGATTGAATTAGCAAGATGAGACCGCCGATAAAAATAGAATCTAAGGAAATAATATTTAAAGTGCATAGGTTTTTAAAAAACGGAAAGCCGATGTCAATAATTTAGAATATAAAACTGATCAATTGTCTTTAATTTATTCTTTTCAATAATTAAATAATATTATTGTTCAGGATATCTCGAGATTGGTCGTCACTGTCTATAATCTCATGTGCGTTGCGAGCAGCAAGCAATCCCCGTCCCTATCTAAGGCCAACTATATACAGAATCTGATGGCAAAAAGTGAGAAAATAAATTGACTCTAGTCTCTAGCAACACCGGGGTAATTGAAATAAAACATTTTGATCCTTTTCTTTTAGCAGCTAATCTGTGTATTAAATATGCAAATATAAAAATTTATCCAATGATTTAGGATATTTTTTGAAAATTTGCTGTCAAAAATTGCCATCAGATTTTGCAGGTAGACCTATAGTTCCGCGCGGACTATAGTGCGAAGGAGTCACAAACTCACAATAGATCCTCATGGGTCGCAGTGACGTCAGGGCTATAGCGACCTGCCTTAAAAAAAAAGAATATTATATTTCCGATTGAATGAGGTGTCAATATAGATTCGTAAAATAAGTTAAGCTTTACATTTAATTTTCGAAGCCGTCATATTTTTTAACTGTAAATTATTTAGCTGGTTGTGATTTTTGAGTTTTTAAACGAAAGCATATTTTTTGCGCTGCTTACTACTCGAAATATTATGCATTATATATGCATTATATGCATAATATTTCGAGGGTTTATAACTTTTACATTTTTGGACTCTGGAGCCTAAACAACTAAGTTTACGACACTAGTCAGTATTTTTATCGTATCTTGTCATCAAAGTTTAGTTTACAGTTACATAATAATCATTAGTTATGTGTTTTTTTCAACCTTGATTAATTGCCAAAAGCTAAATCTAAATCATTTATTAAACTCCACGTACGGAATTTAATTAAATAATAATAGCAATGTGATAAAATCTTGATACCTGGGTATTTTGTCCGGTAAAATTATATTGAATACATCGAAGGTGTAGCTTATTGTTTTAATGTAGTAGTCTCTATAATATCTTCGATGTAGCGTGGTTGGCTTAGGAATGTAAAGTAATATGATATTTTGAAACAGATGGGTTAAAATCAGAAGTCACTTTTACTTCTGTTTCATTGGAATGCTGTATGGCGCCATGCTGCTAAGTTAAAGAGAAGTTACTAAATATTAATAACCAATTTTGGAATAAAAATTAAGAATTACCCTATTTAATAATTAGAAACTTAAAAGGTTTTAATTAAGTCTACGCATATATTCGTACCTACATACCCATAAACTGAATATTTTACTTAGCATATCTTTATACTAAAAATATAATATTACTACCTATAGGTAGTACTAACATAGTATGTAGGTACTTTTATTTTGTAGGTTGGTAAGTAGATGTAACTTGCATCAAAGAATTTTATAGTTATAGTGAATAATAAAATCCGGGAGAACATCTCGATTTTATAAAGATGATAAAAAATAATCAAGAAGTAAATTAAGTCATAAACATTCTGTGATAACGGCAGATAGATGAATCTATCAAACTAATAAAACTGATTTCATAGTTCTCATCTAGGCATGTTTAAAATACATGACTATAATTTGTTTTAACGTAGACAAAAAGTCACAAAAGCTGAATTTATTAAGCGAATCTCATGCATATAAATAAACAATTAATTTGAGAACTGCAAGCTTTTAAAGCTTTTAAACGCTTCAAATTTACTTCATTATTAAATATAAGCGTCGATGATTAATGATAATATGCGTAAATCAGACGCAAAAGAATGACTTGAAAAATATGTAGCTTACAAAAAGAAATGGGAATTGCTGAAACGATAATTTGGTTACTTTCAGTATCGCATTTCAGTTCGCTATGCGAATATTGCCGTCGGGTAGCGTCGCGGGCGTGGCGTATTGATTTTCGCTAATACACATTACATAGTAATCTGTAATCTGTATGATTAAGTATTATAATGTTTTATAACTTAAGTTTCGAAAAAACTATGAGCCTACAATAAGATACTGAATAATATTATTACTTATTTGTTATATTCTTTAATACCATTAAGGCAAGGTTGGAAATAAATAATATGTAAAGTTAAAATTTAAAAGTTTATAGTAGATGCTTGATTTTATGCTATGGAGACCAATATAGCCATAGCAGTCTGCAATAAAGATATTTGTATATTGTATTTGTATAATACGATGTGCTCTTTGGTCCTAATTTAACTTAAAAAGAAATATAATTATATGAAATGTGAGTTGTAACCTTTAACCTTTAAAAATTAAGTAAGTAAGTAGGTACCTATAGGATTTTACAAGTGACATAATATTATATTATTAAGATATAACATTTTCAGTAACTCAGATTTTAGAAACTTTCATATCTGTTATATACAGTCATGTGGAACAGGACAAGGAAAGTTACTATTTTTTTTCATTGGTTGAATAATAAGGTATAATATTACATACTTAAAATTTATATGCATGTAAATGTGTTAAAATTAATATAGTCTGAGAATAGAAAGAAAACTGGACTTTTTCAATTTGGAATGCAATCAAAATTAATAATTTCCCACATTTTCCTACTTATAGCCCACAACCTGAACATTTTGTGGTACACTTTACGGAAAAACTATTAACTATCACGCCTCTTGATTTGTGCTTTAGCGTAGTAATTTTTATTTATAATATTATGTAGATGTGTTATCATCAGTCAGTCAAGGTGTGACGACGCGAGCTATCACAAAGCTCGGCTTTTAGCTAGTAATGTAAAAGGTACTTACACTCTTTAGACACTATTAAAAATATTTACACAGTTAGGTACAACTATGTATACAAAATGTTGTATTTATCTGGCACATTGGGAGCATCACATGACAGATAAAGACAGCGGACCTTGAAAAGTATACAGTGGTATAATTACAGTACAGTACACTGTACACTGTACAGTGTATAGTGCATAAATATTTTTAGTAAGAGGAATTAGGTTTAACTTTAAAGCCTACACCTAGTTAATTACCTATCACATTGATAAACAGCTGTTTAATACTAAAGAAATTAATAATTACTTTCATTATAAATAGTAAATAATATTTGCTTTCAGGATTTTCAGTTTTCTGTTTGCTGTAAAAATTGTAGATCGAGGTAAGTATTGTTAAAGTATAGAGTATAGATAAGTATTGTTAAAGTATAGAGTATAGACTATGAAACATTATTATTCTCCAAATGCTCCAAATAGGTATCAGTTGCTTATAATTACTTCTATGATTGTAATTATGTAATTTATTTTATTACTATAATATCGTTTATAAAAAGGCTTATGAGTAGTTTCTGAATTGTTTCAGGAACATTTTTCAGAAAACAGCCGGTGAAATTAAATGCTTACCAATAAAAAATCCAAGAGAATCTCTGAATATTTACACAAACAAGTTATTAAACGTTAACAACACTAAAAAAACACTTCACCAAATCAAAAAGTAATATCAACTAGTTCTAATATCACAGTGTTTTGCGTATCGTTATAATATATTTTCACGGCTACGTGTGTTTATTTTGATCGGAGTGTCACGCGATTTTTTCTGAATAGCTTCGCGACATGTGGCCACCGACTCGGCTGAGGCTCTCAGCATGACTGTGGGCTCCCGCGTCGCTGGCCCCCGATACAGCCGACATACTGTTTCTTGAGACCGGCCAAGGCGCTAACGCAGCCCCTCGAGCCTCGCACTGGGCGGGCCGAACGAGCTTATTCACCCAATAGTACCACGCGGAGCCGAGCGCCTATGTAACGACGCCGTCTCTTTTCAACGTACGGGAATACCGCACAAAAGACAAGGACAGAAATAAAATTGTAGTATCGTAATGATACAAAGAAAATATCTTTGTGTTGGTGTCGTCATAAAGTGTTCGCTTTATCAGATTTACGTTGAAAGCTCGCTGTTAACTCATGAGGGCGCTTTATTCGCGCGCCTTATCGCACCGATGTAAGATATAATTAGAGCGAGAGGGATGGATGTGGGCGGGAAATGTTCGGAACTAATGTATTTTCCTGTGGGAAGGAAAACACATGTCGTCGTTTTTAATTTAATACGTGTCACGCTGCGCTCTCGTGTACCGCTTACCGCTACTTATATTGGCTATTTTATGAAAAACTATTTATGGTTTATTAAAAGAGATGAATTATGTGTCTTATAGACAAAATTGACTCAAATATATTTTTATCATACAACTTTTTTATTAGGTAATATTGTTTTGAATAGATTAATAATACATCATAATAGAATATTCAATCAATGTTAGTTTATATATATATACACATTAATACGAATGATAATAATAATTATTATGAATATAATGTACCTATTATATTTCAATGATACGAGATCAAAATCAGTCTAGTCACAAGTTATATATGCAATATGAATTTTTATAGTTTTCAAAAACTATGTAGGTACCTACCATAAAAAGATTAATTTGGTTGTGGTCCATAATAACAATTCATCAAATGAACGATTTTTTGCTTTCTAAAACATCATTATATTCATTCTGTTTCAGTAACTCTTATTTCTTAACATAATAATTATTGTATGACTAAAAAGTTTTAGAAATTGAAATTTTTCAGGAACAGAAAAACTGTAATACTTACCTATATGTTATATAACTACGATACAATTTTACCTGCATGTCTATTTACAGTCATTTTGATTTTTTCTAAGTCATAAAACACAATTAAGTTACGAAATATGAAAACAGTAAGTTCACCAAATCATACCTAAGTAAGATGTGCTTAAAATTAATTTAATCCTAATTAAAATATCCATTAGCAAGTAAATCACTGCTTAAATATGTTGAAACTATTTAAAATTAGTTAATCAATTTAAATATAATTATTCTCATCATGAATTTGGATTATATTCGATTAATTAAAAGATTTCTAAAAATTTTCGGTTCGAGAAGTCGTTACCGCAGACCTATTTAAATTCAGAACACGTAAGTATGGCCGGTACGAAATTCATTAATGTAATTAATTTTATGTTGCTTTTGCTTTAATTATTTTGTAAAAAAAAGAATGCCATACAGGCACGCCCTCGCTGGTCGGATTGGTCACCATCTAAAGGAGGAGAGCGGGGCGGTCTATATGAATGTTCTACAATTACCTTTATTTTTGTACCTATGTCTTTATGTCTTTATTATGTTCAATATTTCAATTAATTAAGGCTACAAATTTTATTACTTGAAATTTCTGAAAAGCGACCAAAGGAAATTAAAAATAAGTTTTTTTTCCTAATTTGATTATTTTAGAACATGCTTTGACAAAAAAAGTCACGCATCCCGCATCCGCATTGATATTTGTCAAAATGAGCTGTTCCGTTCCGCGATTTCCTGCAAAGTAAATTTATTTACCTTTTATCAAATTAAGTAAGCATTTTTTAAGTTTCTTCACTATCCATACAAATATCCATGATACTTCCATACTAATATTATAAATGTGAAAGTGTGTCTGTCTGTCTGTCTGTCCGTCCGTCCGTCTGTTTGTCTGTTACATACACACAGTGATTTTTTTCTTATGCAATTATCTTATGAAAATCCTATAAAAAGATTATGTAAACGAAGAGAAAACAATTAGTAAATGAAACTTTCTGAATCTTATTTTCAGAAAGTCATATTTACATAGCACAACCGATTAAAAAATATATTTCAGGCAACTGAGCGTAAGATACTGAAATCGAGGTAAATTAATATTATTAATATATATTTGTAGAGTTTGAAGCAAATCAATTTTTTGTGCGATTACAATTTTGTTCTATCAGATATTGCATCGAAACTATAATATTGCTGTGAGATTTAAGTACCTACCAGAATCGACCTCCTTATAAAATCTATTTAATGAAGTTAATAAAGCTCATTTTACGTCGTTTACCATTTAAGTATATGAATGGACGATTCAATGTTTTTTCCTTAAACCAGTGAAAATACCTTTTCCTAACGACGAGTACTGCGCCGCATGAGTTACAATTCACTTTTTGTGGGCCAACAGCGTTCCAGAAACATCAGGTATGCTTGGTGACCACGGCATTTACCAGGAGCGTTTACAGCAAAAATAATATTATTAGTTCAACTACTGTTACTGCTTCTTCATTATCCATTGCGTAAGTGACGTGTGCGAATTTTTTTCTGAATCATTCCCAACGAGCGCTGTATGATGTGCAACTGTTTAAATCCGGTTCGCTAATAGCGTGGTGCACTCAGCATGTGTATTTAATTGATTTCAATCGCCCTAGGGGAGACACAGTGTAATGCCATTCAGAATTTTTTAGCATGTATTAACAATGAACTGCCTGAAACTTGTTTTGCGGAAACTCGACTACTGTAAAAACGTAACGCTATGCACGTTTTTATTCTGATTGCCATAATGTAAGATTGTTTTCGCTATAAAAATTTTTTTGTACTCTGAAGAAATCGTTTCAATGAATGCTGTGAAGCTTAATAATGGTGTATATGTAAGCAAGCAGATAAAGTGCAAAATGTTTTGTGGTAGTTTAAAAAAGTATGGTATTTTAGTTTTAAAGTTTTAATTATTTGTAAATTGCTCGTTACCCATATACGTAGGTACCTACATGAATATTATATTCATGAACTACATATATCATAATTTACATACTCAATGAAAAAAAATATATGTTTGAGTACTGTAGTTAAAAGAATTCATTTAATATTGAAACTCCAAAACTGCACTCATAAAACATGTCAATTTCTCCTGCACGTCATTATAATATTTCAATTAACATGGCCGAATATTTATCAAGGTACTAATAAAAATTAGTACAAGATGTATCGGGGTTAGTCCGACGAAAAAAGGGTTTAGGAATGGCGTCCGCGAATCGAAAAGCCCAGCATGGGACGACCCCCCATAAGGTTATGATGATCCGGCCGGGGAGAAAATACAAAGGATCGCTAAAAATAAGTCTTGGCAAATTAAAATCACGCGTGCCATTCTAAAGCAAGTCTTGTAAGTGCAAAGCTTCTGAGGTCCGATGAAAATACAGATTTATTTCCAAATGAAACTTATTAGTTATTAGACTTTAATATAATCAATGAAAATAACCAGCAGCTTAACGTTTTCGTCATAAAATACTGGAATTAGGTATAATTTGATTCTTTAAACTTGTTGCTAGCAACAATTTAAAGAGTTGTTTTTAAAAATGTTTACACTGAAGAACATTTTTTGGTACATGGCCAAAAAAGTGAGACTGTACCGAATTCCAAAGCACACATAAAAATGCGGTTAAAATTTACCTTTCATGTATTTCAGACACAAATCATAATAATAATAATAAAGTATAAGTGCGACCGCACATTGGAGACACGACTGTAGTTAGACAGTCTTGTTTCACATAGACAAGTCAGTCTTACGACACAATTAAAACAGTTGTGTCTATCATGTGGCGCACACCAAGTCAAAACTGTCTTGACTACGATGACGCAACATACAATTGTATAATATTAAACAGTAGAGAACGACCGGACAGAGTAGACAGAATTATAGAGTATGCCGACTTAGAAGTTAGAAATTTTAAAATTTTACGTAATATGACGAAAATCGCTAGGGTTGTTAACTTGTCACTACGGACTTAAAACTATGACATATTACAAGCATTAGGGTTTCCTATTACTGTATTTCTCTGGGATGTTAAATGCTTAACATCCCATTTAACATGTGTTAAACACGTTAAAAATGGAATGTGAAATACGTCAATTTGAAATAATTTATGTTTACAACTTAGGTAAATTTACAAATAACAAGTTGTATATGAATAAAATTAAAACCGAATTCAAAACTACTGAACCAATTTTGATGAAACTTACCTAAATTTTACAATACCTATCACAACAAAGTCAACAAAACAAAAAAAGAATTACTTAAATCGGACATGTAGCTCGGACGATACGCAAACACAAACATAAAAACATACTATATACACTTTTAAAAGGTTCTACATATTTTGTTCAGATGCTGATGAAATATACTCATAATATACGAAAGCTAGGCAGTTCTAGAAATATTATTCATACGTAAGGCTCAAATTGAAATCTTTTTTTAAGTTGGTTAAATAGCACAAAAAATGTTGTATTACGTTACTGAAAAATTTGCGTCTATTGCGAGCAGTTCTGAAAGATTTTATAGCTATAGATAGAAAAGTTCTCATGCGGATAAAAATAACTTCAAAAATAAACGGGAAAGACTCGACGGGAAAGATAGTACTTGGATCGCTGGACGTGTTTCTCTTTTTGGTCGAACCTATTATTGTTTTTGTTTTGGCACATGCGATTAAAATTGTCAGAATCTAATTTTGAAATCTATAATTATTTAAAAATAAATTATATCAGCCAGCGCGAGGCACATTCCATTCATAATCTTAGTGAAACCCGACGAATTTGACAAAATAATATATCGAAACCTGTTCGTCTCTTTGCAGTTGAACTACTGGTAGTTATGTCTATTGTGGCTAGACAGTTTTGTCGTAGATGTGCGCGCTCGCATACACTTCAAAGGGAAGCCGACAGTCATTAGTCAGACTTGTCGCGGGGCGCATTAGACAACTTTGTCTATTAGACATCTTGTCTCAAATGTGCGCATCTAGTGCATTTTATTATGCGATAGTCTGTCTTAGGACAGTCGTGTCTCAGGTGTGCGGTAGCTCTAAGTTATTAAGTACCTACTTATTATAAATTATAAATAAAAACTGCAAAGTTTTTTTTTTGCGTTTAAGTCTTTTTCATGCAATTAATGACGTAGATCGTAGACACTGTCTACGGCGTAGGCCGTAGCGCTACCATATTATAAAATTTTAATTATTGTTTCAAAAATTGGTCATTGAGGTACGTGTTGTGTAGTTAAAAAATATAACGTTTTTCATTTACAAACTCGATTGAGATCTAGAATTTTAATCTAACAAGGCAGTTAAAACTGCCTTTTACCTAGACATATTATTTCCTTCAAATTTTTACAATATTTCATTTAATAAAATTATAATTAGGCCAACAAAGGACCTCCAGTGCCCCATATTTCAATTAAATTAAAAACATTATTTTTCGAAATGTTTTTGGAGAGCTACAAATTATAGAGGACAATATCTCAACGGGTGGCCCTTATTAAGTGAGGCCGGGCAGATGGTGATATTCACTGTTTGTGTACAACCGAATTATAATGGTGTTTAGAGGCCTCATTATTCGCGAATTTCATGAAGGGAGGGGTTACTTAAAAGCACGGTAGCTACGGTTACGGTTGCTACATCTTGGAGTAAGTTTTATGAAAGGCTGTTACGATATCGTCTTCAGCTGTTTCAAAAATAATTTTGAAACTTTCACGAATTTATGAGAATGTAGAGGTATAGGTACATAAAGTATAACTTATTTATCTTAAAACGATATTATATTATCCATACTAATGTTATACATGCGAAAGTGTCTGCCTGCCTGCCTGCCTGCCTGGCTTCCCTACGGTTCCCACGCGATAAACGAACTTGGGCGCAACGAAGTTTCAAACTTACTTGCGTTTTAATTCAGTAAGATATTTTAACCAAAATGTCAGATGAAAGTGAAGCTAAAGCTTAAAGGTTCTTCCTAATAATGGATAGCCATTATTTTATTTCTAAAGTGTATACTACTTGTAATATATTACAAGTTTATATAGATTGTGAAATCAATTCTAATATTGTAATTTACATTTGTACTCAGTACCTACTATCCTGTCTCCTGCTTCATCATTCCTATTAAAGTAAACGGCAGTCGTATTTCAAAATACATACATACATTTATTTTGAAATACGTCTACCACTATAATATTTTGCTTGTACCAATGATTACTAGAACCTACTACTTCTGTAGCTGTCCACTTACAAATTATTATTATAATGCACTTGAATTGAATACAAATACAATAAATAATAATGATCACATATATTGAACGATTTACATTTCATTATCTCCCTCAAACTCTTCATCAATCCTTCGATCACGGATTCTTGGAAGTGCTATTGTATTCTATTGTTGTCGCGATCACCGGTGCTCTTATGGGGCTTGAAGGATTAAATTAAATTGGGTCTGTAAATCTCTGAGTGCGGTCAAAACATACTCCACCGTTCTATCAAACTTCATAAAGGCTAAAGCGTTTAAATACTCTTCCATAGTTCCTGTAACGAATTCGGGTGTTTTTTGGCGATGACTCGTGATACCGAGATCACAGCAGCCGACACAAACGGAACTTTTTGTCCGCGTCTCAAATAAAATTAGATTCCATTTCGTAACCTTGTCATTTTGATTGTGCTTACTGTTCGATTGGGACTACTAAGACGTGTCCGCGGGTTTGGCTGTTGCCTTTCAGCATTCGATTTGGCTGTAATTGGTGTTATTGTGAGCTGTAGTGCTTCGTCGATATTCATTCAAGTATAGTATTTCAATGCTGAGATATATTTAATATTAAATATTCTTGACTCTTAAAATTTTGACGCATCTGGGATCTCCAAAAAAAAAAAATTCATTTTGAACGAATTGTCTCCATGCTGATATCGATGATATTTTTATTTTTTAATACAAACAATTTTAACTTTGTCGCTCGCACTTCGCAGAGACCGCTGCGGAGCCCCAGGGCTCGGCATAGCACACTTCGAGAATGGCTGTACTATTATATTGTACCTATTGGTACACAATTATCCCTGCGTTTCATTTAGCGTTAAAAACGATCAAAACGCTCAAAATGCCACCTATTTTGAGCGTTTTGATCGTTATAACGCTAAATGGAACGCGGCGATTATGTAGTAGGTATACGTAGGCACTATTTGTATCCGTACAAATACGCAGACTCAAACTCCCATGCAAAATAATGCTGTGCCATAATGTTTTTTACGGCACAATATGTTGAATAAAATTATTCAGAGGTTCTGAATAATTTTATCTAAAATCAATCCAACTCAGCCAACTAACTACACACATACAATCGGTATTCGGTAGCAATCAGCTAATTTCGCTAAGCTCCGATTGGAAGCAAAAAGACGATACAAATCCGGTAGGAATTAATTACATAAGCCTGCCCGCGGGGCGCTGGTAACCCGAGGAGCTATAGCAAATAATTTAATACGCCATTAGCTCGCGGCTGAATTGAGCAGTTCGTACGGCTTTCGGCGCCCGCGCAATGAGTTTTATGGGTTCTGTACGAGGAACGGGAAGATGCGAAACGCAGCGAGCGAAACGTAGCAAAATGCGAACAGCAATTAGTTACGTTTCGCTCACATTATTTCGCTACTAGTTATTATTTATTGATGATAATTGATAAAACTTATACGGAACGGGCAGGAATATGGGCATACCCAGGTAGGCATATCTACTTGAAACAGGTAGAGCTCCCACACCCCCCCCCCCCCCCCATAAGCTAAAATCGGTACGGTAGCCCATGTTAAGTATATACATAATATTATTATAGAGTTTCGTATTGGTGACAACAGCAGTTCGCAGCTTTCATTGCACACGTTCTCAATCATAGGATGATTTTTTTTCGGGAAAATGGAATTCGCGTTGCCATTCGTCGCAGTAAATGTGTGCAAGACCGACAAGGCGGTAATCGAAGCCTGCGTTTCAACTTTCAGGTGCAGACAGCTGATTTCAATGGAACACTTTAACCGAATTTTTAGGTTTCTAGACTAATGGAGGAAGATCTAGATGATTTATACTGTTTTTAGGGTTCCGTACCCAAAAGGTAAAAACGGGACCCTATTATTAAGACTTCGATTCTGTCCATCTGTCTGTCTGTCGGTCTGTCTGTCAGCAGGCTGTAACTCAAGAACGATAATAGTTAGAGAGATGAAATTTTCACAGATTATGTATTTCTGTTGCCGGTATAACAACAAATACTAAAAACAAAATAAATTAAATATTTAAGGGGGCTCCCATACATCAAACTTGATTTTTTTGCCATTTTTTGCTCGATATTTATGATGGCAATAGAAATATTCACAAAATACTCAATTGTGTTGAGTGGGGGGGGCAGTACCTCGCTACGCCCATGCATTACAATACTACTTCCCTGACTGACGAACATTCACGTGTAATCGTATATTCGACTTTGAGCATTCCATAGCTAGTTGATTTTACAAGTTGTATCCTCAGACCAATAAAAAAATATTGTATCAAGATACTTCATATTACACACTGTATCATTACAAGGTGCGCATTGTAATGCTCGGCTGTCCGCCCTCACTGACATAATGCTCAACTCAGTAACGTTACATTACAAGCGAATGCTCCCGGTGAGACAGCACCTTTACTCTATTTTTGTTGATGATGATGATCATGATAAACTTACGAACACAATGTGACCTTCACACCTCCGAGTTATTATGTCAGCCTATCATTGTTATATTTTAATCTAGTCCGTATCACTTGAGATATAAAAGAAGGTAATTAATAAAAGATCGAAAGGCAATGCCACATGCCAAGGCAAAAACCGATTGGAAATGGAACGATTCGAAACGGAACGGTTCAGCCCTTTCGAATACGGAATACAACTGTGCAGGATGACAGCAAAACACAATGACCCTGTTTATTAAAATTTCAAACGGTTTGTATTGATTTGGAATATTTAAAATATAATAACACATGTATTTCAAACGAACTGTATTCGCGGCAATAAATGCTGAGTTTTTAATTACTTTCATACCTTATTTACTTTTATAATATTTATGGACGCTTTACACCACGTCAGTCTGGTCCCGTGCTAAGTACCTAAAGGACTTGTGTTACAGGTACCAGACAACAGAAATATATTTAATACATTTAAGATTTTTATTATATCATACACATATTTAATACACATCCAGAGCCAGGAACATCGAAAACGTTTGTTCCGTCGCGTCGACGGGATTCGAACCTGCGACCCCCGGCTTGAGCTGCCACACACTCAACCAATTGAGCCACAGAAGTCGTCAGAGGTCTTACGATGACTATTAAGAGTATAAACGAACTTTAATAAAGCTGTTATACAGCTTGAGATGCTGCTTGGGTAGATTTCACTAGCGCTCTATTTTCTTTTTGTGATAAATTGCATTATTTGCAAACTTAATGAAAATAACTTCTTGCTAGAACTCGAGAGCGGCTGAACCGATGGCTGATCTCAGTTTTAGAATATTCGCGGGAGTCCGGGACATTCGCGGACAGTTTTTCCCAGGAAGTGATACGAAGTTCACCGGGCCATTTCCTTTGGTATACTAATATTAATAACTAGAAAATAACAGTGTGTTCACAGCCTAAGTAAATGTTCAATTCGAGTATGGAGGCTCGGCCAATCGCACCGCCCACAAAAACGCCATCAAAGTACCCGCTCGGGAACGAATTAGGTTCGTTTTCCGATGCCATTGTTAGAGGAATTTCATGTACACGACATTACAGTGGAAATGTTTAGATGCTGTTTATAGAATAAGCACATTGCGCAAATGAATAAGTGCTTGGATCTATTTTAAAGGGAGAGAGACCAATTAGATTGTCTGCACTTACAGTTGTCTGGATTATAGTTTACCCTGGGTTAAATATTACATAATATTAGGATCCGGTGGCAATTAAGGCCCACCTAAAAGAATATTGCTTTAAATCTGAGTATAATGCGTATAGGATGTCAAAAACATACTGTTTACATAGTTTGTACATGTTACTCTAATAAATGGTGTAAAACTATTAGGAAAAGCATATTTTTTAATATTTTTTTCTCTCATTTCGTATTTACGAAAGAAAAGAAAATATAATGAACACAGGGTTAACTCTGCTTACACATGCATAATGCATTACACTTGATCTGAGCGAGTATGTTTTTAAATTTTATAAATATTTAAGTAAGTTCTTATTTTTCTTGTAATATCTATAAAAATTAAAAAAGATGAGCCAAAGGCCCTATTATGCAAATTAGCGTAAGTGGGCCTAAAGTTATTAGATAAAAATACGAGATTTTTTTATTTATTTAAGACTGACTATAATATTAGGGGAAGTACGGACAAAATGACAGGGTGTTTTGTTTTTCAATCATATTTTTTTATTTAATGACATTATAAGTAGTCTCAACGGTTTAACGTTATCTTAGGTTCATTGACTATCAGTAATACAGTATTTTAATTAAGTAGGAACTATAATAAAACATACAAAAAGAAAAAATATGACTAATCACAAAAACCATTTTGTCCATATAGTATGGACAAAATTATTACACATTTTAAAGAACCACAATAATTAAATCGTTTGAGATTCTTTCTAATCCTTAGAGTACAATTCAAGATTTTGTTCATACTGAGTGCATAATTATCTTCTAAGCGTCGCCTGAGAAACCAATTAATGTTTTTGCTACCAATTCCCATCTCATTTTTTTCCTTCCATGCTTCAATAACCATACTATGGCCATACTCATAGATTCTTGGCTCCAAGACTGCCGATTAGTTTTTCTTTCGTAGTTTCGTGGCATATCCCCTTAACAAAATAATAAATGTTAACTATCAGAAACACTGTACATGTAACATGGTATGTTATTTTGTCCATATTGTTTGTATGTCATTTTGTCCAAATGTAACCAAAAACAAATAAATATCAAAATTCCATCAAATGATCTAATGCTTACAATAAAGTTCATAGAAATCACTGGCTACTAGCATAGTTCATCGATTTTAATACAAATTATAACAGATGACAGCAACTAACTCGCCAGAAAACAGGAGAAAACCATCTGATAAATAAACTTTTGAAGGCGAGAAACACGTTTGATCTGCTTACTTCGGCGCAACTGTGAGAATGGCGCTGAAAGTCTGGCTGACTACCATCACGTGATATAATCGCGGAAATGTGTCTAAAACCCCCCAATTTTGAAATAAGGGCACTATGTCATTTTGTTCGTACATGTCATTTTGTACGTATTTCCCTAATTATTATTACTAGCTATTTGACCGAGCTTCGCTCGGTATTCCGAGCTTAGTTCGGTATTCGATAAAACACGAATAAATTGACATTTTTTAAAATGATTCCTAGCTAGATCGATTTATCGTCCCTGAAACCACCTATATACTAAATTTCATAAAAATCGTTGGAGCCGATTCCAAGATTCCAATTATATCTATACTAATATTATAATTGGGAAGAGTTTGTTTGTTTGAACGCGCTAATCTCAGAAACTACTGGTCCGATTTAAAAAAATATTTTAGTGTTAGATAGCCCATTTATCGAGGAAGGCTATAGGCTATATTTTATCACGGTAATACTAATAGGAGCGAAGAAATAGAGGAAAGGGTGGAAAAAACGGGGGAAAATTATTTGAAAGGGCTTATTTGAACGCGCTAATCTCAGGAACTACTGGTCCGATTTAAAAATTCTTTCAATTTTAGATAGCCCATTTATCGAGAAAGACAATAGGTTATATTTTATTACGCTAAAACTAATAGGAGCGAAGAAATAGAGAAAGGTATGGAAAAAACCGGAAGAAATTATTTGAAATGGCTTATTTGAACGCGCTAATCTCAGGAACTACTGGTCCGATTAGAAAAATTCTTTCAGTGTTAGATAGCCTATTTATCGACAAAGGCTATAATAGTCTATATTTTATCACGCTAAGAATAATAGGAGCGAAGAAATACAGGAAAATGTGGAAAAAAGGGGAAAATCATTTGAAAGGGCTTATTTGAACGTACTGGAGCAATTTTTATGTTATTTGGCACACATGAAGAATAGACCACGTGAAAGGACATAGGTTTCTTTTTTTATGGAAAAATGTATGGTTTCCTAGACATTCCTAAATTACGCGGGCGAAGCCGCGCGGAACATCTATCATATCATAAAAGTATATTATCCCACACAATATACTTTTATGATTTGCGCGTTAACTAGCTATTCAATCGATGAACGGGAACAACTATAAACTAAAGTCCACGCGGACGAAGTCGCGAGCAACAGCTAGTATTTATATGTATACAAGAATTGCTCGTATAAAGATATAAGATTTTTAGTTACTTAGTGGTTATAGATTCTAAAATAGCACCGAGGACTATTAAGGAACTATGTACCATCAGAGAAGTTGATTCATAAGCAGATGAATTTGGTTGCCAACCCAGGTCCAACCCAATCGACAAAATATCATTGAATTGACATAACTCGACCAAATGGCCTAGGTCCGTCGTCTTTCTTCTTAATTTCTTCGATTGTACATAAAAGTATATTCAGAGACGAAAAAAGCTCATAACGATACACACCATTGATGATTTTGTGCCCGCCAACTTTGATTTTATTATAATTTTATTCATTAAAATCATGTAAGAATTAATTATGTTTGTCATTAAAATACTCTCGCATTAATGACCAGCATTGTATAAATCAAAGCTAATAAGATAGACATGGGAATGAATTTTAAACTCTTTTTAATTCGTATTTAAATGTTATCGAAAACAAATCTTATGAGCAAATACCACACACTACTAAAATATAATATTAAAGACTTACTTATATTTTAATCTTGTTTATTTAAAGTTCACATCGACAAACATAAAGATCACACTGAAATGTTTTGAATCGACATACATACTGATTAGTGATTACATTCATACATATATTTTTTTTATTTACTTAAGGTCGCTTTAACATAAATTTTTCTTTGTGCTCATTGCCAAGTAAATAAAATTATTGTAAAATTACCGTAAGGTACTAATTATGTATTCTGTGGTAAAATGTAGAAACTATTGAAAAATCATTGAATGTTCATTTAAAACTACAAATAAGTTAACAGGACTTGGCTTCTATAAAATCTTTTACGATACAATGAAATATATTGCCAAAGGAACTTGTCTTTTTAGGGTTTCGTACGCAAAGGCTAAAAACGAGACCCTATAACTAAGAGTTCGATATCTGTCTGTCCGTCTGTCTGTCCGTCTGTCTCTCTCCATGCTGTATCTCAAGAATCGCTTTTTTTTAAAGAAGGCAGGTCGCAATAGCCCTGACGTCACTGCAACCCATGAGGATCTATTGTGACTCCTTCGCACTAGAGAATCATCCCCAACCCAATACTGCTCATAAATTGAACGATATGGTTGGGGTTGGTGCCACGAATTTCCTCTGTGGATGAGTATTCGTAGCGACCAAGGTGCCTTTTCCTGCTCTGTAGTAGAGCAGGGCAGTCGAGGAGAAGATGAATAGGTGTTTCATCCTCCTCCTCACAGAATCTGCAAGTCATTATGCTACAAATACCCATTCTGTTTAGGTGTTGGTTGAGCTTGCAGTGCCCAGTTAGGCTTCTGGTAAGGATTCTTAATTGGTTCCTACCCAAGGTGAGCACTAATTCTGATAGTTTCTTGTTGATGCCAGGAATTAGCGCCTTGGAATGTTCAAGGCCAGGAGTCACAGCCCATTGCTTCCTGCATAGTCTGTGACCCCATTCCTTGAGCACTTGCTTTGTGGTACTGGGAGTTATACCACAGACTGGTTCTGGGCCATATATGAGACTCTCGGCCCCAAGCCTAGCCAGTTCGTCAGCGGTTTCATTGCCGGGGACGTTACTGTGGCCCGGGACCCATACTAGGCGGATGTTGTTGTTCCTTCCCAAGAACCGCTATAGCTAGGTTTCTGAAAATTTTACAGATTGTGTATATCTGTTGCCGCTATAACAACAAATACTGAAAACGAAATAAATTAAATATTTAAGGGGAGCTCCCATACAAAAAACGTAACTTCTTTACTATTTTTTGCTCGACATCAATAATGGCATAGGCAGGCACTTGAAATGTTCACAGTACACTCAGTTTTATTCATACTTTCATATGTAAGTAATAATAAAATTTAAGTCAAATAAATAATATAATTATGGGGGACTTCCACACAAATAACACATTTTTTGCCCATTTTTGCTCTATAATGGTACGGAACCCTTCGTGCGCGAATCCAAATCGCACTTGGCCGATTTTTAAAATTCAATGTCTTTGGTGGGATGTGAAACATCTAGGAGTTTGTAACCATGAATAGTTAAAGAACGTAATTATATTTGTTCATTAAAAGTATTGTATTTTCTGCAACTTAAATTCTCTACAGTCAAAGGGAATATACATGGGGGAAGCATTAGGAACTTATCAAGATGTGCCCAATCAGTTCTATTTCAATGTTGCCATTATAGATTATTATCGATTCGCCAAATTGTTGCTATTCACTGCATAGAATTAATCACAATTTACGATTGAAATAAATTGCATTTTGTTGTGAAATATTGTGAGAATTTTGTTATGAATAAATATAGTATGATTTAGAAATAAATCTGAGGTATGAATTATGGTTAATATTAAGGTATGAGGTATGAATTAAAAAAAAATGAGGTACCTACTTATGAATTATTATTAGACTACATTTTGACAAGTGTTGATTTATCAGTTCATAGTATTTAAAAAGCTTTGTCCACACTGTACCTTTCTTGTTCATCAAGGGCATGCGTTATAGCGCAGTCAACAGCGAACGTGAGGCATGCCGTATTTGAAATTTTCGCTTTCTTCTTTAATGACAATGTTGGCGTTGCGTTCGTTGACGCATATATTGAATACGCCAATACGACAGTTGAATGAAAGAATATGACGAAAATTGAAGACGAAAGTGCACAGTGTGGACATAGCTAAACAGTCGGTTTCCACATGCATGCTGTTTAAATAGAAAGAGCAGTAGCATTTGCCGAGATTATTCAATAAGGTTTTTATTGCAGTTGTCTAATGAAGGTGTTTTTAAAAAGCTTTTAAAAACAAATTAAGTTAATGGATCCTTATGTCGATATTTATTAATATTTAATTGGGCGCCCACACCCGCCACGCCCCGCCCCGCCCACTGCACCGCTTGCATTAGATACGCTCCTGTCACCATCGATTATATTTTGTTTACCCGACTACAGAATGATAATAAGTTTTATTAATGTGCCTTTGAAACATACTTGAAAGTATTTTCTCTGTTATTTGTCTAGGCTAGATCAACCACCAATAGTCAAATAACAATAATTTTACTGCTAGATAGTTTTCATTTGACAGTGCTTAAGCTACTGATCCGATGTCAATCTGATAAATTATATTGGATCGGATCAGCACTGTCAATGAAATATGTAAACAAAACTACATCCTGATTCCTGACATAGTGTTTACTGCTTAAGCTACTTTAGAAACAAATGTTTTTGACGTGGGAGAGCCATGATTCGGCACGAATGGGCCGGCTCGACCGGAGAAATACCACGTCCTCACAGAAAACCGGCGTGAAACAGCGCTTGCGCTGTGTTTCGCCGAGCGAGTGAGTTTACCGGAGGTCCAATCCCCTACCCTTTTCCCTTCCCTACCCTTCCCTATTTCCTTCCCTACCCTCCCCTATTACCTCTTAAAAGGCTGGCAACGCACCTGCAGCTCTTCTGATGCTGCAAGTGTCCATGGGCGACGGAAGTTGCTTTCCATCAGGTGGCCCGTTTGCTCGTTTGCCCCCTTATTGCATAAAAAAAATGTTTCAGAGCTCAGAATATGTCACCATCTTACGCCGCCTCAAAGTCTATTTACTTTAAGGAAGTTTATGGGTGTCTGGCAATGGGAAGCAACTGTCGAAAATGTCCGGCAGTGGAAGACGAGATCCCTACAGTTCATGGCCGCCGGCAGAAATAATTTCTAAGGGATGCAGATTTTACTTTTCTTTCTTTTCTTTTTACTTTTTACGAATAACAGTGACTGTCTATTTACGTCAACAGAATACATTTAGCGCCGAAACATTACGAACTATTTTGTACGGCATGGTAATAGAGTTACAAAATGCTTTTTATTTCAATAATTCCTGTTGATTCCGAGATTCCCAAGGGGTGCAAGTGCACCCCCCCCCCCCCTGCCGGCACCCATGCTACAGTTACTCCGAAGAAAATAAGATAAAAATGTTGCTTATCTTTTTATCGAAGGTCAGGTAACCCGTAACTCTAAGGTCAATTGTGTCGAAAGTCTGGCTGTCGCATGGCTATTGGGTTAATACACATTCCTCTATGATCGCCCATGATTGGCGTCGATTGTCAGCTAGTGGTAGTTTTGCAATCATGGTGAGAATTGGTCAAAAATATTACGAGGAACTTTTACAATATCATCTCTTTTAGAACAGGATAATGCTGTTACTGAAAACAAAAATTGACGCAATTTTTGTGCCATCATTGTTTTCCTAAAACCACAAAGAAAATTGTGTAAGAAAACAATTGGCCCTACGTGTTGTGGCGACCCCTAGCGTCGTGTAATATAGTCTAGAAAGGCACTTACGGGCTCGGCGCGTTTCCCGGCGTTATGGCGCCCCCGCGGCGCTCCGCAGGGCTTCTCAGGGCTCCGGCCCCCACTTAACGCAATTTATTACGCGACCCTTTAATAAATATAGGAAAATTCGATAAACTAGGCTCGTGCCGTCTAATTTTTTCTATGATGTATCGTTTTAATTTGAGCGAGCTCCGTGGTATCAATTTATTGTTGCTCAACTTTCAGTATTAATGACGTAATATCGGTGTAAAGTATCATCATCCCTTATATTATGTGAGATTTTCATTTTTCGTCCTTATTTATCCATACTAATAATAAAAATGAGAAACTAAAGTACTGTTTGAAACCTCTTTACGCTTGAACTGCTCAACCGATTTAAATTAAATTTGCGATGGGGAATCTTTTGTTTTTTCTTTGTAAAAACTAATTTAATTTTTCAACTAACTTCAAGTTAGGCAAGTTGCATAATTTTAAGCTATATAATTGTAAATTTAACCATTTAACCATTTTATTGTTAAGTTTTGACATTGTTTAACTTTTGTGAAGAGCGTTCCAATTTCCGAATGGAATAATTTTGAAAAATGCACCTTAAACACGCAAAGGGTAAGGCGATTAATGGAACAAGTCTTATGTCTGCATTACATTAGGATCAATATATTTGTTTATATTTGTTATATATTTATAAGTTTATTACCATATACCTATCAAAATAAGAAAAACTTATAAAAATTAATTTATTCTGTTCACGTCCGTTTTGCTTCATTTTGATCCATGCGGGGTTACTCGGTGGTCGTCGCTGGGATGTAAACCTCCGTGTTAAGGTACTTTCTTTGTCTTTTATTTCATCTTAATAGCCTTCTGTTCCTATTAATATAATAGTAGCATAGGTTTAGATCAATAAACTATCATAATCCATTCCCCAAACCTCTTGTGGCAAAAGTTTCAGGCTGTGACCGCGCCTGCCGCCTGTTGAAGACTGAAGTGTACTGCTATCCACAGCAGAAGGAAAAACCCGATCCTTGAAAGACCTGAAAGACGAGAGTTATAATTCTGAAAGACCCGATTCTTGAAAATGTCATTATATGTTATGGAAATCCTAATCAATACTTGAACCAACAATAAAATACTTTACACATTGACTATATTAGTTTTAGTGAAGCGGAGACATACAAAAAATGGTCTCATTAGGTCGGCCGACCGGGAGCCCATGAATTAATGGAGGTGAGCAATAATTCAGGGTTTAATTAAAAGTGCAGCCCCGCGGCGCCGCCTCCGCCGACATTATCCTACATAATTGGTAAAAGCAGTAATTTAATAAAACTCAGCGTAGAACTTTCCTCGACAAAAGTTTACGTAATTAATACCCATAACTTATAGTCTCCTGGTAGTTTTCATAATGTGCAAATTCAAAAGTTCTTCCGTCACTGAAGTCGGCTACATACTCTCGTAGAGTCTACAGTCTAAAACGCCAATCATGAACAATCGACGAATGTCTACAAAGTGTAACAAAACTAAGGGCCTGTTTCAACACTTCCTGATAAGTGCTGGATAGGATATCCACAACTTTTTTGACATGTTCTCCATACTCTATTTGTCAGATAGAGTATGGAGACACAGGGCAGGGCCGACACAGGTCTCTCGCAGAGTCAAAGCATTCTCTATCCGTCAGATAGAGTATGGAGAATCTGTCAAAAATTCGTGGATATCCTATCCAGCACTGTTCAGGAAGTGGTGAAACAGGCCCTAAGTGTTATACTTTAGGATGTGTATGTGTCCCTCATACCTATAGAGTTCACTGTGAAAGTAGCAGCTCTGAAGATTTTTTTTATTCGTATTGGCCATCGACCCTGCGTCATGATTTTTTCCACACAATGAGAAAAAAAGTTACTCTGTCAGCCCAGCTGCTACTTTCACAGCGAACTCTATATAGGGGACCCATAAACACCCTAAAGTATTATAACTTATTTTGGTTACACCCTGTATAATTGCCCATGATTGGCGTCTACCGATACTGTAGGCGACGCAATGGTGGTATCAAAATATGATGATTACCTATCTACAGTCTACTGTCGCCTGTCGAGTCCCATCGTGTTGAGGGTTTCATCTTTTAGTTTCTCAAGTGCCTATAAAGCACTTTGAAAGTTCCTACGTCCCACCTTATTATAGTTATAATAAGGTGGGACAACATATGCCTCTTATATTTTGGGAACTGTACCAGAAACAGAAAAAAAATTGTAGCGTTTATATAACGATTTTTGGAAGAATCTACAACAATATTGACAGGCTAAGAAAACCTCATTCAGAGGCGTTCAAGCGGAAACACAAGTGAAAACATAACGACATAAAACGTATTTCGTCGTAATTGTTTAAATTTCTCACAGGTATCGTTTTTCTTTCACCCCTGGCGCTAAGAGAATAGCGGAATGGCAGTAATACGACCAAATCACTGTTATTACAACACAATAAGTGCTGAGGGGACGCGAAATTGGTACGCGATAGAATCTTAAGTTTATCGAATGTTCTTTATTCGCGATAGTTTGAAGGTAGTAGCCAGTACAAATATCTAAATTCACGCTTAGGCTCAATAGCGTGGAATGGAATGAATTTTTGCAACGAAACTGTAAATGTATTATTACATGACACAATGAACTTTATGCCAACAGCATAAGTCATAACTAGACATCGGATTATATGCACGATCAAAGTGTCGAAATATGCATGCAAATATTCACGAAAAAATGGCCGAAACATGCCCAAAATATGCACAATCAAAAGTCACTTATTATTAAAATATATTAGTAAATTTTATAAGAGTTTTCCGGTGAATCCGTTAATAAAAGCGCCAATTTTTATAATAATTCATCAAATCCAGGATTGTTCATTTATCATGGCAACACCAATAGCATTTTTCTACCAACATTTTCCGATTGCAATCTTAATGCCCATGGAAGTTTATTAAATCGTTACCTACTTTATTTAATTTTTTACTAATGTTGCCAACTACAAAGAAAAGTTTTCTTCCAGAAAGATATTGTACCTATCGGGTGTATTGCATTCCTTAAATAGGGATGGTTGCGGCTACATTTTTTTTATTTTTGTGACATACACTTGAAGTGTTTTGCTTTTTATCCATCGTACATCTATTTCGGGGCCTCGTTGTGTGTAATGATAGCTAGTTTGGAGACTACAAGGGCATAAAACTACCCAAATATGCACTATATCAACGAAAAATTGCCAAAGTGCCATTATATGCATTTGCATATGCATATAATGACCTATATGCATATGCATATGCAATAATCCGATGTCTAGTCATAACACACTAATTAAATAGGTACGAGCCAAAAAATTGCGCGGAAATCTCGAGAAATCTCCGGTGCTAATTTCCTCGCATGAGGCGAAATTGACGCTTCTATTCAGTTTCATTCCGCGGCGGTGTAAATTATTGAGCCAGTTGCCGGTTACACGGTCAAATTTTTATCAAGCTGATACATCAATCTGATTGACGGAATATTTATGGTTATAAATGTTCATATTAAAAACAGGATCAATCCATCAATCCGTGGGTTAGACGATCAAATTTTCGTCAATTTTTACCGGGTTGATGGATCAGATTGATAAAAATTTGACCGTGTAACCGGCGACTTAGGCTGTCATTTTCACATTTGCACAGATGTTATTTCCAAGTTTGGTTAGGACAATGCAGGCTGACCACCTGATTGTCTGATAAGTACAATTATATGATCCATGCGTCGGATGTAAAAAGTATAAGGTATAGAGAGTGATCTTGTGTACTGCGCACATACTTGAGCACTATAAAATTACTCCTGCGTACTGCCTGGTTTTAATGAACCCGCTCACCGTCACCGAAACCGGTGTGGGAGTTATTACATAATTTCAGACTAATAAGAAGTGTACCTTTCTACTTCTGTTTATAGCGCGAAGGCTTTTCGAGATAGAGAAAGAAAATTTTAAATAACGTATACATAATCTATATTCTATACTATAAGTAATTTATTAAAATATTTTAATAATTATTTCATTAGAAATTCATCAAGTTCGTAATAAAACGCAATAAATTAAATTTTTTGGGGCCGCTGCACTGTTTTTGGTTAAATAATTTTATGTAGATTTTATACGAAACAAGTTCTTTGCTTTAACTTGTTAAAGATAATAATTAGATAATGTTATAATATGTATTATGAATGGAATTTTATTGAGTAACATGAGATGGTTCCTTGTCTTATATTTCATGACATATTTTATTCAAGCTTATAAATATATTAAGTATCTTCATATTATACTATAATATCTTATAATACTATAATAATATGTACATATTATATTATGGTTTATGTTTAAACGATGCCCAAAAGTGTACCTATTTACTACCAATAAAATTCGAAACGATCACCAAAATGGATATTTTGATCACCAAATTACGTTTCCTAAAATATTATCAAATGAATGCTATTTTTCTTATTATTTACTGCCATAAAAATATATGGACGCCTTTAAAAATTAAATTCCGACTAAATATTACATATATTGTCACTAAATACGTGTTACCAATATTTTAGTTCACGAGTTTTAATTTGGTAGTTCTTGGTAGACTAAAAAAAGCTAACGATCGCTAGATTTTTTTATTCCAAATAATATACTGGGATTCCCAACCATAGGTCACTTGTTTATGGCTTGTGTTTAAGTGCCTGCCAGAAATGCTCCTATTTTTAACCGACTTTAAAAAAGGAGGTTATCAATAATTTCGACGCGTATATATGTAATATTTTCAGAACTGCCCAGTTTTCGTATATGTTAGTCTTTTTTACAGGGCAAACCTTTTGTGGTCGTCGAGGACATTTTACATGAAATGTTTTGGTGGGATGTGTCTTTCTTGAAGATGTAGTAGTGATCTCTTCTCTACTTCCTCAATCCTAGCCTAATCCTAGCATACTATTATTTTTAACAAAAAATTAAAACCGACTTCCAAGGTAAAAACGATAGTAATATGAACTAAAAAGTATTAAATTCTGAAAAAGGCACTCTTAAAGAGTAAGAGTTATTTAATACTTTTTAGTTCATATTACTATCGTTTTTAACCTTGGAAGTCGGTTTTAATTTTTTCTTAAAAATAATAATTTCACTCTTTTTAGTTATTTACAAAATAAGACTTTGTGCGTAAATAACCAATACGAATGTTAACTATTCACATTATGTTATTGTAAGCGAAATTGTGGTAAATGCTTGCAGTTATCTAAGCGATGCTGCAATTTCCAAACTTTTATCTTTAAAGGTTCAGGAGTTCTGTTCAGTGCCTTTGGACCAAGAGACACCTTCGTATGAAATTATTCTTATTCGTAACATATGTTTAACTTACTAGAAACAACATTTTAACCACTATGAGTGTTTTGATAAATTTCAAGGATTTCCCTCGATTGCTCATAGATCCCATCATCAGCTCACCACTTTCGTAATTGCTATAAAATATTAAGATTATATACTATACAAAAACATGAGAATTTTGAAAATCAGTCCACAAATAGCGAAATCATCATCAAAAACATCTGGCTTCGATGCAAAATATTACGAAAAGTACGAATAATTGGGTCATAGTGTGATGACCCATGGTATAATTATGGTTGTGATGATGATCAATCAAATTGATGTGTTGGCTTATGCTTTCAGTTGTTTAAACAACGCCGAAATCCCCAAACCTGTACCTATAAGCATTCAAAAGTTCTGTTCAATACCTTCGGATCCAGGGTATAACCTGGTGTGAAGTCTTACTTTTTGGTAGCATTTACCTCGAATACTTCAGAAAACATCAAAATCACTATATGTTTTCATACAAATTTCAAGGAGTCCCCTCGATTCCTCAAGGATCCCATCATCAGATCACCACTTTTGTGAACATGGTACCAAATTCGGATTAAACCCTATACAACACAAAAAGAAATTTGAAAATCGGACCACAAACGACTGAGTAATCGTTGAACATACATAAAAAAAAAACATACAGCCGAACGTATTACCCCCTCCTTTTTGGAAGTCGGTCAAAAAAGAATCTCGCTATGCACAGGAGTAAAATTTACCTTTTCAAGTTTCAAAATACATTCTGAGTGCGAGTATTACAGAATAAGTTAACTAAAACTTGTAGGGCATGAACAATGAATGAATGAATGAAACAATCTTCCTATTGTGTGCTTTAAGGAGTGCTGTTTTGATGCCATACAATAATACAAATTGTAGTTAACTTCAACCCGACGAATATAACGTATCCAAAACTCACGCTAAGCTTTTTGGCTCCTCAAATGACTTTTTACATATCCCCAAAGGCCAATTCACACTTAATTGAAGTACTAAGATGGTGATTACAATTATAGTCATCGATAGTGCGACTGGGCCACCCCTGGCGGAGCTGCGCCAGCCCTGGCCACGGACAAAGGGAAATAAGAGACGGAGCGGAAGTGACGGAATGACTTCGCTGCACTTACTACAGGATAAGGGCTCACGTACACTACGCAGGTATTTGAGACTTAAGTTTTTATTAATGGCCTTTAACATTTTAATATTAAAATAATAAAAGGGTGCAACGGAGTTTTGATAATTAGTTTGATATATCGTTTGTGTGTCCGTATGTTGTATGTTTTGTCATTTTGTACCCATTTTGCCATTTTGTAGGTAGGTTTGTCATGAGTCCTGGGAATTACCACGGAACAGTTTCCATAGCATAAAAGTGATAAAAAAATTGGTTAATTCTAATACATTATATAAAAGTTTCATTATAGAGGCTTTCATGAAATCAATTACTATTTTTGATGTTAGTGGGCCACAGCTGAATGACGAGATTTTATTGGTTTTACTCGTGTTCTGTCATTCGATCTTGGCTTCTAATTGGTCTGTTATTTGAAAGATAAATTTCGATACTCTATATTAAAACTGTATCATAAATAACATGAATATATGAATAAATAAATTACGCAGGTATGTTATTGTTATAACCTTTTTAAAACAAATTAAAATTGTCACATATCCTGATATTTGAGAATGTCAATCTAAATTATTTGAATACTTAATTATGTTTTTCGACTAGACAAAAAGGCAGTATCTTAAAACAGGTTAAAAATAGGTCATATTGGTCGTTTGAAGATTTTTATCACTTTGATATTTAAAAAGATAAAGATAAGACATTAAAATAGGTATTTTATCTATTATATTTGTCAATAACATATTTATTGTATTAATTTGTTTATCTTCGTAAAAGCTTGAATAAAATTTAATATATACATATATGTAATATTGTAGTAGATACCAAAATAAATCACGAAAAAAACTTGAGAGGTGTCAAAGGACACCCGAATGGAACGAAGTTATTTTTTATGTTCAAAAAACCTGTAAGTATTATTAAAAAAACGCCATCTAGTTGACGCTTAGGAATACTTGCTATCAACGCACTCTGTCCCTACCATGCTGGTACTAATAAAAAAGTGTCGAGTAAAAAAGTGTCAATTAAAAAAGAATCAAGGTCAAATGTCGTTCTGTCTAACCTTCAAGATTTACGCCGAACGCGAGATAAGGAACTTCGTTCCAAAAAATACTTTTTCTGAATTCAACCAATAACGGTTCAGTTAACAGTTTGATTTTTGCGAGTGACAGTTGACACTTTACTCAGACGTGTGCGTTCTCCCTAACGGAGGGCCGACACAGGTCTCTCGCGGAGTCAACGCATTGTTCAAAGGTATAATTACGCCACTGTATTGTTGCCCAAATCAAAGAATATGCTTTCATTATGCTTCAGGTGAGCAATATGCTCTCCAGGACGGTTAAATCTTCTCACGCGCTATTGACTTTAGTATTACTTTATTTTACGAAAGAATTTTATTGTAATTGCTCTTTCAAAGTAACATACGTTGAAAGGACAATTAACGGAGGGAAAGTGAAAAGATTTGATGAATGTTTTGTGTGAAAGAAGAAGTTGAAAACGGTCATTATACATTTTATAAATTTTAACAGCATTTGAATATTATATTAAAATATGATATGCATTTTTTACAAATAATATGCTACGAATACAAATGTAAATTGATGGACTTTGTGTTCATTGCAATAAACCAAATTTCACGAAATCAACTTTAAATTTTAAAACTAAAATCTTCTTTTAACACTATTTTCTGTAAAAAAAAAAAAATTCGGGGCTCATTACAAAAATGCTAAAAGCGAGTAGAGATTATATTTTTGTCTGTCTATGACAGTCTCTATCTCTTATCACATGAACTCAAAAAATTGCAGACATTTGTTTTTTCAAAAAGGATTTGTTATAAAACTTATAAATAAAATATTCAAGACTATTAATTTTTTGTAGATTTATACAAGACCCTTTTGTGTTCTTTTGCTTTGATTGGTTTATCGGTAAATCGTAAATTCTTGCGACTCATCCGAATGTAAAGTCAATTCGTTTAATTCAAGCTCTATTCCCCTTATTCCAGTGTCACGTGCTACTCGCTCATGAAGCCGACCTCTAGGACTCTTCATTCCATGCCAGTAGCTGGACTCGATGGTACTCACTTGCACTCGGATTGACGCCATTGTCGCGTGCCAAAAGACTCAGCGATCAAGAATAATTACCTTACCTACATACTTAAACTCTTGTGACTTATGCCAAAGTTTTAAGGGCCATTTTCACAGAAACTCGTAGGTAAAATAATTGTGGATGGACCATAAGAACCGTTGCTAATGCTCTACTTGATTACTTACATATTGACTACATGATTGTTAAGAAATATTCGTCCGAATGAATCCAAATAGGTCATTAGAAATTCAAGTCGTATTGAAAAGGAACGACAGCTGCTTTTCTATGATAGTCCATACAAAAGTAGAGGCCTTGTGATTTCTACACAAAACTTATCTTTAACTTAAAGGCTCAAATTATTATATATGTATTTTAAAGAAAATAGGTATCTTGGTAACGGCAGCTTGGCATCTTCTTTTTTAACCGACTTCAAAAAAAGGAGGTTATCAATTTGACCCGTATGTATGATAATAATATTTCCAGAACTAAAAAAATGTTCTAGGGGACCCGCACTATAATTTGTTATTTGTCTTAAAAATCTTCTCTTCGAGAGACAGATATGTTAAGTTTTAGGAGAATGTTAGTTAATACTTAATTTAGATAGACGTGGACATATCTGGGCAAAAAGTGTGGTCATAAAGGACCCTAACTTATCGTTCTTTGGAGCCGTTTATTTCGCTTATATTATGAAGATTTTTTCTGTCGAACGTCGTAGACATATCCTAACTTCCTAAGCTTTGAAAATAAGTTGGGATACATTTCAATAACCACAACCATTGTCCGTTGATATAATATTTGGACTGCCCACGCTGTGTCTGACGACTGTCCTATACACATCTTTCCAACGACCACATCCGATTTCCGGTCAAAAAAATTTAGAGCAATTACTTAAGCATTATGTCAATAGTCCGTTATTTTTGTACGCGTACGTTAGAACGTCACTGCTGACTTCTAAATTAATATGGTCCTACTCTTTAGCAGAACCCTGCCGGGCAAATCGGTGGGTAGTTGGACACCCGCGAAGACCAAACAAAAGTCCTCGCTCCGGTCCGGGAGGCGTACAGAGTCACACTGTGCACCATTCAATCTTTACAAATCAAACATTCCGTTTGTTCGCCATTCAGACAACTGCAAAACAATGCTAACCATGCATTGTATGTGTATTTAAATTGTATTTCAAATTGCGTTTGTTGTTTATGCGCTTTGGTGACGCTCATAAAAAACTATCCACGGCCGCAGAACCTAGTTCTTTTTGGAAGTCTGTTAAAAATGGAACGCTTCATGCGTTCTCATTTTGAACATCGAATAGTTGAGAAACTACGCAGTTTTGATGTTCTGGCTCTAATTATAGTTTCAGAAACTTTGAAGGGAGATTTTAGCCCGGAGTTTAAGAGTCCGTATACGAAATTTTGCCGATGAATACGAAATTGCAAAGGTTCGCTACAGAAATATTATTAGGTTTTTTCCCCTTATTAGACTTAAAAATATATATATTAATTATTAGATTTAAAATATATTTGAGCGCGGAAAGCCGACTCGAACCTTGCGGCGAGTAATAAAATGTGAGATTTAGGTTGTTTTGAATCGTGTTTTTGGCACAATTTGTTTTTTTTTCTTTTTTCTCGAATTGGATAGAATTTTATCTATAAATTATTTCTGTCGTTTTCTTTTTATGAATTACAGCTCCAAGTTGCCGAAATTAACAGCAATTCTTTGCCCATTTTCTCTAAAATTTTGCAGAGTTACATATTTTTTTACTCAACTATTTCATATTAAAGTGGTAAAAAGTAACTCCAACATTTTATAGACGACTTTCTTAACAGTCAATTGTATTTTTCATACCGTTAAGATGTCAATACAATCGATAAACAGGTGATATTCTAAACCTTTTACAGCAAAAATCACAAAACTGTCGCGGGTTTGAGTTGGATTATTTAAAAATACTAAAAAAAAACAGCTCCAACATTAGATTATAATTGAAATGATCTTACATATTGTGCATTAAAACTTATAGAAATACTGTATTTTAACTGTTAAACCACGTCTGTTAAATCAGCGAAATCGGCAAATTTCGTCACGGACCCTAAATGTTAATTAAGTAAACATAAATACATATCGATAAAACAAAGTTCGCGTTTTTTTCTTTGAGGAAACTAAGTAAATCTTTCTGCTGCCCCGAAACATGTACAAAAACAACCTTGAAAACAAGACGTTGTATTTAAAAAAAATCAGCTAAGTGCGAGTCGGACTCGCGCATGAAGGGTTCCGAACCGCTCTATAGAGCGAAAGTAAGCAAAAAAATTGTAATTTGTTTAAGGGAGCCCTCCTTAAATATTTAATTTATTTTAATTTTATTATTAATTATTAAAGTACAAACAAAACTAAGGATTTACTGAATATTTTAAGTGCCTATCTCACTATCTGTTAGTATTATCGATTACGAGCAAAAAAGGCCAAAAAATCACGTTTGTTGTATCATGTATGGGTACGGTAAAAATAAATTAAAATTACTTAATATATAAATTAAAATTACTAAATACCTTAAATATTTATTTTATTTTATTTTTTATTTTATTACATTTATTTTATTTTAGCAGCAACAGAAATACACAATCTGTGAAAATTTCAGAAGTTTAGCTATAGCGGTTTTTGAGATACATACATGGGTCTGGAGACGGACAGACGGATGAGCGGACGGACGGACAGACGGACATACGAACAGACATCGAAGTCTCAGTAATAGGGTCCCGTTTTTACCATTTGGGTACCCCTAAAAATTGACTTCAAAATTGTACATAAGTACAATAATATTCCTTATCTCAAAAACTACTGAACTGATTTTGATGAAACTTGCAGTATCAGTTATTATCTACCTAAGTTGAACATATACCTACTACCTATAACAAAAAAAAAAAGACTATGTACTTAAATCGGACTTGTGATTCCGGAGATATGCGAATATAATAAAAATATACATAATATGTAATATTATTACGTCATACACTTTTGAAATTTGGCACATTTGTTCCAAACGTGCCAAATTTCAAAAGAAATCTAGATTCTAAAATTCTAGATCATGTAATTTAGTTCATTACTAGATGACGCCTGCAACTCCGTTGCGCCAAAATTCGTTTATCGCGCAGGAACCGTACATGTTTCCGGGATAAAAAGTATCCTTTGTCCTTCCTCGGGACTCAAAGTATCTCCATACCGAATTTCAGCAAAATCGGTTCAGCGGTTTGGGCGTGAAGAGGTAACAGACGGACAGACAGACAGACAGACGGACAGACAGACAGACACACTTTCGCATTTATAATATTAGTCCATACTGTCCATGTATACATACCATATAGGTACTTTGTCTTCATTCCTACTACTTTCTTCTGATTAATTTCGTTGCGGGTCCCAAGACAGTTTTAGCAGGTCCCTCGGGATCCCTGAGATCATATCAAAGAGTTTTCGTGGTTGGATACCGCTATCGATCCTGGCGACATAGAAGATACAGTGGTGGGAATGTGTAGTGGGCCAAAGTCCGTTTTAAAAAAAATGCCATATTATAGATACTTTTATTTATGTCTAGATTTACTCATTGATCACATTGACCACATTCACAAAACTAAGTACTTAACTCATTTTAAACGATTTCCAAAATGGCACAAAATTAACCCTAAAATAATCACTGCGGTTATTTCAAGCCCCGGACCTGAAAAGTTCATGGAACTACTCTATTATATTGCATAATCGAAGGTGTAAATTAGGTTATCCATCCGATTATTTATGTTCAACATAATTTATGGGTTGAAGTTTAAAAATAGCACATTTCCAAAATATCCCGCAGAGTCAGCTGTGAACAGATGCGTGATAACAACGACTTTTGTGCAATTTGCATAAGTATTTACAATAGACAGAACTATTTGTTGTATATTCGGTTTGACGTCTTCATATTTTGGCCTGGTACATATAAATTCATTTGAAATGTAATAAATAACTTAATATTATGTCATATAATATTTCAAATGATTTTTATGTCTAGTTCACATACTTAGGTAAGAGTATAGCCTCGTTATTTGGACCATAGTAATACATAGTACATATTAACAAAGGTAAATTATAGACGATTATTGTTATTTTAGAGATGTCTAACTAGAGCTTATAATTTTCATAATTTTGTTTTAAGGCAAAAGTTAAATTGATAGTTATCTACGTATTAAAACGATAACTCTATCATCATCCACGAATTTTGGGTAAAATGAAGATTTCTAATGAAGAGTTTTCATTCACAGTATGTAATAGAATATTTATTCAAGAAATTAATGCATCTATTTAAAACCCCAAAGCTACTTTGCCTATAAAAGCCAGTGAACACGTGACATTCGATGTTTATAGTGGAATTAAGGTTTTTTATGATCTTCACTCGGCTGTTTTATGTCTAAAACAAAATAAACATGATACAGCCGCACTGTGATTGTTAGCATGCAACGTCGAGGCTTTCACATTAGACCAAAAAATTTTTGGAATACCCTCCAATGAAATTAAACCGTACACACTGATGTTAAAAGTTATAATTGCGCGCGCGTTCATTCAGAAAGTTTCGTTACTGAACATAAAAGTTTGTGGAACATCGATCTGTTTTGAACTTTTTGTATTCCCATTTATGATACAATTTCATATAACACATTGAAAACGTAAAACTAATGTGATCAAGAAGTTTTGTGGCATTATTTGGTTTTTAGTAAAATAAAAGCGGGCGGACAAATCGTAGTGACCAGCGGGGGGTTTGGCTGAGGCATACATAAATACAATAATAATTATAAAACTATAAACATGTTTTAATATTATTATGTAAACTTTTACTTCTGAACTGTAGAATTTTTAACGCAACTTAGATAAAATAAAAGTTATTCCAGTTACTTATGCCAATGTGGCATGCATTATGTTAAACTTGCTTTACAATGATTGTGGTAATTTTTTATTAAGTATGTAATTATTAAAGCTTGGCCATGCCCGTTTTTCCAATTGCTCCTTAAGTCTACCTCAATGTTTACCTAAATGTTTCTACCTCTAGGAGTATTTTACGGTTACCCATAGATTAATTATTGGTCTTCGCGCGTGGCGGTCGTAGCGCCGACCAATGATTAATCTATGGGGGCTACCTATGAAAAACGTACGTAGACTTTTCACTTAAGCCCCTGGACTTAGCCTAAGGGACAAACCCAATATTAACTTTGCTGAAATCGCTTCTCAACTGCGAATAATAAAAACTAGCTGATGTAATATTATGTTACATGACAGTTCGAAGGAAACAAATTTTAAGACGCTAATAGTATGGGATAATGGGAGTTACGTTTCCTTAGTTTTATTATTCGTAGCTTCTCAAGTACTCAAGGCTAAGATATTATAATAGATTAATAGCAACCCATTTTTAACCCTACAGCTCCATCGCTGGTGAAAGTTTCGGGATTCTAGTTGTTTATTGGTTAATTTCACCCTGATTAGGTACCTTTTACATTTTACATGATCTAAGCTACTGTTTAGAACACAGTGCAAAAAACAGCTCTCAGATTTCTACACGCCGTAAATTAAGTGAGAAGACACAAAAAGCAGTTAATTTTCCGAGCTCGAACAACTTCCATAAGCAGTAAGTGTGTTAGGTAAATTGGCGCCATGCAGGCAATTAATCTACTTTATTACAGTTAGGAAAACTTCGAGAAAACATAATGTCCTCACAATATTAAACGATGTTTTATGGTTCATGTAGTTAACTAGTTGTATCTTTTATTGTTTTAATTTTCTAGCGTGGCTGGGTAAGGCTTAATTTTGGAGTGAACATAGGGGTCTCCCACTATCATAAGTATTCTTAAAACCTCTAAGTTACTTTTTATTAGCGGTTCTGTAAAATGCGCTTATTGCGTGCACCAATTTACGTACTTAGTCTAGTATGAAATCAAAGTCATACCGTGTACTATTATCTATTCTGTGGTCATACTCTACGAAGATCTACATCTGTGTGATACTTACTACATGTATTTGTAATTTGTAGGCGTAGAGTCAATTCAAACTATTTCAAGTGAAAAATTTAACAAATGAAAATGTCGTTGGCCCTTTTAATAAGGGAAGCCGACGAAAATCGGGTTGTATGGACTCTTCACCAATGGTAGTGTCATAAATATATGACTAAAACTATAAAGAACTTATAAGCTGCGCGCTTATAAACTGTTATTGATACTCAAAGGCTTATAATTTATCGTTGTCGTCGCAAGCTTTGGGCAGGGCTGCTACTGGGTAAACCTAAAGGGTTTTCAGTTGAATTCTATCTAAATATATAATTAAGGGATAGTACATTAATTAATATCTGTCGACTCATGAAACATACCTACCTACATTCCTTAAAAAAACATCTACAAAGAAAACTCTTTTATCGCTTTTCTAAAGCAATTGAAACATCGCACGATCGCCATTTAAAACCCCATGAAAATGATCTATAAGATACGTGATCGAAGGTTTGACGATTTTTATTTTATCTTATTCTCTATTTGATAGAGCGTGAGACTAAGGGCCAGATCACACTGAAACGAGACGAGACGGGAGCCGATTTGGCGCAGCGTGAAAGCAATACAAAATTTTAAAAATGTTTGCTATTTCAAAAGTGCTAGGAAGGAAATAAATGCTTGGCAAAAACTTACAAACTGGCATAAATAGCTTGACCGCCGCATTTCGACTTTATTTCTTTAGCATCGTCACGAAGCTCCACATTCTGTCTCGTACCTATTAGCTGTGTTATTGACCCTAAATTTCACCTGCACCTTAAAATGCGATTTACACACAGCGGGCTCTATAATAACAAAATGAACCAACGCTTAAACCATAGTCAACGACCAAAACATAAATTGTAAATTGTTTATTTTTCTAATTCTCTGGCCTGTTCGTTTAAACTTTTATGATGAAACACAAATTCTATATTTACGTAGCATTATAGTTATTACTTTATAATTTTAGTTTTAATTAAAAATATGATTGAAGAAGGGAAAGAACACGTTTTAGGAAACTTATAGAAGTGATGGCATGAAGAAGCTGGGTTTTGTGCGTGTCTTCAGTTTCCATGAGAAATTTTCTTGCTGATCCAAAGGTCAGTTTTATTTTTGACGTCAGAATCATGGATAAAAAGCACCGATTTTTTTGTCTTTCTGGACCATTACACGATTTGGTATGCTCCCATTGTAGATTTTATAGTCTCATAGACTGACCTTAGAAGAGGCATAATATTAATTATTTGTTATGAGCTTTTTCCTTTTCTTGTAAGCTATTTAAGATATTCATATTTCATTATTCAATGCCTTGCTAATCTATCTGAGATAGGTCTCTACCAAGAGAACTTATTAGGTAGTGTAAGAGCGTAAGACTCCTCTATATAAATATAGTCTATTACATGACAAGCTTTAATATAACATGTTAAGTCAATTAATTAAGCTGTAGGTATAGCATATGTCGGTAGGCGGGACCGGGCGTGGTCAGGCCCCGCCCACCGCCCCGCCTCGCTCATATCGAACAAGTTATTTATATTAATATAGATTTTATCGAGTTATAAATTATATTAACCGGTTGAAATTATACCACGCAGGTGTAGATTTTGATAACAAGAGGAAAAAAATCCTTTTGTGTTTGTATGCGTTATTTATTGTCACGGGCCGCGATTAACATTCATAGATGCATGTATGCATGTAAATTAAACAAGGAAATTATGGGTGGAAAAAGTAAATAGCTTTAACAGATATTAAGTAATATTTTAGATGGGCATTGTTAAGCGCCATTTAAGCATTCTTGAGCATACTTAATAGTATTTATAATTTACTAGCTGTCCCGGTGAACTTCGTGTCACTTTAAAACCTTTCCTGGACTTCTACGAATATTTTAAGACTAAAATCAGCCCAATCCGTTCAGCTGTTTTCGAGTTTTAGCGCGACTAACGCCCGAATACTGGAACGTCTCTCAAATATATAAATGCTGCTGAATTTTTTGAGTACAACTTATACGAAAATTTCGTATTCTCCAACGCAAATTTTAACTTCCAGTTAGTTTTAAGTGGACCTCCAAATAAGTTGTACTCAGGCTCCACATGAGCACCATTTATAGTTTGTTCGTTCTAAGATGATATGGGTGACAGTTCTCATATTCCTTGCTACGGAATTTTTTTACAAGAAAACAAAAACAATCAGAATGTAATAAATTATATTCCATCTACAAAAATAAATGTTTCCTGTAATTGTAAATGAATAGAAATGAAAAGTTGCTAAATGCTAACTTATTGATATAAAATTATAAATATTAACTCTGAAATAGGAGTATAAAATTATTGTTACGAAAATATTTGAAAAATGTCAGATGCATGAAACGGAACTTATGTCAATAGAGATTGACACAGTTGAATCGAAATCAAATCGATAAAAAAGGGCGGCCATCTTAAATCGCCGGCTTCACTCTGAAACATCAGTACAAAATCGATAATTTCGATTGCAATTCCTTTACGAGGTGATTCGATATTTTTAAATTATTCGATTAATTTTTTTAGGTAACTTCCCTACTACTGTCAATTATAATGTGTCACGCATATCATCTTAAAACGAACAAACTATAGCAAAAAAATTCGTATACTCGATGGTTACTCAACTTCTTTTAGCTGTCAAATGATCTGTCAAACTGATTTAAGCGTCACTTGCGTTTAAGAGTGGTCAAGAGGTCTCTTAAATCTATAATTACGGTAAAAAGTGTGTGTATAATGGTAAAATAATGTCTTTATCGTCGCTATCTAGTCTTTCTGACCATGAAAGGCCGACCGCGAGTCGCCGTCGAAATAAATGCTCAATGCGTTTAAAAAATACAACGATGCATTTACGTTTTACAATACACAACTACATTTTCATGAAAATAGTACCTATATTGATATTAATGTTACTTGTAACTCACTTTTAAACTATTAGCATAATATCCTTTTCCGAGGTAGTATAATTACAACCATGTTTCTTTTTTGTCTCCTTATTATAATATTATCAAAATGTTTTCCACAAAGAGAATATAATCACTACGGTCGGTCTTCTTCTTCTTTTTGATAATGTCAATCGGTCGGTTTTCAAACATGTCAATTGTCAGTTGTCACTCAAAAGATCGTTCCATTCTACGTATGGTTGCATTGTTTTAAACTTTAAAGTCGATTTCGGATTTTCTATTGTAATTAATCAGAAAATAATGTTAAAAATTGTCATGTCTTTAATTAATTTAAATATATTTAATGAAAACTAATAGTAAACGGTAATTAAATGATTTTTAGTGAACTTTTTATTTGTACAATCAAGTTAGATCTAGCGTTAAATGTAATACTGTAAATGTTGCCATGATGTAAATATTTGACGGCTACTCACAGGGCTACTTACGTGAGTACCACAAGAAATTGTCTGAGTGGCGTTTGTGTATATCCCTTAAATATAGGAAACGCTTACATTTAAATGCCCTTCAACTGATTAATGCATTTGAGTGACGTTCCAGTATTCGACCGTAAACATATACGTACATTTAAATATCCATTTTTATATATAGGTACCCTAAGATTTTACATAACACAAGGAAATATCCTGTGCTCGGCCTATTTGCCGTACCTAGCTACCGCCTTGTAAGCAGTTAAGTAATGAGCATGTACATACACAATATTATTTTATATCGTTCTTATATCGGTAAAATTGCAGGTAGGTTTTTTGTGACCTAAAATAAAACTTTTTATGTAGATATTTTTTATATATGTATTACGTTTAATATCCACGCTAAGACAGGATGGTTAAAGAGACTTAACCTAGGTTACTACCTACTTACCTACAGCTATACAATTCTCCCTAGAGTCGAGACAGTAAATACGTAATCTCTGTATTGCCTACTAGAGTCTAGAGTCTAGAACTCTAGACGTTCCGCGCGGCTGCGCCCGCGTAAATTAGATATTTCACAGACAAATGAGTCTACAAAAAATAGCATATTATGATCCTTCACGTGGTTTACTTCTTATCTGTGTCGAATAACAGAAAAATTGCTCCAGTAGTTCGTGAGATAAGCCCTCTGTCCTATAAAATATTTTTCCCCCGTTTTTTTTTCATTCTCCTCTATTTCCTTGCTCTTATTAGTCTTAGCGTGATAAAATATAGCATAAAGCCTTCCTCGACAAATGGGCTAACATTGACATAGTTTTTCAAATCTGACCAGTAGTTCCTGAGATTAGCGCGTTCAAACAAACAAACTCTTTCGCTTTACAATATTAGTAAGTACCTATAGATTTCGATATAAACAAACAGACATACTTTAGCATTAACAATACCTATGTAGGGGCGAAGCCCTACGACGTTGGGGAGAAGGGATATAATGAAGGAAGATACCTGGTGAGCTGAGATGCTGGCGGCTGCGCTGAGATGAGACGAGCTGATACTCACACTGTCACCGTGGTCTATAATCACTATCACTGAGCTTAGTTCATGAGGATAAATCACGGATAATTATTGGATTAATCGCGAAGTTTGGGCCGATCGGCTAACCGAGATTTTCGTATATTACGAACGCGCGCCGGCAACGTTTCAAAGCGAAATGTGTCACTTCACAGTGTCGCGTATGACAATTGACAGCGCAGAGTGCAGACTCACGCGCTGCAGTGCTGCCAACGTCGCGCTAGAGTTTGGCGCGAACATCCTGGGGCCGCGCGAACAGCCCGGCAATGGGCGTGAGCTGATCCCCATCTTGAGCTGAATCCAGCGGGAGCCGGGCAATCTTGCCGACAGGTCTCCGCAGCTGGCCTTGTGAGGTGGCCAAGTCCACGACTCTGATGACTCCATCCTTCCCAGGTAGTAGGCGTGTGATTCTTCCCATCTTCCATTGGAGTGGAGGCAGACTGTCCTCCTTGAGCAGAACCAGTTCCCCAATTTTGGGTGGAGAGGAAGAGGAAAGCCATTTGGAGCGGATTTGAAGGGTATGGAGGTAAGACTTAGAGAGCCCAGAAGCGCTGAGAGAGAAATCGGATGAGGTGAAAGCGCTTAAGGGGGGAGATGACTCTGTCATATATTGTGTGCTCGGGAAGAGCTGTGAGCGGACGACCTATGAGGAAATGGCCGCCTGTGAGGGGCTGATAGTCCGTAGGATCGGACGAGAGTAGGCTGATAGTCCGTAGGATCGGAGGAGAGTGGGCTGATGGTTGTACTTGGGACAAGCTATTAATTTATGTTCCGTCGACCTACAGTATGGGTAATAAAATTTAGACTTATGACTGGCTTGAGCTGAGTATACGTGCTGAACCCGTCGGGGGGGAGAGAGGGTTGTATAGTGTTGGCGAGAATGAGATGGAGCTGGGCTGACGGGACTGGATGCGGGGTACGCATGGTATGTGCTGGGGGCGAGCGCTGATACGCTGGGCTGATGGGTCCAAAGCGGGGTACGCATGGTATGTGCTGAAGGCGAGCGCTGATACGCTGGGCTGATGTGTCTAAAGCGGGGTACGCATGGTATGTGCTGAGGGCGAGCGCTGACACGCTGGGCTGATGGGTCCAAAGCGGAGACTGCGCGGAGAACGGGGGTTGTTGACGGGAAGGGCCCGCTTGACCTTGAGACTTTCTGTCTCGACGCAGCGCGCGTGCTCCTCTAAAAAAGAGATTAAATTGGCTAAAGTGGGCAGAGTATCAGAGGCGCCGTAGTAAATTCTTTAAGTCTAGTAAAGGCTTTCACGGCTTCTTTAAAGACGGCAGCCTGAGACTTTGTAGGCATTTTAATGTGAAATAAACTGAATATAAAATAAATGGGCGGATAAGACGAATGAAAAGTTATAAACTAAGTTACGAAAATATTTATGTGTAGTAATGTGCTAAGTTAATATGTGTATATGTAATTATAACACAGGAACGACTATAATATGATTAATTGAGCGGACATAAAACTTTTAAATGCAATGCCTAAGTCGCTTGTTATTGTAATAGTTAAAACAATAAACAGATGTTTCTTATCGGAGCGAAGGTATGCGCGCGCGGCGATCAAATGATCGATAAGAGACGGGTAATTAAGTCAAGTACTTGACGTGCTAAGTCAACGCTTTAAACAACTTAAAATATTTTACACGAGCTGAACAAAAACAACACTTAATGTAAGGGTAATAGGCACAAACCATGGTGATGTATGAATAAGTTCCTTTGTTCTATAACACGACGGAATTACGTTTTTATATCGGTATTTTGGGCAAAAATACATTCTGGAATTTGATTTAAATGCAATATAGAATCAAAGTATGGGCTAAAAATAATTGGATGGCACTTATTTTATAAGATGAAACGGGATTTAATTGTCTTTGTTAACAATTATGGCGGGCGGGCGAAATACGTATTTGGCAAATTTTTGCAAAAATATTGCCGTAGGGAGATAAAAAATGGGCGGAGGTCACTTAATTCGAGAATATTGATAAAATAATGGAATTCTAATTAGATTTAGGCAGATATATGGGCAGAGTGGACTGTATTTTCAATTTTCGCCGGGTGTGGCACGTGAACGTGAAAATTCCCTAGGAGTTACGATCCGGCTCGAAGAGGACCAGAAAGTGTAGGGGCGAAGCCCTATGGCGTTGTGCTGAGGGGATTGGGGAGAAGGGATACAATGAAGGAAGATACCTGGTGAGCTGAGATGCTGGCGGCTGCGCTGAGATGAGACGAGCTGATAGTCACACTGTCACCGTGGTCTATAATCACTATCACTGAGCTTAGTTCATGAGGATAAATCACGGATAGTCATTGGATTAATCGCGAAGTTTGGGCCGATCGGCTAACCGAGATTTTCGTATGTTACGAACGCTCGCCGGCAACGTTTCAAAGCGGAATGTGTCACTTCAAAGTGTCGCGTATGACAGTTGACAGCGCAGAGTGCAGACTCATGCGCTGCAGTGCTGCCAACGTCGCGCTAGAATTTGGCGCGAACAACCTAAGTATTAGTAGGTGTGGGAATATGTGTGGAGGCCAAAGGAAGATCTTCCGACCGAGCGAGGTGGTATGCCCAGTCAGGCCGAAGCCCACGTGATACATTTCAGCTGTCGTATATATACCGCCGCGCTTAGAAAACTTCGATAGCGCGATGCAGGAATGTTAGGCGAATTGTGGGTACCGCCACATCCCTCCCCCCCGAAGACCGGAGGTCGAATCTTGAAGTCTTATCGCTTGAGTCGCCAGTGCCAGTGAGTTCCAGTGAGTCGGAACTGTTGCAGTGAGTCCCAGTGAGTCGGAACTGTAAGCTGCTGCACGGGATCCAGTGAGTCGGATAGCTGCCGTGCGGGGCCGATGCTACGTGCTGACCAGGAGAGATATGCTCTGCTTGCTGACCGGTCGGTGTAGTGAGAAAGCCCGATGATGCCGATGCGGAGTCGCCCAGGCCGCGGTACATTGCGGCTAGTGGACGAGGTACCCGATGAGGCGATGCTGGCTGGCGCGGTGCGGAGGGGCGGGGAGTGATGATGATGAAGGAGGCGTGTTCTGTCGAGGGTCACCAATGTGGGAAATATGTGTGGAGGCCAAAGGAAGATCTTCCGACCGAGCGAGGTGGTATGCCCAGTCAGGCCGAAGCCCACGTGATACATTTCAGCTGTCGTATATATACCGCCGCGCTTAGAAAACTTCGATAGCGCGATGCAGGAATGTTAGGCGAATTGTGGGTACCGCCACAGTAGGTATGGACTTAACACAAATATTAGTTATATACAAATCAAACATCAAACGATCAATTAGGTTTAACGCATCACTGAGCGCATTAACAAACACACTAATTCCGAATGACAGCCACCGGAAACGGAAGTCATAGCGGTTTCGTTGGTAATATTGACCATTACGTTTGGGTGGTCGGTGTCACAGTGCATTCAGATTTCAGAGTTATTTTACGAGATTCCATGTGATGGGAGTGTCACTTATTTCTTTGGCAGGAATGGCGAATCTATATTATGGCACGCCGCACGCGTATCATCATTCATCAGTATTAGGTACTTCACGCAACATTTTGGACCACTAGACATTAGTCATAAAATTATTGTCGAAATTACTTTTAAAAAAAGCTAGATCTGTCGACATTACTAAATGCTGTAAAATAAACCCTCTGGGACATCAAGTCTTTTAATAAAGCATCGTAATTACAAAAATATATATATACCTTGTAATATGTGATGACTAACGTGACCAGACGTCCCGTGTTGAACGGGACTGTTCCGTTTTACAGTTACGTGTCCCGGTGTCCCCGAAATGATCTCTGGGACGCCAAATTGTCCCGTTTTCTGAAACCGCGCGAAAATATCGATTTCGATTCGATTGATTATTCTGCCATATTTTTCTCGATATCAATAATGGTAGATAAACAGGATGTAACAAACGTAAGTGATAATACTAATAATCATGGGTGTGTAATGTCTATGAGTCCCGCGTAATGTGTATAGAGTTCACTGTAAAAGTAGAGGCGCTGAAAGAGCAATTATTTTTCACATTTGTACGGGAAAATTCGTTACGCTGGAGCACAACCCATACAAATTACAAAAAATTTTTGGTCTTTAAGCGCTTTGATTTTCACAATGCGTACATAACCTGAAGTATTAATTGACATTCCCTTTTCCGCTTCGTAGATGTCCCGTTTTGACAAAAAAAAATGGTCACGTTAGCACGTCTATGACACTGAGATTTCTTTGGAAAATTAATGGCACCTTATGACAAAAAGGTTTGGCATAGGTGGTGGTGGACAAAAATTTGGCAGCTGCGGTCTGGTACTCCTTTTGGTACCCTGCGGTGGTCCCCAGTGGTCCCCCGTGGTACCCTGTGGTCCCTCGCAGTGGGACACGCGCCGGTATCAAGTGCAATTCAAAACTCATTGTGGTATGTTAAAATCAGTTACGCGATGGTTCAAATTGAGTCGGTTAAAGAGATTGAAATGTCTAATTGACATAATAATTAACTTATTTTAATAAAGCTACAATTTTTACTGCAGAATGCAGTATAACCAATATTATATTTAAAATGTTTGTGGTTTTTTTTTTTAATGAAATAAGGGGGCAAACGAGCAAACGGGTCACCTGATGAAAAGCAACTTCCGTCGCCCATGGACACTCGCAGCATCAGAAGAGCTGCAGGTGCGTTGCCGGCCTTTTAAGACGGAATAGGGTAATAGGGGAGAGTAGGGATGGGAAGGGAAGGGAATAGGGGAGGGAAGGTAAGGGAATAGGGTAGGGGATTGGGCCTCCGGTAAACTCACTCACTCGGCGAAACACAGCGCAAGCGCTGTTTCACGCCGGTTTTCTGTGAGAGCGTGGTATTTCTCCGGTCGAGCCGACCCATTCGTGCCGAAGCATGGCTCTCCCACGTTTGAATTTGATGGCTTTTTAATGTTGGATCGAAAACAATGTACCGTACCTACCTACCTCTTTTTCAAGTAGTAGGCTTTATACTGCTTTTGACATTTATTTTTGGGCTCCGTACCCAAAAGGTAAAAAACGGGACCCTACTTATTAATAAAACATCACTGTCTGGTTGTCTGTCTGTCTGTCTGTTTGTCTGTCTGTCTACCACAATAGCTGCGATAGCTAGCCAGTGGAAATTTTCACAAATTGTTTCTTTCTGTCGTGGCTATAGTAACAAATAGGTACTAAAAACAAAATAAAATTAATATTGAAAGGTATAGAATAAACGTATTTTATTCTAGGTACGTCTCATATCTCAATGATTTTATTGGCCTTTTTTCCTCGAGTACGTATGCAAGTCCGTATTGCACTTGGCGGATTTTATTTCGTAAGATATTGTGTGCACTGTGCAACATTTAAAAATAACTTAAAGTTATTTTAGGAAACAAACTTGCAAAAAATGAGAATGTTTAAAAAGCATTTTATTTAAATTTAAACTGAAATGAAATTGAAAAAGAACAAGAAAAAGTTTACGAAATTACGGCCCATAAATATCACAAGACGTACATTGTTGAAGTCTTTTTTGTTCCAAAATTGTACAATTCAATTACATTTAATAAAAACAGACACTTCCAACATATTTTTAAAACAAAAAAGTGGCTTGTAACCCTTTTCATAAAGTAAACACAACTTTGTAATAAAACTCAAGCAATAAATTAAGCCATAAATAAGGACTAAGAAAGTTTGCAGTTGTAAAGACTGAGTTTGGGGTTAAATAAAAATAATAGAACTGTGGGTTATCACTTTATCAGAAACTATTGAATAGTTTACGTAAAATATTAAAAAATGTACTTAAGTAGGTAATACCATTGGAATGGCAAGCCGCAAGGGCGTATAAAATAGCTCTTGCCTTGCCGGTTCTTAAGAAGATTCTTGACCCCTAATGAATAAATTCCGTGAATTAAATAAAACAAATGAATAGAATAAAGTAAAACAAATGAATAGAACACTCTAGGCAAGTGCCACGTAAAAATTAATAAACTCCACTGACCAGTGACCTGTTCCGTAGACAGTTATAGGGCTCCTTTAAAGTTGCAGAAGCAGTAAGCAGTTTTTTTCATCTGATAGGTTTTTTAAGTTTGAAATTAGGTAGGTAACTACCTATAAGTAACTACTTATCTTTTAAAATTAGGAGTTTCTTATAAGTTTAAGGATTCAAGGCACCTACAAAATGTTTATTGTAAACCACTTGATAGGTCTATTTTTAGCCATTTTAGTGTTTGATAAAAGTTCCTTTATAAGTAAATAAATGTATACTAAGGCCTTATATATCGAAGTAGGTAGTGTAACTAAGCATCTACTACTACATCAACTAAGCATTACTAAATAGTTAGGTACTACGTAACTGTAAGTTCCTAAATAGTTTATACTAAGACAATGCATATAGATTATAGATAGAGTATATTGTTAAGGAAATGATGAAAATAGTAAATATGTATAATTGACTTAATACTTCTGCTTATGTTAAACAGTAGTTTGTTTAATTATTTTATCTAACAACAAGTCACGAGGTTCTACGAAGACTTTAATTGTCATCGAACAATATCGTGCTTACACAAAACAATATAAAACAAACATATCCCGTGTCCGAAATATATGGTTTGTAACCATTTTACTGTTTATAAACAATTTATTCATTGTAATCGCAGGTACTCGTTTACGAGGTCCTTCTTGTTAGTTGACTTTGCCTTTTTATTCGCTGACAATGTAAAGATTACAATGTGTTTTCATTGGTATGAGCTTGTGTCCTATTCGTCTTCTTTTCGCGAGGCCACCATGTCGAATTATCCTGTAAATCATTATTGGGCAAAGAAATGTGACAATTTCGTCGATAATTTACAACCGCTGCCGTTTATTTTAGTTTTAGGAATCATTTGAATAAATTGTTTAAACAATTGAATTTATTTGGAACTTCAAGCTGAGATGTTGTATTTCACTTCGCTCTGCATAGATAGTTTGCAACTTTTGTTTGATAATTTCTAAAGGAAATTTTTTATTTGGAACGTGACAATTAAAACAAATGAGGTTTTAATTTATTGTGATTGCTGTTTCGCGACAAAAAAATGATTAATATATGGCTTTTTTATTCATTTGTACCTATGCATAAAATTTATAAGTAGATAATATGTACTTATTGATGATAAAAAAAAAGTTTACTTACAAATGTTTCTGAATTCCTTCTGTAAACAATAAGGCATATACTTAGTAATAAAAGTAGGGACTTAATAATATTTTACTAGGCTATAAAATTTAAAAGACAAATTAACCATCTTAAGTAGGTCCTTTAATGAAGGGTGTTAATCATTTTATAGTTCCGGGGAGTCCTCCGCTCAAGCCACACTCAAACTGACAATAAACTTGAAAAATGTAAGATAAAGGATAAGTAGGAATGTATTTAACGAAGTTTGTGGTTATTAACCAGCGATATACCTTAATATCAGTACGTCGCATTTGTAAGCTATAACTAAATTTATTTCGTAAGTAAATATATTTTTTAATTAAGTAAAGCTCGACCAAATAAATGCACTCACTATAATATCATATTCCGCGATTACATAATAAGTAGGTACATACTGAATAATATCTGACATTTTTTTAAATTAGTTATCTCATGAACTAGGTATAATTATTATTTTGAAACCGGCCATATGATAATATTTTAAATATGTAAGTATGTACCATATTGTAAGTAGAGATGTAGGTACCGCGTATTGCGTAACAGAGCAACATCTTTCGTTACATAGGTAAGCAACAGCCAACAGGGTTTGATCGTAGTAGGTATAAGTACTGGATTGGTGACATCTGATCAGCCGAAACTATGTTTTAACAACCCTCGTAGAGGATCTGATGAGGATCGGTGAGGATATGACCAAGTTTAAATTTTAGAATTCTAGTTAAAAGCCCATATTATACTAGAGAACGACGAATGTGAAGCGAGTTATACTATAGGTACTTGTGCTTTGTTGTTGGTGAACCACGAAGATAAAAGATTGAATGTCTATCACATTTCCTGCACCCGTAGCATGGCTACAGTAGAAATACGAGAGTATACTAGAATAGACAAACAGCGGAGATAAACTGAAGGTGCCGTTCCGATCTTTATGGCGACTAACCGCGATCAACAAAAATTCAAATAAAATGCCACTTTATGACATAGACTAGGTATTATAGTCCACATCATTATGTAGGGTTTTATTTGAATTTTTAGAACTATTTAGTCTATGTCACAAAGTGGTATTTTAATTGAATTGTCGATCGCGGCTAGCCGCGGTAAAGATCGGAACGGCACCTTCGGTTTATCTCCGCTGTTTTCTATACTTTCGTATTTCTACTGTAGCCATGCTACGGGTGCAGAAGTGGAACTTCTTGCTCTTTTTCATTGACGGCTTACCACCACGATCGATGTGGTTGTCCGTAAGTATGGTATGTCAATGTTGCTGACAAACAACCGTCCCGGCGCGGCGGCGCATCGCGGCTGCATCGATATATCAACTCCGATCATATCTCGCTCTTATCGTAACTATTAAATACTCATTAAATTTCTCAAATGTTAGACATATTTTAATTTAGATTTTAGTCTTAACTTTTTAGTAACGTTCGTTAGGTTTGATTTATTATCTGGGGATGTTTGTTGGTTAATGAAATATAAACATGCTTGCTCAGTAGAATATTTAGAGAAATCTTAAGGACGTTTAAAACTACGCGATGCGGCATTCAATGGGACGTGATTCGTGAAGAATCGCGACTCGCGACTAGCACTACATCGTTGCAGAGTACCTAACCAAGTATCGATTATCGATAAGTAATCTGTGGTTGCATGGGCGTACCCAGGTAGGGGCAGGGGGGGCAGTTTCCCCACCCCTAGAAGATAAAATAAACGTCAATTTTCCTGGCAACTGAGAATTAATGTTTATGACTTTTTGTTTCATTAATATACCTACTTACCAATAACCAGAGTCCAACCGACCTTCTTCTCGAAACAAGTATGCTGCCCCCCCCCCCCCCCCCTTAGCTAAAATACTGGGTAGGTACGCCCATGTATGGTCGTAGGTCGCAGTGCAGTTAGATAGAGATCTAATCTTGTATTTGGTCTCTCCTGGAGCGAAGCGAAAATAATCGGATAGGTACATTTTATTAGGGTTCCGTACCCAATGTGACGGATAAACGTAAACCTTGATATTTTTTTGACCTTATAAAATAAGGGGCCAAACGAGACAACGGAAAGCAACTACCTTCGCCCATTATAGGCACTCGCAACATCAGAAGAATTGCAAGTGCGTTGCCGGTCTTTGAAGATTGAAAACGCTCTCTTCTTGAAGGTTTGCAGGTCATAATGGTCCGGAAACTGCTTGCGATGGGATATTTCAGACTTCAGAGTATAACATTTTTACATTTACCTAGGTATAAGGTAGGTACTTTACCGATATTGTTCCAAGCTTTTCCTACATGGAGAGTGGAGACCAAACCTACTTTATTGCACAATATAATAATTATTATGTTATGTTGATATTTGGTTTTATGTAATTTAAACCCAGTGGCCAGTACCCACCTTTAATTTTGGTATTTATTTATTTAATCTACCTGTCTGCAGCTGGAGTTAGTTAAAAAATCAAGGGTTAAGTTAACCCGTAAATGTTGGTTCGTAATAAATATTCACGTCATAATGTCATCTTTCGAACAAAAGCGGCGAGCATCTTAAACAATATTATCTGCCCGTGATACGGACAGGTGTTGATCTAAGATAAGATGCGAAAGGATTGGGGCCCGACATAAATAATTCTGCCGGCTGAACGCATGACGTCATTTTTATCGATTTTTTTCTAGATGAGAAATATTATAGGTCTACCCACCTCCTCCATATGGAGATCAGTGGGTCTACCAGAATCTGATGGCAATTTTGACAGCAGATTTTCAAAAAATATCCTTGATCATTGGATAAATTTTTATATTTGCATGTTTAACACACAGAATCAGACGCTATAAGAAGAAAAAAGGATCAAAATGTTTTATTCCAATTAGCCCGGTATTGTTAGTCAATTCATTTTCTCACTTTTTGCCATCAGATTCTGGTAGACCTAAGTATAACTTTAAAAACGGTACATTAATTTTTCTAATCAAGTATTAATAATTAAGGTAGGTTACCTATGTGGCAGCGACGTGGCGCGACACTTTATTTTACCTTAAAGAACTAACGTTTTGTGCAGTGGCGGATTAACGCATAAGCACTACAAGCACGTGCTTAGGGCCCCTGTTCTCCAGGGGCCTCCGTCCTCTGCTGGCGTTTCATTTTATACCTACATTTTATCGAGATTCATCCACATGTCCGAAATATGAATGATATTCTACAAGTTTTTCATCGCACCAGTAAGGGGCTTCAAGAAGAAGGATTAGACCTTAAAACGTGTGCCAATTTGTATCATTCTTTATCGGGCCACCTCGTTGAAATGAGGAATCAATTTGAAAAATTTGAAAGCGAGGCAAGAAAAATTTTTCCTAGTGGCGAATATAAGGAAACTCGAAGACGAACTAGGAAGAAACAAGTAAATGATGGAAATGCAGAAGATCTTGATTTAAATCCTAGAGACAAATTCCGCATTGAGACTTTCAATGTAATAATTTACACACTTAATGCTCAAATGCAAAGAAGAGGTGATGTATACGACCACGAAGTTTCACAAAAGTTTTCATTTCTTGCGGATCTAAATAAGTCATGTTCAGAATATGAAAAAGACATCCAAATGCTCTTACAAGCTTACCCAGAAGACTTCAATGAAAACTTCCTCGGCGAATTTAATCATTTTCGTAAATATGTTCGAATAAAATATGAATCTTTAGAAACAAAGGTCACCCATTCCGATCTATATGAAATGATTATTAAAGATAAAGTAAAGTGCGTTTTCCCAAATATAGAAGTGGCATTTAGAATCTTTCACAGCTTAATGATCACTAACTGCTCTGCTGAACGATCTTTCTCACAACTGAAAAGATTAAAAAATCCGCAAAGAACAAACATCCGTCAAGACAAACTTAATTCATTAACATTAATGTGTATTGAGGCAGACATACTTCGTCAGATAAATTTCGACGATGTAATCTCGGAGTTTGCTCTGAATAAGGCAAGGAAAAAAATGTTTTAAGTTTTAAATTATACATACTATACATATTTTTAAGTTTTAAATTATACCTATTTTTAACTACTACATATTTTTAAGTTTTAATTTATACCTATAATTACACTTTCTATTTTGATGGACTTTCATTTTATACTTTATACCTACCAAATTTAAGCAATAGAGGGCCTACACAGGCTCTGTGCTTAGGGCCTCGGAAACGGTTAATCCGCCACTGGTTTTGTGTCACGAACCGTCGCTGCCGCAAAGTGCGGCTCATATGATTCTATAATCTATAAACGTACAAAGAATTATTGTAGCCGCGACGTATCGCGTCGCTCCGCTGCTGCAGTGTCGCTAGTGTGGTCTCGGCTTTATACGAATTACTCTATATCTATATTCTATTTAAACCAAAATTACTTTTAGCAACGACAAGGCCAAGTAAGCTTATTAGGTAATAACTAATAAGTATGTATGTATATTATGTGTAGATTTTAAAATTGATATCCACTAACTAAAGACAAGGGAGAATCAATCCTATCATATCATTGTCATTTGGCAGTCAGCCTATCATTTTATTCCATTCTGTAGTAACTACAGTATTATATGCTGTATAAATCCCTAAACTGTAAATAATAATTGGGTGTTCACAATTCACATTAGGTATAATATTATCTAGTTAGGCAGTAGGTAGGCTGCACGTTATTTTAACTTTACATCTATTGTCTAACGTCTACATATTCATGTATCCACCTATATATCAACGCTGAAATGATATTTAAAACAACATTAGGAAAAGTAACCCATCGAATACCATGGTAATGGTCAAATATTGAGTCTGTGGTCTGGCGGTTGGCGCCTGCATTCGGCGGGCCGAGAGCCCCCGCGGCGCAACCATCCAAGGAATGCACAAAAGGTGACTACGGAATATATTACTGATATCCCCTCTATTTTAACGATGCCCTTTATTATTTAATATTTGTACCTTACACGTATAGTTTGTTTATGATTAGCATAACAAAAAGATTGGTTAAAAAGGATAGTAAAAGATAGCGGGATGTCTTAATTGTATTTCGTGATGTGACACAAAAGATAAAACAATTAATTTATGATAGACCCAGACGATTTTCACTTTATTGCTCGGCTGGACGTTAAGTTTTATGTAATGGGTAATTTTTATTAATTGCCTTTTGATTAAGTGTAGGGGGCTCGAGTTTTCCCATGCGGGATCTTGATATGAAACATTTTATCTCTTTTCTATTTTATTGGTTTATTCAATAATTAGTGAGGTTATGACATTATTTTATGTAGGGTGTGGCTAATCTGAATTGCCCAATTTCGGAGACAAAAAATTAATTACTTTGTACGTTAGTAAATAGTCGATGACGTTAGTGATAAAAAAAATGTGAGGATATATCATACCATATTGAATTACTATTTTCGAAAGCTCAAGTTTGCAAACCCGGACTGCGCTATCAGTACTAGAAAAGACATCAGCAAAATGCGTTTCAGCCTGTCGTTTACTTCAAAATTAAAGTGGTGGAGTACATGCTAGCATAATAAACTTATAAATAAAAACGACGTTCTGGTTTCTTAATTTTATTGGTAAAATCACATTGAAATTATAAATGGAAACGGTGACAGATGTTACATTTATAGGATCTCTACAGACAAAATTCTTGTAAATATTCACTATGATACCGTCTGTATTCCGACTATCTGCTACGGCGTCGAATAGCTACATTGAGACGATAGGGTGCTTTAAATGCTTCAAAAACTCCGTTTCGGAAGTGGTGAGTCAGCGAAGATAAATTAGAATCGAAAAAACATTATTCGAACGACTTTACGATACAGATCAGACATCAAAAATATTTCTATCATTAATAATCTACTTCACATCATCGAGAAATAATAAAACGCCCGAAGACCGCGACCGCGACTGGTTAAAATCGCACCCGCGTAGGTTCCTCGGGCTTAATCTATGACGGTTAAGAGGCTTACGTAAAGCGCCATTTGTCGAAAACTCAACCTCGATTAGTTTAACTCTGTTTAATTGCCGGTTAACATCAACCTTAATCGGATCACAGACTACGCCACACAACGCTGCGATTAATACGATTTAAGTTTCGATTGTGACAAAATGACAAACATAATAAATATTTAATATTAATATAACATAATTAATATAATTCATTTACTTAGGATTTTAGAGACATTTAAAACGCGTATTATCTTCTATATCCCTTATCAAGTATGTATATCTCAACAAAAGTAAAGATTTGTCGCAGCGATAAGCGGCGCAGCGTGCGATCCGTCCGCGAACGCGCGCGTGAGATTCAGCGCTCGCGGGCCACCGCACCCTCTCTATACATAGCGGGCTTCAGTCCAACTCTCAGATTAACATTAAAAATAATACATTAATCTAACGTTGCACGAGAGGTTTGTTACGATACGGCCAATAGTACTACTGGGAACTGAATGAGAGCTTTGTGACGACGTCGCTGTCTAACAACTTGAAGTTGCAGTGAGACGCTCGCAATTGCGGCATTCGCATGCAACTTCATATCAAATCCGGCATAATATTATGGCGCTTCGTCTAAGATGAAGGCCCAGTTCCAATACGAAAACAAGCTTTCGTTGAATTAAAATAAATATAGAAATAAATAAATACGTAAAACGTAGTCGCTCAACTGACCTCCTAGTAACTCACAGATACAACAAAAATTATGTACACGGTAAAAGGAGTTTGTATTCGAAACTGACAATTATAACCTAGTATAACTGTATAACAGAGGTCTAGGGGTCAAATTCTGTGAAAGGATACATTTACAAATGACTCATTTACCAAACAATGATGGGACTGTTAATTCTAATAGCTTTGTAGTTAGGATTTGGTAAAGCCCATAACAAAACACTACTTTTCAATTTGACACAGGTAAACAGGATTAGGGCTTATCGGTGTAATGGAACTGGGATACTGTTGGGCGCGATTGGGGCTTAGTTCTCTCCGCCCCACCAGTCGGGGCCGCCGTTGCCGCCGCCCCCGCCACCGCCGCCGCCGTACGACCCGCCGTAGTTGCCGCCGTAAGCGCCGCCGCCGTACGCGAAACCTATATAAATAAAAAAATATATTTGTAATATATACTAATTTAAATGCGAGGGTATGTCTATCTGCCTAGAGATACTCCCGGAAAAAATTGCGGTTAAATAAAAATTAATTAAATAAAAATAAAAACGAAGGTTACAAACAGTGCTCGAAAACAGTCCTATAAACTATCCTTTATTTATCAAACTGCTTTTCCAACATATCAGACAATGACAGAACATTGTAGACTATAGGTCAATTCAGACCGCAATGCGACGCGTAGATGCATTTCTAAATTTGTATGGATTTGACAGATTTGCAAGACGTCTCACGCTCACGAAATCAGTCAATTCAGTACAAATTCAAAAATGCATCTACGCGTAGCGTTGCAGTTTGAATTGACCCTATAGTCGCCGGTTAGACGATCAATTTTTTATCAATCTGATCCATCAATCTGACTGACGGAATATTGATAGTTATAAAAAGTTCATAAAAATACGATCAATTCGTGGGTTAGACGATGAAATTTTCGTCAATCTTTACCGGATTAATGGATCAGATTGATGAAAATTTGACTGTGTAACCTGCGACATAGCGTATTCATAGTATAAAATATATCTTCATTGGTCAATGTATAATTACCGGAGCCCATAGATCCTCCCGGTCCCCGCGCTCCGGACTGTCGCGGCTGGGTACGGAAGTCTCGCGCGCCGAAGCCGCTGCCGCCAAACCGTCCGCCGCCGCCGGAGCGGTTGCCGGCGCGACGCCCGCCGCCGCCCGAGCGGCCCTCCGCTGCTGTGTTCGTCAGCCAGCTACACACAAACAATCATTATTATTTAAATGTGATTAATATGCAATCATCCCCAACTATATCGTTTAATTTATGGTATGTATTGGGCTTGGGCGGGGCGAGGCGGGCCGGTCAACTGCAAAGCGCCTAAAGGTGATCGCACGACGTGACGTCATTCCATACAACAATTCTAAATGTCTGCGCGTACGACGCGGACAAATGTTCGATCAGCATAATGCGAAGAAGTCACAAAAGATCCTAAGTGTCTAAACACACTAGGCCGAAAATACGCGGCCAAAATTTGGCATGATTACGCCTGCATATTACACTGAATTATCTTCAACTTCACTTCAACTCATCAGTGTAATATTAGGACCTCATCTGGCAGCATGGAATCGATGCTATCGCATTATGCTTTCTGTCTCGGTCTAGCAAATGGCAGTTCTAAGCGACAGAAAGAGAAAGGGCGACGGAAAAAGGCGATTCCGTGCTGCCAGATGAGGTCCAACCCTTATGTGCCATTGAACAATTTGATTCGTAGGCAGTTGACAGACCTACGTCACTTGATCGGGCTATGTCAATTTAATGTAAGTTTTGATCTGCCGGCTAGGTTCTATAGCTCAGTTAACTAAAGCTGGCACGTTCACAGTGCTCACACTTATGCAATTTCACTATACAGTATGTTTAAAAATATAATATGTTTGCATCATGATAAAAATTATGGTATAATCTGCGTACGATAATAATATGCTATCGTACATCGGTACGTACGCACAAAATTATCGTATGTGTACGATAATTATCGTACGGTTCCAAACACTGGGCGCGCGCCGATCACACGTTACCGATTTGTAACATCACGCTGTATTTATAAACGGTAGCATGAGAAAAACAATAAGTATCCCCTTCTCGTTCATAAGATAGATCGCGCGCGAGAGAGACGGGCAGACTTTTTATGATGCGTATGCAGTACGACGTCTCGCCATGCGCTTATTCACAGATACTACACAAGCGCAATGTTTAAATGTCAACATCGTGCCAGCTCTTGTTAACTGACCTGTGTTCTACATGCCGCGACCAAATTACGTAGGTCAGCAATCTGCCTACGTATCAACATTGATAGTACTCACTTGGGCACATCCTGCTTAGCCTCAATGAGCAGCTCCACGAGGTCCCGGGCGAGGCCGCGGTTGGAGTCGTTGAAGAAGGATGTGGCGACGCCGAGGTTGCCCATGCGGCCGGTACGCCCGATGCGGTGCACGTACTCCTCCACGTCCGACGGCAGGTCGAAGTTGATCACGTGGCGCACGTGCGGGATGTCCAAGCCTGGAGACGGGAGTGTATAAAGTATGTTGGCTTTTAGAACGATTAAAGTGATGTCACACTAACGTTACTATACTGAACTGAAAACAGTTGCGTTTTACATACATTTTTATGGCAAACCACGTCGTCGGACGCAATGTTTCAACTTTTGACGAATTGTCGAAGAAGAAAAGTGAAAACGACGGGTAGTCACACTATTATAATATTGCAATTTGCACTGTCGTATCTTAGAACAACGTATCACAGATCCATACTAATATTATAAATGCGAAAGTGTGTCTGTCTATCTGTATGTCTGTTACCTCTTCACATGCAAACCGCTGAACCAATTTTGCTGAAATTTGGTTTGGAGATACTTTTGAGTCCCGGGAAAGGACATAGGATACTTTTTATCCCGTAAAAATGTACGTTTCCCGCGCGATAAACGATTTTTGACGCAACGGAGTTGCGGGCGTCATCTAGTATAAAATATAAACAAAACTCTAACTAACTACAAAATATAAATTCCAAGTTTTATGGTGCTATAGTTAATAAGGATGCCGAATGTCGCACGTGCGCGCGGTTCCTAATCTATAACTCGATATAAGGGCGCATTTTCATTAGTCGTTAACTCGTGCGGTATACAGCATATGGGGAGTCCATGAAAACTAATGGCGCATTTTGATTGGTCGATGCGTTTCTGAAATCACCCCGCATGCGGGGCCCTGTCGACCAGTGAAAATGCGCCATTAATATTATATATGCAAGAGTGTCTACTACGTCATCACGCCTTAATCATTATAAGAAATCCTTTGGTTTTTGAGTATAGTACTTGATAAATGGATTTCGGTGCAAAAAAGTCGTCGAAAGGCAATATTTAATTTTTAGTAAAGAATAAAAATAATAGTAAATAGAGTGGACCTCTAGCGGCGACGGCGGTGGCGACGAGGATCGGCGTCTGTCCGGTGCGGAAGCGGCGCAGCGCCTCCTCGCGCTCGCGCTGCGTGCGGTCGCCGTGGATCGACGTCACCGGGTACCCGTCCACGTCCAAGAACTCTTCTAGCTGGTCGGCACCTGGGTGAACATTTACAGCATGTGAAGGCCATAGTATAACATACACTTACATTCATTCCAGCGCGTTACATAAAAACTATGAGTTTGGTTTGAGGTAGTATGACGTCAAAGCATAATCGGAAGTGCCGTAAAAGCGTTTCCGTGAATTCAAATTAAAAAGTACAAAATCATATTTTCAAATCGACTTTATTTATCAATCATAAGCTTTCATTTTATCATAAGTGTAAAAATACGATTTCCGAGGCCAAGTTTTACTAGAAATACGCGTTTGTTCAATGAAATTTAATATGATTCAAGTAGCATATTAGATTACTGTCTACAGAATGCTCGATTACTCCATGGTCACCACTCTGAAAACTATTCTTCAATTTTCTTTTCTTGTAATACATCTAAGGCAACTGCCTAATATGAGTGGCCCCTAATACAACTGTAAGGGACCATCCATAAAGTAGTACATCACACGATTTGCATTATTTTTAGACCCCCGCCCCCTCCCCCTTGTCACATAATATGGTCACATTGGTGAGATCCTCTCCCCCCCCTCTAGTTTAATATTGTTCATGAACCGTTTTAATAGAAGTGTGAACACATTTCTTTCGTAAAGCAAGAGGTTAAAACAAAACATTACCTTTTTTCGTTTCGACGAAAACGAGCGTCAATTGATCTTCCTCGGGGCGCTGGCGCTGCAGCAGGTTGGACGCGTTCAGGAGATCCAGCAGGAACGATCTCTTGTCCTGCTCCTCTACCCATACCACCTGCGTACAAAATAACAATGTCAACTATATGGCGGGCCATTAAGCGGCACAATCCTGAATCGCGCTAAGTTTTATAATGCGCGCTAAGTTTTTTGAGTTTTTAAACCTCAGCTGATGGCTATTTGCTAAGACTTGCTTCACCTCGGTCGGAGGTAACACTTTAGAGTTAACAGGTTTCACTCATAATCCCAAAAGTCTAAAAATAATTGTTACTTGATATGAAAAGGTTGTTAGCGCATAATGTAAAAATAACACTTGCATAGAATTTTAAAACACGAAGACATAGTGTCTAAACACACTAGGCTGAATTACGCCGGCGTAATTTACGTGGCCGAAATTACGTTCAGCCGCTTAAGTCTGATGCGACACACTATAAATTACGCGAAGAGCCGAAATTTCGCGGCGTAATTTCCGTTGCGGAATGTGCGCGTAATTGACTATTTAAAATTCTCAGATGTAATGTGTGCGTTAACGCTTTGGAGTTAAGGTTGGATTTGCTATGTTCGGTTTTGATAATTCCGTCGTATAGTGTGTTGCTATACAAAACATTACCGCCAAATCGCTGCCGAACTTTACGCTCGACTCGGCTTGACGGAAATTCGGCTCGCGACGGAATTTCGGCATAGTGTGTCTGTCGCGTTCCGTCCGTATTTTGTATGCGTTTGATACGCGGCGTAAACGCGGCGGAATTTACGTCAGCGTAATTCAGCCTAGTGTGTTTAGACACTTTCCTATGATAAGTATGTCACAGTATTAATGACTACTTTGTATAATTCGTCTATGCCACTTGTTTTAAGTATTTTAAATGAAACACTGTCGATTATGCCTCTATTCAGTAACAATTAAGTATCAAATCAAATCAAAAATTTTTAAATAATCCCATAGAACCTCACCTTCTGCGTAATATTCTCAGACGTGGAACCAACACGGCCGACCGCGAGGAACACGTAATTATGCAGGAAGTCCTGCGCCAGTACTTGAATCTGTTTGGGGAAAGTCGCGGAGAACATGAGCGTCTGACGCTCGCCGGTCTTCGGCATGGTGTGGCACTCGACGATCTTGCGGATCTGGGGTTCGAAGCCCATGTCCAACATCCTGTCGGCCTCGTCTAGGACAAGATGGCGGCAGTGGTCGAGGGCGACGCGGCCGCGGACGAGCATGTCGACTAGACGGCCGGGCGTCGCGACCAGCAGGTGGCAGCCGCGCTCCAACTCGTACAGCTGGTCGGGGATCGGCGAGCCGCCGTAACTGTGAAATAAGAATAGAAAATTAATTTAAAGGCTTAAAAAGCCTTGATGGACGTTAGCCAATAGAAAGTGCTAGTAGATAAACTCTTGTGAACTAGTGCAAGATATAGTGATGTAGATATATTTTTTGTATAGGAGAAAAATATCTTAAGGGGCCGGGCTTCCCTCGAAATTCTCATACATACGTAATACCAAAATCATTTTCTCATACGAAAATATTTAACATGTTTGAGTTATTTTTCAGCTTAAAATAGTAATTATCTAGGTTCCTGTACAAAAATTAACTTCAAAATATTTAAACACTAAAAAAATTTTTTTGTGTATTTTTTACTAAATTTACTACTAAATATTTAAACACTAAAAAATATTTTCGTATGAGAAAATGATTTTGGTATTACGTATGTATGAGAATTTCGAGGGTAGCCCGCCCTCTTAAGGTATTTATCTCCTATATAGGTTAGGGTAGTTATATAATGATAAATATTATTTTAACAGTAATTATAAAAAAAAGCAACTACATTTTAGCATTAACTAGCGACCCGCCCCGGCGTCGCACGGGGATAAAATATACAGCCACTGAAAAAAATGATTAAAATCTATATAGCCTATGATCCTTCACATGGTCTACTTCTTATCTGTGCCAAATAATATAAAAATTGCTCCATTAGTTCGCGAGAGCCCTTTCAAATAATTTTCCCCGTTTTTTCCACATTTTCCTCTATTTCTTCACTCCTATTAGTCTTAGCGTGATAAAATATAGCCTATAACCTTCCTCGATAAATGGGCTATCTAACACTGAAAGAATCACTAAAATCCGTTGCGTAGTTTTAAAGATTAAAGGGAACAAAGGGACATGAGGGAAAGAAAAGCGACTTTGTTTTATAATATGTATAGAAGTCCAAACAGCGATGCGTAGCACAAAACGCCACATATTATAATATTCAATTATTGTTAGTATGAAATTTTGATTAAATTATGGTAGTATCAGAGAAGTTGATTCCTAGGCAGATGGGGGACCTACGTAGTTTGGTCGCGTTACGTCAAACCCAGCCGACAGATCACAGACTCACATTGAACTGATAGTACTATCAGAGAAGTTGATTCCTAGGCAGATGGGGGACCTACGTAGTTTGGTCGCGTTACGTCAAACCCAGCCGATAGATCACAGACTCACATTGAACTGATAGTACTATCAGAGAAGTTGATTCCTAGGCAGATGGGGGACCTACGTAGTTTGGTCGCGTTACGTCAACCCAGCCGATAGATCACAATCAACATTAAATTGACATGATCCGACCAAATGACGTTGGTCTCTCAACTGCCTACGAATCAATTTCCTCAATGGTACAGAGTACTAAATATTACTTACACGACACAGGGGCGCACTTTGGAGCGGTAAGCAAACTTTCTGGCTTCATCGTAGATCTGCGTGGCGAGCTCGCGCGTCGGCGCCAGCACGAGCCCAAGAGGGTATTGCTTGCGCCGAACATAGGGCCTGTAACATACAAAAATATTAGTTTAACTCATTATATATTCGGTATTCATGAAAATATTATAATTTATAATACACATTAACGCACAATAATCCCCTCCTAATATAAATCGTCATGATCGTAGAATAAAGACTGTTCTGTTTTTTTTTAATTTTCGGTTTATTGCATAAATCGACTTGTATTTATGTGTTTTATCGACTGATTATAATTTTTTTTTTAATCCACCAAATGCCATATTTATAGACTAGAAAAACGACGGATATGATTGTGTGACCGTAGTACAACGACGGATTAAACAATGCGTCTGAGTTCGGTGGACGGCGTCCGTCCCCCACCCCCCGCTCACCGCGGCGGATGGTCAATACCGTCCCTGTTCTACGGTTACGCGTACTTTTTACTCGTAACGCACTTTTTAATAATTTTTAAAGAATATTTAAATAGTTTATAATACGTATTAGGCATATGTAACTCGTATAAGTTCAAAATATTATGCATTCAAGGTTAAAACGGATGTTAGCGTTTGTGCAACCTGATGATAATATTATAGGTAAGTGAATATCATAATATTTTGTTGCTTTGTAAAGACTTGAGATGCTGTTTACTTATGAATTAAACACTTTTGCTACATTAAATAGAACAGTAGAAAATTGATTGCTACGCGACCGAATTCGACCGAACAGAAGACTTAATTTTCTTATCCACCGTACAACGACGGATTTAATAAATCCGTCGTTATTCTAAGGACTTACTTTTTTTGGTATATCATTTTAGTATTTACACTGATTAAGCTTTATTAAAAGTAACTTTATAAGAGTCAAAACACTTATTTGTTCTGTAGGTACTTTTTTATTGACGGAATTAACCAATCGTCATTATTCTATGGATCATTTAAGGGCGTACCGTATGAACCGTCATTTTTCTATGGATATATGCTGGTTGGGTTTGCATATCCGACGTTATTCGTGGCACACAATTTAACATAGGTCGTTTTTCGATAAAAATAATAAAGATATTTTGACATTTTTAATTGTAATTTGATTTAACCGTTAGCATAACGCTTATTTTAAAGCCTTTTTTTTCATTGATGTTTAAAATTTCTTATTATTTGGCTTTTTGAAATTATTTTCAAAACGTACAACTTTGATAAGTTTCATCTTAAGAACCGCACTGCTTTATATCACTCTGCAATCCCAATGTCACTTATGCTTGTCTTGTATAGCATGACATATTCTAAGAGTACACAATATAACAAATTGGCTTAATAAGTTTTGCTGCTTGAAGAAAAAAAAGTAAGTTCTAGGTAGGCACCTAGCACTTACATATATTTTTTAGCGGAACAGACACCCGTAACGCAATGGCGTTACAGGTGTTTGCTCCGCTAAAAAATACGTACAACGACAATATTTATACATACATTTATACGACAATATTTCAGCTGCTCCTTGTGGTAATGACCACAAGTTAGCAAATGCAAGATGTATGGAATTATGCCTTTTCAAAAGACGTGTTCAAGAACCATCTCATAAAGGTACATATCACCAAGATAAATTAATTGCCTCCATATCCATTCCTGAATAAAATGACGATCCTTTTATGCCTGCAGGTGAAATGACGCCTATTGGGGCAAACGAATTTCCTCAATCAGAAACCTCACAAGTTCTCAGCAACGTTAGATTCCCAATAACGTTGACTCCCATTTTTAGTACTTTATCATTTCTAATAACTGAAAATATTCAAGATTATTCTCAAGTGTTAGTACCCAAAACTCCAACTGCATTACCAGTAAAAAGACATGCAAAATGTGATGACCCGTTTTGTTGCCAACATGAAACTGATGATTTTTTCTGCCCTTCTGTATCTACTATTAGCACATACTCGAATCCATCATCTCCATCGTGTTCAACGATCTTAAAGAACAGAGGGAAATTAAAGCGCGCTAAAGAAAATGAAAAGTGGAGAGAAATAAAACTAAAAGCTTTAAAAACCTTACGCAAAACGTATGTATTAAAAAAAGGGCGTATAGTCGATGCTAAAATTATGAAACCTCCATGCCAGTGCAAATTCCAACTACTAATGAGATTTTCACTAAGTTTTGGCAACTTGGTAGCAAAAAACAGCAATAGTTATAACTATATGTAAATACTATTTAATATTATACTTTAACTGTCGTCTGAATGTTCGGTTTTTCGGTCTTCTATAGTTAGCTACATACAACCATTGCTTTTCTTTGCTACCAAGTTCCCAAAACTTTGTGAAAATCTCAAAACGCTCTGCGTTTGAAATTTTAGACGTGGAGGTTTCACGAACACGATGGAGATGGTTGGTTCGAGTATGTGCCAATAGTAGATACAGAAGGGCAGAAAAATCAACAGTTTCATGTTGGCAACAAAACAGGTTTTCAATTTTGCATGTCTCTACTGGGGATGCAGTTGGAGTATTGGGTACTAACACTTGAGAAGAATCTTGAATATTTTCAGTTATTGGAGATGATGAAGTATTAAAATAAAGTATTTTTACTAAGAATGATTAGTTCATATTAGTTTTAAAAATCTCACCACGAAAGGGTTCTCTCTATTGTAATAAGTATTTTACTTGTTTAGACAAGTACTGTTGTTTTATTATAGAATTTATAGCATTTTTTCATAATAATATTATTTTTAAATATATATTACCGTATAATGTACGTTTATTTTTATGTGCACGTGGGAGAGCCATGCTTTAGCACGAATGGGCCGGCTCGACCGGAGAAATACCACGGGCTCACAGAAAACTGACGTGGAACAGCGCTTGCGCTGTGTTTTGCCGAGTGAGTAAGTTCACCGGAGGCCCTATTCCCTTCGCTACCTTTTCCCTACCCTCTCCTATTCCATTCCTTACCCTCGCCTACCGTATTGCCCTATTTCCTTTTAAAAGGCCGGCAACGCACCTGCAGCTCTTCTGATGTTGCGAATGTCCATGGGCGACGGAAATTGCTTTCCATCAGGTGACCCGTCTGCTCGTTTGCCCCCTTATTTTATAAAAAAATATGTGTTATTTTTATATAAAAATATTTTTTGTAGAGGAATTAAGATCATTAAGTTTTTTCTAATACATCAAGATTTTGATTACATATAATATAATACTAGCTATATGACCGAGCGAAGCTCGGTATTCAAAAAATTCAAAAAACACACATAAAATGACATTTTATGAAAATGATTCCTAGCTAGATCGATTTATCGCCCCTGAAACCCCCTATAAACTAAATTTCATGAAAATCGTTGGAGCCGATTCCGAGATTCCAATTATATATTTATATATATACAAGAATTGCTCGTTTAAAGATATAAGATTATTGTTATTTCTTACTAAGCTTAATAAAAAAACTGTTGTGGAAGCAATTAATGTTTTTTATTCCATTTCCTGGACCTATACTTTTCAAAACTGACCATAAAGTTTTGTACATATCCCTAGAATATTGACGGAAAGCTTCAACCGTCATGCATAACTCCATACAATAACGTCGGTTCATTACATACGTCAGATTATACTCCAGGAAATAACGACTGATGTGACTTTTTAAAAAAACTACACAAATTAAGTATTTGTACTGTGAATCACATTATAAAATTCATAAAACAAAACCACATGCCCAAATTTCACGTCAACTAAATGGCTAGTTCTGAAAATATGAAACAAAATACGACACAAAATCTTTGAAGGGCTCTCCTGTAAAATGGCTAAATTGCAGATCCGTCTTTGTTCTACGATTGCGACGAAATATTAACACATGTAGCGAGCACACCTACACATATGGCAGCCATTAGACCAGAGTCCATAGCCAACACGTTTTCTTTATCGCTTCTTTTCATTTTTGATCGGCGGACGGCGATTTATAAAGCTGTAAAGAACACGTGTTGGCTAGAGGCTTCCGTTTCGGCTCAGAGTAACTACTTACCCCGCGTTCTTGACCGGGCCGGCCTCGTACATCTGGTTGAGTATGGGGACGAGGAAGGCGGCGGTCTTGCCGGAGCCGGTCTGCGCGCACGCCATCACGTCGCGCCGCGCCAGCACTATCGGGATCGCGTACTTCTGCACCGGCGTCGGCTTGTCGTAGCGGGCGAGGGCTATGTTCGAGCGCATTATTTCCGTCAGGTTAACATCCTCAAACTGTGGAACGGAAATGGAATTGTGATAACCTAGGTTCTTAAAGCTGTATTCATAAATTGATATTTGTAAAAAACAGTTTTTGCCTCAATAAATAAATCACAGATGTCATGCGATGTCTAATCCCATATATATTTTTTATTCAATTTGCTGTCGTAATTACCGATAAAAAGCAAGTTTTTAATTCAACGAGAATGATGGAATTCATTCTATAAGATTATAATAATTATGTATAAGAAAATAATATCATCTCATCCAACAAGTCTAAGTTTAAAGTTAAATTTTTTAAATGAAGTTTTGACAATATGTAATGTTTTAATTAAATTAATATTAACTAAACATTAAATCTCCCTAAGTCTAATCTCCCTAGGTAGTTAATGGCCAAACATAAAAATCAAAATCGTCATAACAACTCACGCTTGTAATGCACTCCGGCACATTATCTCCGCTGGCCTCGACGGGTATATCCTCGTATTTGGAGAAGTTGATGCCCGTGTTGCCCGTCCCGAACAGGTCCAGCTCCTGTCGCTCGTCGCGCGGCAGCGGGATAGTCCAGTCGTTCTGCTGTAATTTGCTCTACGTTAGTTTTTAATATGTTTAGCGCTGTCCTTGTCCAAGTTTTACTGCTATCATTTTTTTTTTAATCAGGGGGAGGCCTTTGCCAAAGGGCAAACAGACCAAGTCTATGGTACTACTGACCTGCTAGAGTCAGCGGGTTAAGCTAAAAGAAAAAAATCCAACAAGTCTGAAATAAAGGCTAAAAAGGCTATAAATAAAATAGTTTTTAATATGAACAAGCTTTATTACAAATACATAGTTCTAAAATTTCCATGTCCCAAAAACTTTACGCATTTCACGATTTCTCTATATATTGCAGTCATGACACTGCCTTTTAGATGAAACATAAAAAATTCTTCATTATTTCTGTGACACTGAAGATAGCTGGATTCCTACGCATGGGAGCGTCCACATACGAAACAAAACTTCAATTATAAACTTAAAAAAAAAAAATTATATCATATCCATAGCAAATTTCATAAGATGATTCAAAGGTTTAATCCCGAATAAAGTATAATTTACACAGAGCCAGTACTGGCTGCCAATAAGACTGGCAGCCAGTATTGGCTTGGCATATGCCGCGTGTGAACAGTTTGGCCTGGCTTGAAAAACTGTTCACACGCGGCATATACCAAGCCAACACTGGCTGCCAGTCTTATTGGCAGCCAGTACTGGCTCTGTGTAAATTATACTTTAGTATAAACAGATAGTCCGACACTTGCATATTTTTACGGTTTAGTCATTAGACTTTAGAGCCGCTATCCCCAACTGGGACTTTAGTTGTGGCCCGCGTGATGTTAAACCATTTTTAAATTCACGCCCACCGGCGAAATAACGTAGTCTACGTGATAGTCGTTAAATTTTTTTCCACTTTTACATCGTTAATTTTGAAGAATGTTATTTTTTAACCCTAAAAATTTTTGTTACGGCCCGCGACACCAAGACCAAAACATGTTTGTGGCCCGCATGAAGAAAAGGTTGGGGACCACTGCTTTAGAGGATTACAATATGAAGCAACTCACTTCGTCCCGTCGAGACGATGTGCGGCGCACGTCGTCGGAAGGCCAGCGCGAGTGTGAGCGAGTGTCGTCGGAGCGCGGCTCCGGCTCCTTCCACCGGTCGTTGCGAGGCGGCTCGCTGTTGAAGTCCTCGTCGCGCCGGATGTCGCGCGACGCACCGAAGCTTCCGCCGCCGCCGCCGCCGCGACCGCCTCCGCCGCCGCCGCCGCCGCCGCCGCTGGCCCAGCTACCGCGGTCGCCGCCCCGGTCGCCGCCGCGCTCGCTGCCCCGGTCGCCGCCGCGGTCCGGCTCCGCCCACCGCTCCGACTCGCCATTCTGATAGCCACCATCACGACCTGCAAATCAGAAATATACATAATATTTTGAATATTTGTCTTTGTAGCCACACCGGAAACTAGTGCAATCGCGCTCCTATCGTGTATGCCAGTGAAAAATTACAATTCAGACTAAAAGTAGCATTCCGATTTTCTCAGCTATATTATTGTTTTATTTTCTACCGACATTGGCCTAGCGATCGGAACGCATGAAAGAGATACAACGAGATACAAGCAATAGCGAGGATAAAGTTAAGAATTTTAATTTATCGAACCAATATTTTATATGAATCGAGTCACGAAAGGATTTTTAAAAAAATCCCTACTACTAGAATAGGTATTTGAAAAAAAATCCTAAGTACGAGGTGACTAGTTAATTTGTATTTGATATCACATACCGCGGTTTCTGCGCGGGAATCGCGAGTCGTAGCCGCGATCGAAGTCGCGGTCACGGTCGCGGTCGTCGCGCCGCCCACCACGGTCGTACGTCCTAGCGTTGCTTCCTAATGGTGAACGGTTGTCCTTCGCGTCGCTGGGACGAGACTCTAAGCTTGAGCGCTTAGGTTCTTCACCTATGAAATAGGTTTAAAATACTATAAGCCAACAGTTTTTTAGGTGCAAAAATTTGGTTATAATCAGAGACCAGACATACAATAATACTTTAAGGTCCGACCGTGAAGGACGGACGAACCTTTCCATATTCCAGGCCCGACCATGAGATAAGTTGAGGATTTATATAATATTAAGTAGAGATTGTTCTTCATTCCATTTTCTAGCATCCATATTATGATATTGCCTAAATCTCTGTAATTCTTAATTTATTCAAAACTATATGATGCCCGCAACTCCGTTGCGCCAAAATTAGTTTATTGCGCGGGAACCGTACATTTGTCCGGGATAAAAAGTATCCTATGTCCTTTCCCGGCATCAAGGTACACATTTACAGGTTACATGCCAAATTTCAGCAAAATCGGTTCAGCGGTTTGGACGTGAAGAGGTGACAGACAGACAGACACACTTTCGCATTTATAATATTAGTATGGATTTAAATAGGTAACGAAACTATATATAAATATTTTTTTAGAGAAATTATGATAACAGTACAGTATAATAACAAAGAAAATTGTATGTCTAATTTAATAAATGTTGTGCAATAGTTTTTTTTTTATGCAATATATTTTGACATAATTTTTATATAGTGGAAAATATAATAATATTGATACAGGAAACAAATACATAAACTGTTAAGCAACCATAATAATATATTAAATGATTTTTAACCACTATGTATTTTCACGTATTTTAACCTTTGCAAAGGAGAAATCCTAAAATTGATAAGCCATTACCATGACTCAGTAGTTTAGTAATGGAAAATACCATTACAATTAATCTCAAGTACACTCATTCAGTTTTTTTCCTTTATTCAATGCTTTAATACAGAGGAAGTAATCTACAGTTGGAAATGTCATCAATATAATATTATCATTGGTCAATTTTGACATTTGCATGACAAAGATTTAGTTTTCATTTTTAAATACATATATTTTTTTATTAAATGTCTCCGAGTGCATTTGTGCGTCCTTTAGAAGTTTAGATATATATATTAATTGTTAATTAAGGTAAAAAAAACAATATCACAATAGGATACATTATCACACAGTCTTACTCTATGTAACATATGATTGATCGTGATATACACATCATTTACCACATAATATATAATAATATGTAAAATGTTCTTTAAGTTTAATTATAAGTAGTATTACTATCAGGTTGAGATTTTAATTTAATGTAGGTATTGTTTTTTTCTTTTTTGTTTTCACCTCAGGTTTTCACACATCTACATTAACATATAAGTAAAGGACATATTTACAGCAAATACAAAATAATCCTTTTGTTTTGAGGTAGCGAGTATCTGTGTGCGGCCATTAGATCTACATTTGGTAATGATATTTTATAGAAGTATTTTTAAATTACCTTTGGCCTCCAATTGCCTACGCAGATGCGGAGGGATATAGCGGCCAGCACTCTTTGGAGCCTGAGGCTGCAAGTCCAGACCAGCAAGCTAGAAATATATTAAAAAAGCTATTAAATAAGATAGTATTAAGATAGGTGTAGTAAATACTTGTATAAATATGTAAGCAATATTTCTTTGTAAGTGCTTATTACTTGTTGGTGATATTGTTAAATATTTGAAGACATGAGTGGAAGAACACAATAAGTAGCAGTAAAAAAAATTGCCGTTTTTTTTATTTATAAATGGAGGCTTTAGGCTGCGTTTCCACCAGAGATGTGTTGCGAGGGATGTGTTTTTAAGATCCAATAGGATTGCTGCGCTGAGCTAGGTCACGGCAACCTCAAGTTAATGAAGGGATTCTATTGGTTCGTTCTCAAAAACACATTCCTCTCAACACACAGTTGTGGAAACAGTTGGTGGAACTGCAGCCTTAGGGCCGGAAAAATGATTTGAAATTAAAAAAAAAGAATTTCACGTGCAGCCAGATATATTAGGCAGGTGATGAAGTAGATATAATAAATATATATCCTATATGATGGATGGAAATAACTTAATTATTGAATATATGAGTGAACGAACTGGTAACTAACATTTTACAACATGAAAGCAATTACTCATTCTTTCCCTTATAATTTGAACAAACTGTAAATCATTTGCCTGGTCCTCAAGCCATTTAAAACAAAAAAAATTACAGTTTTACTTTATTACTTTATTATACTTTACCCACTTTATCCACTCATGACTTCAATTACCATTTACAACAAAATGTATGTCAAACAAAATAAATGTTCTACATTCACCCCCTGTGATTTTTAAAGGTATTTTTTTTTAGGATTTAATTTCATTATTTGTTTATTACTAAATTATGGAATATTGCAAATTAAAGGGAATAACATTATTGTCAAAACCACAAACTTTATATTACTACAGATATAATTAATACATTTAATCACATAACTTCGAATGTTATACCCAATAGTTGTTATAAGCAATAAACATAATGTAATAAGGATGAACTAGCTATCGGACTAGATAAGTTATGAAATAGCAAGGTCATATGGCAAAGAATGCAAAGGATGGTAGTGGTTAACAGAAAATAAGTAGCAATAAAGTGCATACATATCTCTCAATAGATATGTATTACACTATTTTTTTTTGTTTTGGTACACATAAAAATGTCCCGTTCCATCCATAATTTGCAAAAAACATTTCCATAAAGTGAGAGGATTTTTTTTTACATTTTAAAAGCTTTTTTTACAAGATTATGGAAACAATGTAGCACTAAGCAATTCTTTAAATTATTCTGTCCATTTATTACTGTTATAACTTATGATTACCGTAATGACACTTTAACCTTATAATTTAATTTCAACAAGGAAGTATGACTCATAACTGTGCATAAACTTTCTATGGAAAAAATTTTGCTCTTCTTTTGCATTAGAAATTTTATAAGCACAGTTGACAGGTTTGTCCTACATTTTATAAAAACCATTGTGTGTAATATAGGTATGCAATAACTGTAACTTTAGTTACTTGATGTATGAATTAGAAAAAAGTAAGACATCAATAAAAAGATCCGGAAGGCATGCAATTATAAAATTAATTACTAAATTATTATAACATTGGGATTAGGGAGTCTATTTGAACGAAATTTTCATACAAAGTGAAACAGTACCAGTGTCAAGTAAGTAATTGATAGAACAAGGATTATTTGCAAGATTTTATTTTTATATGTAAATAATAGTTTGAGTGTGCTCAACATACAAAGATATTGAATTTAAAGCATTTTATTGAATTTTTTATTTCAGAGCACATGTAGTTCTATTGAATGAAAAACGTAAGGACGATTAGCAGGTATATTTTTGACATATGACATAGCTCAGAGTAAAACTTTAGAATTACATTGTGCTGATAATGATTTAACCTGTGATAGGAAGGAATCTATAAAATCTAATCAAGGTACCCTAGAGAAGTAGTCGCCATGTTGGTAGGGCTAGACTGTAGACACGTAAAGATAAATTATCTAAAATTCTTAGAAATGAATCATCCCTAATGGATTTCTCCCGCAATATAATCGGAAGTTCTATGTGCTTCAATCATAGGTAATTAGATTTTCATTTAGTAAAGGAAAAATCAATACAAAGCATAAAAGTACATGAGGCACCGACCTGCTGCTCTAGACCTGTTCCATTTTGGTTGGTAACATTACTCATATTACTACCAAGCAGTACGTGTTTTTCGGAACGTTGCTCCAAAAATATTATAAAAACTCAGTCTACAACAAATTTAGCACAAACACAAATCACAAAATCACATGAACAGGCTAAAATTTTTCACCGAAACCACCAAGAAACCACTTTTCATTCGCAGTTTTTGCTTTTTTGTTCTCATTTGCGGTGTTGCAACATTTAAATTTTTTAAATCGAAAAGCAGCGCTCAGTTCACGGTCACGACTCACGAGTCACGAGCGACATCTACTCATTCTGAAAACTTGACTGCTCACTGCTCAGTGCTGTGCTCATTCATCCGGATAGGGCCGGAATGTCTCTCCGAATTCATAATCTGAATTCATATTATTAATTCAGAAAGACCGGAATACCATAGTACAATATCAGTATGCTCCACACACATTCTGATTTTTTCAGATTATGAATAATTTCTCAGATCGATCTGTAAGAATGAACCCACCAAAAACATTTCATGTAAAAGTTACCTCGACGACCACAAAAGGTTTGCCCTGTGAAAAAGATATCAGATCTAATGTAGAGCCAAGCTTCTGAATCGACGCGGCCTAACTCTATCGACCCTAACTCCAACACTTTCTACATATCCGTAAGTATGTATGGCTTCGCTGTGGCGACTATTTAGTTTCTGGATTCTGATCTGAAATAAGTAACGAAACTGCCAAGCCATAGATACATACTTACTGATATTATGTAGAATTTGTTGGAGTTATGGGTCGATAGAGTTAGGCCGCGTCGATTCAGAAGCTTGGCTCTACATTAGATCTGATATCTTTTTCACAGGGCAAACCTTTTGTGGTCGTCGAGGTAACTTTTACATGAAATGTTTTTGGTGGGATTTCAGTCCTTTTTGTAAGTTACTACTTGCTAGGCTAGCTTGCTTTTTAGTCTTTTTAGGGCCTGTTTCACCGCTTCCTGATAAGGCTATCCACCACTTAACTTGACAGATGGAGTATGGAGAATCTGTCAAATAAGCCTATCGGGCACCTTATCAGGAAGCGGTGAAACAGGCCATAAGTGTTTTTATTTTTTATTAAGACGTTTTTAGTTAATGTCCATCAAGTGGAAGCTTTCATGTCCTTATTTATAAAATTGATGAAAGTCTCATTTAAACTTCAATTACCCCCCTACTAAACTTATTTTACGGCGTATAAGCTATAACCAAATTTCGGCGTATTTTAGATATCAATAAAATATAAAGTATTAGACCTATTCAATTGAGACTTTATATGTTATGTTATTTATATGTATTAACATAATATCCTGAGAATATAAACTATCTGGCACATCGGAGACCAACTATAGAGTCAACTTCAAGGGTCAACTTCCACCCCCCAATTTTAGGGAATGGGGGACGAGTTTATGAATTTTTTTGTTGGTTGTATACTAAACTTAGATCACATACCAAATTTCAGCTTTCTAGAACTTCAGGAAGTGGCCAAACATTTTGATGACCATCGGTGTGTCAGTGACGAAATCTGCGTATTTTAGATATCAATAAAATCTAAAGTATAAGAGCTATTCAATTGAGACTTTGTATGCTTAATAAGTCTATTGATGACATCATATCCTGAAAATATGAACTATCTGCTACAACGGAAACCAATTCTATGAAGGTTAAAAAAAAACGGCGAAACACTTCGAGAAAAGGTAGGTAGTGCCCTTGCGCTTCGCTTGGCTCGTCTCGGCAGGTGCACGACCGTGCACCCGCCGAGACGAGCCTGACTGACTGACGATATCAACGACGAGTCGACGATAAAGGATGAACCATTGGATGAACCCTATATTATTTGCGTTTGCATTTCTTTTTATTTTTTTATGTAGAGCCAAAAGCAATGCGATTAGTATTAATACTTTTTCCATATAGACGCGTTTATATGTACCGGGAATCACAAGACTACTGATCAATCTGAATTTTTAAGAATTGTGTGAGGCAAGGTGCCGAAATTCAGATTATGAATTTCCAATTATTAATTCAGAGAGACATTCCGGCTGTGTGAGGCCAGCCTAACGTATGACGAGCGTTCTGAATTCCGGATCAGAATATTTAAGATTTATTAAATTTCATTGAACAAATGCATATTTCTAGTAGAACTTGGCCTAGGAAACCGTATTTCACCCTTATCATCAAATAAAAGCTATATGATTGATAAATAAATCAGTATGCTCCACACACATTCTGATTTTTTCAGATTATGAATAATTTCTCAGATCGATCTGTAAGAATGAATACTGACGATACCAACGACGACGAATCGACGATAAAGGATGAACCCTATATATTTGCGTTTGCATTTCTTTTTTTTTATTTATTTATATAGAGCCAAAAGCAATGCGATTAGTATTAATTCTTCTTCCATATAGACGCGTTAATATGTACCGGGAATCACAAGACTACTGATCAATCTAAATTTTTAAGATATGTGTGAGGCAAGGTGCCGAAACTCAGATAATGAATTTCCAATTATTAATTATTCAGAGAGACATTCCGGCTGTGTGAGGCCAGCCTAAGACGTATGACGAGCGTTCTGAATTCCGGATCAGAATATTATTTAAGATTTATTCAATTTCATTGAACAAAATATGCATATTTCTAGTAAAACTTGGCCTAGGAAACCGTATTTCACCCTTATCATAAAATAAAAGCTATGTGATTGATAAATAAAGTCGATTTGAAAATTTGATTTTATATTTTTTTATTTGTACTGACGAAAACGTTTTACGGATTTTGGATGTGACGTCATCACACTAGTAATTTGGCTACATTCATTCCTACACTCCATAATTCATTCCATACCCTTTGCTGTAGCTAGCGCCACTCTCTGAGGATTTTTCAACTGTTATTTACTGCGCACAGCTGGTCACTTTTTCAAATATCCCCCAAGATAGTTCTCCTCTATCTACACTCCATAATTACTTGATAGCTGCGTTGTCAAAACTGCCAAACTGACAAAATATGTCAAATTAGGTAGGGTGAACATGACTAGTAATTGGACAGTACTAGGCATTGGACAGAGCACAAAACACTATATTTAGGTTGCTTTAAAAACTACATGTTTTTCTTTAAAATCAGGCGTTCTAGTATGTACTTTATAAACAGGCAGCTTTTAAAGCAACCTTAATAAATAATAAGCAATGTGTTTTTGTGCTTTGTCCATTGTCCAATGAATGGTACTGTCCAATCACTAGTTATTTTACCTATAATGAAAATAGCCTGCCGCCGGCCGCGGCCGTGTCATATAGGGTAAATGACTACCTAGTAGATTGGACAGTACTAGTCATTGGAAAAAGCACAAAAACACCATATTTATTAATGTTCCTTTAAAAACTGTCTGTTTTTCTTTAAAAACAGGCGTTATTTTACTTTAAATTTTTAAAGCAACATTAATAATATTGTGTTTTTGTGCTTTTTCCAATGACTGGTACGGTCCAATCTACTAGTCATTTACCTTATTATTATGTACCGTCGCGCGTAAAAGGGACCATTCACTATCCAGTATCCTGCATTGCAGTCCGCCGGCTTAAGCAGGATAGTGAATGGGCCTTTTAAAGGTCTTTAATGCGGGCTCTACACTCGCGGCGTGAAAGACCGCGAAGGCCGCGAAGGCCGCGAACCGCGAATGTGGAGGGTTTCGCGGCTTCGTGTTTGCGCTTCGCGGCTTCGTATTTGTTCGAATCATAATATTCACGGCGCGTAGCATCTGTGAATCGCGGCCGCAATTCGCGCCGTGAGTGTAGAGCCCGCATAAGGATGTTTTATACTTGGCAGCACCGGAAACTTTAGTTTGATTGGTTATCATTTGGCGCCAATTTTTAAAAATATATTCTGCAGATATTACATATTAAGGCGCTTTATCGAAAGTAATTTAACCGCAAGGGCAATTTTATACTTAATTTGTATGACTATAAAGTCGTTAATACGCTGCTGCCAGAAGCTATCGGGTCGCTCGGAAAACATGCGAAAAAACGTAATTATAAGGAGCATTTAAGCAAAATGCTTCTATACGATTTTGAGTTGCAAAGGTGTCTATCAATAGACTAATTTCTTACAATACATTCTTTATCTATTTTCGTTTAAAAATTCTATTTTCAAAAATTTATTTTTAAAAATTCTTTATTTTTAAAAATTCTATCATTCTATTTTCGTTTAAAAAATATCTTCAAATTTCGTATTTTTAAGAGGTCATTTCGAAAATTAAATGTATCGAGGCAAAATACATTAATCGTGTTTCTAGTTCTTCTGAAACCTAGATAAGGCTATGAAGATATGTATATCTCATTACCAGATTTGTAACATTTCTGAGGGTCCTATAGTCCTACGTCTACCTACGTCAAAAAGGACAGTTTTTTTCAATATAGCGCCTTAATATTATATTCCGCACAGTGCATACCCTGCAGATAATTACGATGATTATTTAATTTATTTTACAATTTTTGTGGCATAATTTATGTTAAATTTTATTATATTTGGCCCGTATTCACTTTCATTAGTAATAAGTGCAAGTGATTAGGGCAAGTGATTAGTTATTAGGAAAAAGTAAGTGTGGACAGCGACTGTTTAGTGCAAGTGATTAGCCGGCTGCGTAGTAACGTGATTAGTTCTGTATTCACTTTGATTAGTGATTAAGTTCAGGTGACTAGTACAGGTGATGAGTGATTAGTAGAAAGTAAGTGTGGACAGCGACTGATTAGTGCAAGTGACTAGTCGGCTGCGTAGTAACGTGATTAAAAGCGTGTTCTATTTTTTGCGAGTGCAAGTGCGTGACAGATGAAAACCAATTTTGGTTTCGTTTGACAGCTCGAGATTGTTACTATTATTCCGCTAGGTATATTAACTTTATGGGCCAGACTGACGTGGTGTGCCGTGTGAAGCGTCCATAGATATAGTGTATCATTATTAAATAATATACCTATTAAAAGTACAAAAGGACACCCTTTCAATTACTTCCATACTAATCCATACTTATTACTTACTAATATACTAATAATATTATAAATGCGAATGTGTGTCTGTCTGTCTGTTACCTCTTCACGTTTATACCTCAGAAGTCAGAACCGATTTTGCTGAAATTTGGCATGGAGATACTTTGAGTCCTGGGAAAGGACATATAAAAATACTTCGTGGTCTTTATATATAAAACTCAAAGGTGACTGACTGACATGTTGATCTATCAACGCACAGCCCAAACCACTGGACCGATCGGGCTGAAATTTGGCATGCAGGTAGATGTTATGACGTAGGCATCCGCTAAGAAAGGATTTTGATCAATTCTACCTCCAAGGGGTGAAAATAGGGGATCAAAGTTTGTATATAACAATACTTCTTAACGCGAGCAAAGCCGCGAGCAAAAGCTTGTTTTTAATAAAACCAATATTAAAAATGAAGGACATGTCAAAATGGCAGTTTTATTTTTGAAACTAAGACGCTCGTGTTGACAGCTACTACTGAATTTACTAAATTAAATTACTAAAGAGCCACTAAACAAGAATTGGACACTACTTGCACTACACACCTGCACTCCACTGCCTCAATTACTAGTCACTTGCACTTGTACTAATCAAAGTGAATACAGGCCTATTGGTTATAAAATAAAATTTAATGTGTTAGTGATACTTATTGGTAAAATGCAAATAAAATATATTTGTTAATTTATTAATATTTCAGTCGGAATTTCCAGGAATTGCTATTATATTCTATTGTTGTCGCGATCACCGATGCTCGCGCGGGGCCTGAAGGATTAATTGTAGTAACGTATTACGTAGGCTGGTGATTGCCTGAATGGCAGTGACGTAACAATTTATATTTTTAGGAGTCTATGCTGTCAGCCCCCTATAGACGCTGCCGCCTGCCGCCCACCCTAGGATGCTGCCACCTATAAACCGCGGCCTATACCTAGGCTATACGGCCTATTGATAAATCAGAGCCTGCTATTGATTATTATTAAAATTATTATTATTTATGTAATGTATTAGTCCTGTGTCCTGTGTATTGATGTAGTCCTTTGAGGGCTCTGCAGAACTTCTGCAGTCAAATGCTATCAGTTACCTCGTGAGTTAGACCTAAGTACTTAATCGAGTTCTTGTAAGTTGTAAGTCCATAGTCTTATAGTCGTATTATATGTATTATAAACACATTGTAAAGCACTCCTTTAGTTGTTACGACTTACAACATAAACTGCAATTTGTACTTTAGAGTTTATTAGAATCTAAAAATATGCAAGTACCTATGTACTGACTAAAATCTAATATATAATTTATATCATATTTTATTATAATATGATTCAGCTCCCGTACTCGGTTACTATTATCTATTTTATTGTAATCGCGTAGGCAGGAACGGAAATCCTATGACACCCTACATGAGATTAATCAGTGCGAAGCTGCGAGTATAGCGATGTCGTACACAAATATTATTCTGTTAATATTATTTTTCGCAATAAGCGTAATAATGGCTGCGTTTATTCCAAACGACGAGGTCCCGGAGATTGTGCAAGAATACGATTTTGTGATAAAGGATATAAAGTACGCAGACTCGCCTGTGGTATCTCCTTACGACTGTCCTGACGGATACCTGCTTGATATTAATGGAATTTGTCGTGAAGTGTGGTGACGGAAAAGCATTTGTGTACTAAATTTATATACATACATAATAGACGTACTTAAGAAAAGTGGAAGTACCCAAGTACATAAATTATGTAGTTTTATTTGTGCTATATTTTGAGCCCTTTATTGTTTAGATTGTCAATAAATCATAGCGAGTAGGTACTGATCTTATTTTATTCCTTTTTATCAACATTTAATTAGTCGCCTAAGCATAATATTATGTACTTTCAGAGAAGTTGTTTCCTAGGCAGATGGGGGACCTATTGTAGTTTGGTCGCGTTATGCCAAACCCAGCTGACAGATCACTGCAATTAGCATTGAATTGACACAATCTGACCAAATGATGTTGGTTTGTCAACTGCCTAGGAATCAATTTCCTCGATGGTACCTAGTTATAAAGTAGATCAATATTCAATTTTAAGTGCTATTCCTTATAGTTAGATATTATAGCAAATGCATAGTTTCAAAATGTTATATATCTAACTCGTATACTTACCTACTTAAGTAGTCATAACAAAAAAAACCTAACAAACATAGTAAGTAGGTTATTATTACCTATTAGGTCAATTTGAAATAATACATTGGAACAGGAATTTAATAAATAAAAACAGTTACAATAGATAGGTACTTATATTTTTTCCTTATAAAAATGGTGCAATAAACCTCCACGTATTCATCTGTTCCAAAATCGGGTTAGTGAAGTTTATGAAGGAGGTGGATCCTAAATTGGCGATAGCACTTGAGAACCTGTTGACGTTGCTGGTCACCAGTTCTTCCACGAATGAGTTGATGGCAGGATCTATTGCGCTGTCACCGATGGTACCTTCGATTTTAGACTAAAACATAATATATGTATTACATATTTAAAGATAGAGTCTAGAGAAGATGATTCTATGGTTGGTTCAAGGACACTTACTTCAAAACCTGGAATTTCGAAAGAGGCTCCTTCTATTTTATCAATTACGAGGGACTTTCCATTGTCCGATTGTTTTAGATACAACTTGGCGCGCAATCGGTAACCTTCTATAACGAACCTGAAATTTAAAATAGCAACGCTTTAAATGCTAAACAGTACGATTTTGCAAGGTGTTCATAAGATGCGAAATATTACGTTATAGCAGTATTTCCCAAAGTGTGGGTCGCGACCCACTGGTGGGTCGCGGGTAGATTTTGGGTGGGCCCTGAAACTATAGGACGAGTGTCGTATTCGTTCGATTTTCATTTTACTCGTTCGTTCGTCGTCGTGGGTGCGTGCGGGACGCGGCGGGGCATTCGTACGCAAACTTAATTGTAAGTAAGGAAGGCTGACGATGAAGATAATGTGGTGGTGAAGTACGATAAGAATTAACGGGTGAATTCTGCGGCAGCAACATACCGCTGCTTTTTTGTCTTCATTACACAAGGTGGGCCGCGAACTTTAAACTTTCTTGTAGATGGGTCGCGGTCCCGACAAGTTTGGGAAACACTGCGTTATAGGTCCATATTGACTAAATAAACCTTTTCGGGTCTAATCACAGACATAGATCAAGATAGATACCGCATATTGGCCAAAACGATTCAGCCGTTCCCAGTTTGTAGCAAGGCTATTTTTTTAAGCTATTGCATAGCTTATATCGTGGGCTTTGAGCGCGGCTACCAAATAAAGAAATTGTGTAACGAAATACACCTAACATTCGTCGACAGTTCGGCAGACTTCATCAGAGAAGGTTATTCACTTAGACTATTGAATCTCGAGGCCGTGTTGCGTGGTGGTGATGATGAGTCCGGACTCATCCCGGAGCCTTGGAAATTTTCGGACTTTTGTGCGCGTTTCGTTCTGCAGCCGAGGTTGATGTTGCATCCCTCGATCGGTAGCTGCCTCGCGAACGTTTGGTAGTGGCGAGTGGCGACTTTATCTCGTGAATCGTGATCGAATTCGTGTCGATGTTGTGTTCCGTAGGACCATGTGCTCAGCACAGGAACTATACAGGCCATATACAGGAACTATACCAGTAATCCGTTTTTTTGTGTGAAGTAAGGTCAAGTGTAAATCAGTCTAGCGCAAAAGTAAAACGACTGCTTCTTACAGACGAACGGCACGTGTAGGCGGCATGCGTCGACGGCATTCGAAGGCAGCCACCGACACTTGTTCTGCAGTCGACTGCCGTCGACGCGTGCCGCCGACTGCCGTCGACAAGTGCCGTTCGTCTGTAAGAGCGCTTACACAACTTCGTTACAATATAATTTATTAGTCAGTAAGCAATTTGTAGTTGTAGTGCAAATTACAATACATAGTTGTTTAAGATTTTTTTTTGTTTTTATAGATTGAAAGAGGCAATTTCTTGTGGTAGGCGTGTACGGCGCAGACTGCAGTAAGTTCACGACTCACGAGTGCGGTGCAGTGCAGCAGATGGTTATTTTTTTTGTAAACCACCCAGAAGTAGAAGCCCGCGTAGTTATCTAGGCATAGTAGATCGTAGTAGTTATCTATCGACCGTAACTGACGCTCCAGCTTTTTGGTCGCTTTCGCTGCGCCGGAGCTGTAGGTATATTTACAATATTAGTCATAGAACTGAGCTTGCCCACTCCCAAAAAATACTAATTTGGTCGTAAGTCCACTAATTTGGTTGTTTTATTGAACATAACCTCAAAAAATAAATAAATTTACTTTCGTGATAACTACTGCTTTTCTAACTTTAGGGAGGGGTCAGGGCTACGCCACGCTAGTTTTTATTTGCATAGTAATTTGTGCTTTGGCAAATTGGTTACTGCCAGGTATAGTATCTATCTAATCCTTACCTAGCTTTTCCATTTCCATAAAAAGGCAATTTGGTTGTACTTGCAAAGATCCCAGTAAGGTCATAGAGTTCTGAAATAGACAGCAAATTTATATCCTGGGTATTAAAATAATGGATGGAAATTCAAAGCACATTCAGTGTTCCGGATAAGGTTTGCATTAGGATAATAGGATTGCATAGGATTTAGGTTGCATGCGCATCAAGCAAAGCAAACCTTTCCGCAACAAAAAATTCAAATGTCACAAGATAAGGACGGAAGAAGCAATGCTAAAAACATCGCTATAGGTACTATCAGGGAAGTTGATTCCCATGCAGATGGCGGACCTAAGTCATGTGGTCGGATTATGTCAATTCGATGTTAGCTGTGATCGGTCGGCTGGGTTTGACGTAACGCGACCAAATTACTTATGTCCGCCATCTGCATATAGGAATCAACTTCTCTAATAGTACATACAACAGTTAATATTAATAGTGTTAATGTACCTACGCGTAGTTCTCACAGTCACACGTGTTTTGAAGAAAACGTTTAATAATTTACCAGTCCTAACATCTATCCTTGGAATAGAGATGTCCATATCAAACGTAAGCTCTGGTAGCGCCAAATTATTTCTGTGAACGACGAATGTGCTGAGTCCACTGACAATGCTGTTTTTCATATTCAAGTTGAAACTGAAATAGGATTAGAATAATTATAAGTTATGAAAAAAAAAGTTATCTATTTTTTCACTTCAACTCGTTTTATAATATTATAGACTCCATAATATTATAATATAGAGCCTTTGGTCACTTTTTGGGAATTACAGACAAAAGACTGAAAAACTAATAACACAGGTCAACAATTGAAAATGCCAATGGAAATAAATTATTCCTGCACTTGTAAGATGATTCTGAAATGCACTAACACTAAAATGCGAGATTTTCTAAATGGAAATAAATATCTTAAAAACCTAAGCTGATAAAAAGAAAATTTCTTAGAAACATGATACATAATAATATGATCAGGGCAAAAAGTTCTTTTTCAGCTTTTAGTTTTCAGGCATCAAAACTACTGTCGCTCTGTGTAGCACGTAAGGTTAGCGATTCTAACTTACTTAATAGGACCAGCTGGTACCTGTAGATGGTACTCTTCCAGTTCGTACGGGTCTAGACGAGGGATGCCCAACAGTTTGGATCCATTGTGAATCACTTGGCGAATATATACAAACAACACTCGCATCAATTCATTTATGATGGCGTTTCCATCCAATTCTTCGAAGGTATCTAGAAAAATAGATAATTTTTATTCTGATGCTCTGATAAGTACAATCGAAGAAATTGATTCATAGGCAAATAGCAGACCTTCGTCATTTGGTCGGGTTATGTCAATTCAATTTTACTCGTGATCTGTCGGCTGGGTTTGACAACGCGACCAAATGATGGGTCCGCCAACTGTAATCTGCAAATGAATCAACTTCTCTACATAAATATGCCACAAACAATAATTGGGAAGGTATTAATATTAAAATGTCACCTTTAACAGCAACGTGATTATCATCGGTCTCTGACGGCGTAACTGCCATTATACAGAACAAAATGTACAGTTTCATGCTAAAAGCAAACAAGTTATTAGTTATAGCAGTACCCATGCAGCTGTTCCGAAAAAAATTCATGAGCGTCAGTCCTGGATTTATAAATAGACCGTGCCGCGGCCTAGGGGCAGCAGCGTCCTAAGGATTTAAAGAAAGATTTCATACATTAGCCGGCGGAAATAAAGTAGCCTACTGACTACTCTCATCTATACATATTATAAAACAAAGTCGCTTTTTTCCCTTTGATCTTTAAAACTACGCAACGGATTTTGATGATTCTTTCAGTGTTCGATAGCCCATTTATCGAGGAAGGCTATATTTTATCACGCTAAGACTAATAGGAGCGAAGAAATAGAGCAAAATGTGAAAAGAAACCTGTTTAGCGTCCCACAATCTAGGACTTGTAATAGTAGTAACTCATTCTTAAGACGTTCTTGTAATATGTATAATACCTATTTTGATAATTTAGATCTGTTTGATTTCTCTGTAAGCAAAATGAAACATGATGTAAAAGAAAAAATTGGAAGCTTAGTTTTGGATTAATATATTATTGTGATGTGTTGTAAGTTGTAACTTGGTCTTTTAAAACACAATATGTACTCATTTTCTTTTATGGAACTATAGGTTTATGTTTAAAATTAATGTACTAGTCTACTTAATTATTTTGTATTAAAAAACTGTTTGTTCCTGAATAAATTAAAAAAAAAATGGTAATTAAGGCTTTTGTCTTCGTTGATACCGAGCAAAAAATGTTTGAAAAATTACGTTTGTTGTAAGCGAGCCACCCATAAATATTTAATTTACTTTGTTTTTAGTATTTGTGGTTAATATAGCGGCAACAGCTAAATATATAATCTGTGAAAATTTCAACTCTCTAGCTATTACCGTTCTTGAGTTACAGCCTGGAGACAGACGGACAGACATACAGACAGACGGACAGACATCGAAGTCTCAGTAATAGGGTCCCGTTTTTACCATTTGGGTACGGAACCCTAAAAACGGGGAAAATTATTTGAAAGGGCTAACTTGAACGCGCTAATCTCAGGAACTACTGGTCCGATTTGGAAAATTCTTTCAGTGTTAGATAGCCAATTTATTGAGGAAGGCTATAGGCTATATTTTATCACGCTAAGACTAATAGCAGAATGTGGAAAAAACGGGGGAAATTATTTGAAAGAGCTTATCTCGCGAACTACTGGAGCAATTTTTATGTTGATTTTTATGTGATGACTGATGAGTGATGACTGATGACCATAATCAGGGCAAGTGAAGTAAGCCCTATTATATCCCACAACAGCACTTTTGTGATACACTTATGGACTAACTATTGATTTGTGCTTTAACACAATAATATGATAACACATCTAAGTACACACACATTTTTAACCGACTTCCAAAAAAAGGAGGAGGTTATATGTTCGGCTGTGGATATATTTTTTATTTTTTTATTTTTATTTAATCGTGAGTTAATCAGTCAATGTCTGAATATATAAAACTTTTGGGACTGGTACCGACTTCAAAATAATGAAGCTATAGTATGTACAGAAGTAGTTGAGATTTAGACGAATTCTGAAAGAGACACTATTAAAGAGTAGGAATTATTTAATACTATTTAGTTCATATTAATGCTTATTGTTTTTACCTTGGAAGTCGGTTTTAATTTTTTGTTAAAAATAATAATTATTTATATGTAGATATGTTTTATCAATTATTATCATTGATCAGTCAAGGTTTGGTTACTAATAAAATATAAAAAAAAAAACTTAAAGATTATTACCACGCAGAAAAATGACGCGAGCCCTCACAAAGCTCGGCATTTAGCTATATGCTTACCTATTATAGTAATTATGGTCCTTCGAGTCGGATTATAAAGAAATACGTCTTACATTCTATGGAAGTTTTTAGGTATTACATCATATCTCTAGGTCTAGACTCTAGTACTTACAATTTAACTTCTTGATTAGATAGAACAGCCTGATCATGTCTTGCTATGCTATATTATACCACTTTAGGTTTTATATTTTAATTAAAACCGATCCACGATTGGTAAAACGTCCGCAACCGCATGGTTTAGTCACGGACAATGATTCTAAAAAACGTATTGTGATAAAACTGTAAATACGAACGAGCCAAGGGTGAGTCGGTAGTATTCATTTTTTAAAAAGATCTGTAGGTAATTCGAAAATAGCTTCAACGAATATATTTTGTGATTCGTCACAAATAATGTTAGTAGCGCTACCCAAATATTCTTATGTATGTCCTTACAAAAAATTAGGAAAAATATGTCCTTACTAATTTGCTTTATTTATCTTAGTTTGCAGATGTTAATGTTATCATGATAGTAGACTTGACCATCGCATTACAGACCAACACTAATCCAACTATGAAATAGAGAAGTGTATATGCCTACAAGTCTTCCTATGGATACGGACTACGGACTAAGGAACCCTAATAAACCCTAATATTATACTAATGATAAAATAATTGATGCCTTGTTATGTTTTACATTAGTAATGCATAACAAAATTTTATTATTATGGTCACAGCCCACAGTCAAGGTCAAAAACACCAAGCAAATGTAAGTATATTAAATCATGCCAATACTTATTATGTATGTATTATATTACCACCTAAGCACAGCACTTCACAGCAGACACTGCAGGCAGTCTAAATTTTCAAACAAAATATCTTCAATCCACATCGTTCTGGTATCTGGTATCATCTTGGTATACGCCCCGCTTGACGCACTTTTCAGATGCTAAGGTGTTATACAAACTGTTCTTATTTTTAATGTCGTAATACTGTGGACCCTTCGAGTTTGTAACTTGCTATTAGATTTACTAGATAGTTCATCAGAAGATGATTCGGATTGTGATATTGATGCGCGAATTGTTATAATATGTGCATATTAATATAATATGTGCGTCAAGCGGGGCGTATACCAATGAAATGTAGGGAAAGATACATTACCTGTTGTGTGTGTGATACATTAACATAATTTAAAGCTATACTACATTTCGGAATGTAATATACATTACCTGCTCTGTGTACAAAAAAAACCTAACAAACATAGTGCAACTCAAACAATTTACGTTTACATGAGGGGAGCGATGAAGCGCCAGGTTCCAGGCTGGGGTTTCCGAAAGACTATAGGTACAGGCTTGTGTGCACTAAAATAAAAGAACATAACTCAAACAGTAGATATAAATTATATTATTATCAATCGTTTACACCAGGGGAGCGATGAAGCGCCAGGTGTCGAGCTGTTCCAGTATGGGGTTTCCGAAAGTGACGACGGCGTGGGTGGCGAGTTGGACCACCGCGCCGTGGAAGCGATTGATGTAGCCGATGAGGATCTCCTCGACGATAGCGTTGACTATCGTGTCGATGTCACCACCGCCAATCGCGCCTTCGATCTCAGACTGAGGGTAGTGAGAAATATGTGGTTAGGTAAAGGGGTAAAATAATCGGTTATTGAATTATTATATACTCGTATCTGCTTGTCACAAATTTTAGCAAAATCGGTTCAGCGGTTTGGGCGTGAAGAGGTAACAGACAGACAGACAGATAGACATACGGACAGACAGACAGACACACTTTCACATTTATAATATTAGTATGCAAGTATGGAAGTATGATGGAAGTATGGATGATTATTACTGTTAGGTATGTTTTCACGCTATAGTCAGCACCAGCATGGACAGTAAAATAAGTTTTGTTCGACGTTTGACAACGTTTTTCTCAATATTGTGTTAAGAGTCCGTATACGAAATTTTGCCAATTTTGCCGAAATTGCAAAGGTTCGCTACAGAAATATTATTAGGTTTTTTCCCCTTATTAGACTTAAAAATATATATATTAATTATTAGATTGTGAAAGCCGACTCGAACTTGCGGCGAGTAATATAATGTGAGATTTAGGTTGTTTTGAATCGTGTTTTTTTGGCACAATTTTTTTTATTTTTTATTTTTTATTTTTTCTCGAATTGGATAGAATTTTATCTATAGATTATTTCTGTCGTTTTCTTTTTATGAATTGCAGCTCCAAGTTGCCGAAATTAACAGCAATTCTTTGCCCATTTTCTCTAAAATTTTGCCGAGTTACATATTTTTTTACTCAACTATTTCATATTAAAGTGGTAAAAAGTAATTCCAACATTTTATAGACGACTTTCTCAACAGTAGGTACATTGTATTTTTTTCATACCGTTAAGACGTCAATACAATCCATAAACAGGTTATATTCTAAACCTTTTACAGCAAAAATCACAAAAATGTCGCGGGTTTGAGTTAGATTATTTAAAAATACTTAAAAAAATAAAAAATCTAGCTCCAACATTAGATTATAATTGAATTGATCTTACATGTTGTGCATTAAAACTTATAGAAATACTGTATTTTAACTGCTAAATCACGTCTGTAAAATCAGCGAAATCAGCAAATTTCGTATACGGACTCTTATAGTAGGGGAGGTCGCGCTCAGTTTAAAAAGTCATTTCATACCGAGCGAAAATCGTTACAATAATAGTATTCCACTAATACATAACAGCTTTGATCGTCAGGCACTTCATAATGGGTGGAATAAAAATTGAGAGCAACTCAAATTTGTTGTTGGGAATCGTATTGAACTGACATTAAAAAGATCCCAATTCGCACCTAATAAAGGTTCATATCTAGATTATTTTAAAAGAAAGAAAATTAATTTTGCCTGATCAGGAAATATTAATTTATCACATGACTAACGATGACGAAGCTTCATTAAATGTAAAAGACCTTTGCGAAGCGTATCAGGACCTCTTTACAGAAGATGTCACTAATAGCGCTACTACCACCATTAAACATAAAATAAATTTAATTAATGATGAGCCCATTTACCAAAGACCCTTCAGGTTGCCTCAAATTCAACAAGAGGAAGTAAATAAACAAATAGATAAACTATTAAAAGAAAAAAATAATTAGACCTTCGGAATCCCCATGGTCTTCTCCTGTTCATATAGTACCAAAAAAAAATGGACCAGTCAGGAATCAAAAAGTATAGGATGGTAATTGATTATAGACGTTTAAAATTTAAATGAAATTACGAAATCTGATAAATTCCCACTACAAAACATTGAGGAGTTATTTTCAATATTACAAGGTAATGAATATTTTACTACGTTAGACTTAACATCTGGGTATCACCAAATTCTTATGGGTGATGACTCCATAGAAAAAACTGCATTTAGCACCCCTAACGGTCATTATGAATTTCTTAGAATGCCGTTCGGTTTAAAGAACGCACCCGCTACATTCCAACGCATGATGAACAACATACTTAAAACCGAGATAGCGCATGGTATATGCCTAGTATATTTAGATGGTATAATTATATATGCAAAAACGAAACAGGCACACATAAATCGTATACAACAAGTTTTTGATGCCTTGCGTAGAGCTAACTTAAAATTAAATAAAAATAAATGCGTTTTTATGACGGAAGAAATCGAATTTTTAGGACATATATTAAATAGAGATGGTTTGAAACCTAATCAAACTAAATTAGAGGCCATAAAGAAATTCCCTATTCCAAAAACATTAAAAGAAGTAAGAGGATTTTTAGAACTAATTGGTTACTATAGAAAATTCATCCCCAACCTAAGTAAAATTGTGAAACCGTTAACAGAAGCTACAAAGAAAGACGCAACGATAGATATAAATAATAAAAAATATATTGAATCATTCGAATCATGTAAACATTTATTAATGAATGCCCCAATATTAGCTTTCCCAGATTTTAATAAAACATTTGTAATTACCACCGATGCTTCCGATGTTGCATTAGGTGCTGTTTTAAGTCAAGACAATCACCCAACAGCTTATGCCTCGAGAACTCTAAGTAATACAGAGCAAAAATATAATACAACGGAAAAAGAACTATTAGGAATATTATATGCGGTAACACAATTTCGACCTTATATATATGGAAGAAAGTTCATTTTAAGAACAGATCACAAAGCATTAATTTGGTTGTCTAAATTAAAAGAGCCGAATCAGCGTCTCACAAGGTGGAAACTAAAACTTCAAGATTATGACTATAGTATAGAGAACGTAAAAGGTAAGGAAAATCATGTAACCGATGCACTTAGTAGAATCAAACTGTTCCACACATCAGACAATGAATCCATTAAAGCCCAATGTAGTACACATCTTTCTTCAAACAATACCCCTTTAAACTCAAACATAAATTCTTGGATGTCCGATAGCGAGTTAGCAAACAGAGACAATGCGTCATTAGTAAATCAAGACAACGAGTCTTCAATAAACACAGTTCACTCATGTCAGGACGGAAACGATTCCGGCATACCGTCTATTCATAGTTATCCATCCAAACGATTAAGACGTGTAGTGTTTGAATTAGCCCCGTATAGCGAAGCAAAAAGGGAAAATGGTATGTTATATTTGTATATATCACCAGATAATATGTACGATAAGATAAAGGAATATATGTTAGAATATTTATCCACCGGTAATTATGCATTTATCATCCCTAACGATGAATTATATTATAAAGTATCAAAAGTTTATAGAAAAGAGTTTGACCATACAAAGTTTAAACCAGTTAGGTATACTAAAACATTAATAGAAATAGATAGTAAGGAACAACAGTTAAAATTAATTAAAGAACATCATTTAGTAGATAATAGACACACAGGTATAGAAAGTATGTATAAACAAATGAGAGAAAAATATTATTTTGAGAAAATGAGAAAATTAATTAAAAAATATGTAAATAATTGCGAACTTTGCAAAACGGAAAAATATAATAGACATCCTAACGTAACTTTATCATTAGAAACGGAAACCCCTAATGAGCCTATGGAAATTTGGCACATCGACTTTATGTCATTAGAAAGAAATTGATATTTAACTGTAATTGATAAATTTTCGAAATATGCTATTATTAAACCTGTAGAAAAGAGTAGAGTTTACGATACTTTAGCGGAAATTTTTGCAATAATAGGGTGCACCCAAGAAAATTGTTCACGATGGAGAACAATCCTTTTGTAGTGAGATAATTAAAGAATTATTTTCAACTTATAATATACATGATCATACTACATCACCACAACACCATAAATCAAATTCGGGTGTAGAAAGACTTCATAGTACTATTCAGGAATTATTTAGATTACAAAAAGATTCCGATTTGGATATTTCCCAAAAAATTAATTATATTACACACGCCTACAATAATACTACACTTAGTGCAATAAATATGTCCCCATTTGAAGTGCATTTTGGTAGAAAGCCTAGATTGCGAAGTTTTGAAAACATGAAAGTATACAAAGGCACACTGCCAGCAGAAAGAATTTTGGAAAAATTTAAATAAAAATGTTAAAGAATTATTAATTAAACAAAAAGAAAATAGAAACAATAGAATAAATAAAGATATAAGAAACGCTAAAACTTATAAAATAGGAGACGTAGCATATTTAAAGAATAGTATGGCGGATCGACATAAGACAAAGTCTTGGGTCCATATACAATTGTAAGCATTGAACCTAATAACAAATATACTTTAAATAATGGTAGGACATATCATTTGGAAGAACTTGAAATTGTTTCAGAGTCATCGTCGTCACTGGCTACAAATTCAGAAAATTAACGCCAGACGAAAATGTAATTTTGGTAGACTCAAAATCATCCCGTATAATAGAAGGCCAGTGGACAATTATTATCCACAAGTTAGAAATAAAGCCTATAAAGTATAGTTTAGAGAGTATTCGTAGTTCTATAACTTATGCTGTAACAAAATCTAAATTTGAAGATTATAAACATATTTATCAACGCATTGAGATAATATTAGAATATGTAGAAGAAATTTGTAAACATTTAAATATACAAAGTAGAGTTAAAAGAGGATTAATTAATGGATTAGGAACTGTTATTAAGGCCATCACTGGGAACTTAGACCAGGATGACTTGGATGAAATTCAAAAGGATTTAGAAACTTTAAGAGTTGTATATAATAAGCAAATATCTGTAACAGATGACACTTTAGAAGAGTATAATAAACAAATCAGTAATATTACTAAAATCCAGGTTGAAATAAATGAGCAGTTTAGAGCCGTTTTAAATAGTAAAAATCAATAGAAGGTAGCTCTATCATTATTACTGCAGGCGCAAACGTTGCAAGACATAGCAGAAAGACTATCTACTGCAATTACTTTTGCTGAACATAATATGTTTCATTATGAAATATTACAATCACACATTTTAGAGGAAACTTTAAATAATATTCCCAAAGAATTAATGGTCTCTAAAAATTTAAATGATATAGAGACCTTCATAAAAGTAGCATGTAGGATCATAGATCAGACAGTATATTTTATAATTAGGATACCTCTAGTTAAGTCAAAATATTTAGTCAAGTCAAAATATTATAGTACTAGAAAAATTGTACCTATAATCCAAACCAACCCTTCCTGTACCTATCCCATAATACGAAAAGTAACATTGGCATACGACAGTGAAGAAATATATGAAGCCGAAGATTGCATCGAATTAGACAACTTCATATGTAAAGGAAAATTAGTACAGGCGGAGTCGTGCGAAACGGAAATAATTTACAGAAAGGAAAGCGATAAATGTAAAACTGTTCATGTAAGGTGTGAGTGGTGTCCCATACAAGAAATCACAGAAATATCACCCAAAAGTATTTATATGTATTTCAACAAAACAACGGAAGTCAGCATTGATTTTAATAATCATAAAGAGATAACATGGTTAAAAGGTTCCAACATACTCTATAGCGAGAATTGTAAATTAAATGTTTCAGTCTTAAAAATGTTGCAAACAAAGAAGTCTAGTGACAAGATTATTATTGCAAACATTGAAATCCCCGTAATCGAAACAGCAACGGAGATTGAACTTAACTACGATCCTAAAAAGGTTGAAAACAGGCTGAAACAATTGAAGAATCTGGAAGCATTTGACTTCAATAATCAACACCAAATAATCCAGTACAGTTGGATAACAACCTTAACCATGATTATAATACTGATAATTCTGTTTAAATTCCTCAGATCCAGAATTTGGAAACCCCGGACTTCAAATTTAGGGGGGGGGGGGGAGAGTAACGCCACCCGGAACCTGACAGTTAGTTTTAAAAAGGATATTATTCCGAACAGTAAAATATATGAGGACCACCCAGAAACAATAATGACACCTTGGACAGTAAACAGAGAGCTGCTTATGAACAATAAGTCAGTACAAACCATAAGCAGCAACAAAGGACCATTATGGACCATTAAGATATTAATATTGTTAATTCCTGTATTAAATTTGTAATCGTTTAAATAAAGTTTTTTTTAATAAAGTATTAGTTTCAAGTATTTTGACTCACGTTTAGGTTCGGTAGGTGTTATTTTAGTTTTAGTATATAACAACAGATGGAGCTTTTAAAGTAAAATGTATATAATTCTTCTTCACAAATATCATAACTTATATCGCTGGCTGACGGTTTTTCCACCATCGTATTAGCGATTGACGGTTTTCTTTATTATTTACAAAGTAGAAACATTCACCTGTATAAATTGTGTACGGCATAAAATGACTTTATATTCAAAAAAAAAATTACATGTTCAGTAACGCGACTGACGTTGAATCCCCCGTCTGCAATACGGCTGACGGTGATTTTTTGGTTAAACATGACCTCAATAGTCATCCATCAAAGTTTCATTCGGTATAAAATCACTTTTCGCAACTATTTTTTTTACAACTTTGAAATACTCTCAGTTAACATTCCACCACGGGTGCGGCGACTGACGCTGAATATATTGATTGATAAATATTAAGCTACCGCTGGACAAAAATTTGGTCAGTATGAAATGACTTAGCGAACGCTAGCACTACCTCCCCTACTACATATTAAGACATGTGCAATACAACAAAAGGCATTACGATAAATATTAATTCAAAAATGAAAATCATACCTGGAAGTGTGGCAGTTGGAAGGCAGCGTCCTCAATACGATCGATGATGACGGACTTGCCGTCCTCAGACTGGCCGAGGTGGAGTGTGGCTTGGAAACGGAAGTCCTTCACTACGAATCTGCAAACGAATGTAATTTTATTGGACGCCCAAACAGTATCCTTTAGAATAAGTACCTATTAATTATTATTTAAATAACTGTATTTAAAAAAGATAAAAACGACTTACAAAGAAAAAATTGTACGTAATTGAGAATTAAAACTCCATATTCTCCAAAACTACTAAACCGATTTTGATGAAACTTGCAGTATTTCCTAAGTTGAACAATATCTAGTACAATAAAAAAGAATCACTAAAATCGGTTTTGTGGTTCCGGAGATATGCGTGCACAAACATAAAAACATACATACATACATACATTTATTACATACATATGTTACGCTCAAAGACCGAAATCGCTCAATGAACGAAAAAAAGGCTCATAACGCGTTGTGGTCATGGTGAAACAACCACGACGCGTTCTGGCAATCTCAAAAAGTCCACAATGCGAAATTCGTGTCGTGGCTGATATGCTTTTCGTTTTTTAGGGTTCCGTAGCCAAAATGGCAAAAAACGGAACCCTTATAGATTCGTCATGTCTGTCTGTCTGTCTGTCTGTCTGTCTGTCTGTCCGTATGTCACAGCCACTTTTCTCCGAAACTATGAGAGCTATACTATTGCAACTTGGTGAGTAGATGTAGTATGTGAAGCGTATTAAGATTTTGAGACAAAAATGGAAAACTTATTAAAAATTTTAGGGGTCCCCATAGGTACAACTGAAACAAAAAAAAAATTTTTTCACCTAGGCGTATAGGGTATCTATGGATAGGTCTTCAAAAATCATATTGAGGTTTCCAACATCATTTTTTTCTAATCTGAATAGTTTGCGAGAGAGACTCTTCCAAAGTGGTAAAATGTATGCCCCCCCCTCTAACTTCTAAAGTAGGGGCATGATAATTACTACCAACGAAAACTGGTTTGAACGAGATCCATCAAGTAGTTTTTTTATATGTCATAAATGGTAAACCTTAATTTAACTTTCATTAAATCAACTAAAATATAAAAATAAATCAAAAATTTTATAAAAATAAACCTTATTGCTGCTGCGAAACCCTTCAGTGGCGAGTCCAACTCGCACTTGGCCGGTTTTTTCTTGATCTGTTCTTGATTGATTAATTGTCCATAGGTATGGAAGATTATATTTGAATTACCACGTGTACTAGGTACAAAATATTTTTTCTTTTATTAAATCACTGCATAACGTGTTTATTATTATTTATAAAATATCCATACTTCCATACTATCCGTACTATTATTACTAGCTATTTGACCGAGCTTCGCTCGGTATTCGATAAAACACGAATAAAAAGACATTTTCTAAAAATTATTCCTAGCTAGATCGATTTATCGCCCCCGAAAACCCCTATATATACTAAATATCATGAAAATCGTTGGAGCCGATTCCGAGATTCCAATTATATATTTATATATATACAAAAATTGCTCGTTTAAAGACATAAGATTACTGTCTGTCTGTCTGGCACAACATAGTTGCGGGCATCGACTAGTAGTATTATATTTAAATTATATAAGTAAAAAAAATAATAATTAAATACTTATTATTTATTAAGATCAGATTACCTCATATTAAAAAAAAAAAACAATAACAAACAATAGCACTTTGCGCCAGACAGACAGACAGTAATAATATTAGTACGAATATCATGGAACTATGGATATTTTACAAATGATAATGAAAAACTTGATATGCAGTGATTTTGTAAAAGAAAAAATATTTTGTATTACGCGTGGTCATTCAAATATAATCTTCCATACCTATGGATGTTTAATTCAATCAAGAAAAACGAATAGCATATCAGCCACGACACGAATTTCACGTTATGGTCTTTTTGTGATTGCCAGAACGCGTCGTGGCCGTTTTCATTAGAGCCACGACGCGAAATTCGCGTCGTGGCTCTAATGAAACGTCGTGTTTCACTGTGACCACAACGCGTTCTGAGCCTTTTTTTCGCTCATTGAGCGATTTCGGTCTTTGAGCGTAACACATACATACATACACTTTTGAAATTTGGCACATTTGTTCAGAAGCTGTCATAGATTAACATATACAAAAACTGGGCAGTTCTGGAAATATTACATACATACGCGTCGAATTGATAACCTCCTTTTTTTGAAGTCGGTTAAAAATTTGCCTTTAGTCTACTGTTCATTGAACTATGCCTTCAATAAGTTCATTGAACGTTATAGATAATTAAAAATTAAAACGCCATAAACACTGCCAAGTCTGAGTGTCATCGTCTTAAGTCATAGTACTTTAATATGCTATGAGTCATATGTACCGATTCTCTATGAAGTCATAGGCCAAAACCGTGTAAAATTGAAACGTTCCAAATCAGTCTCTGAACTTTTAACAAGACTTGGTAGAAATCTTGTTTGATATCTCGTAATTATCAATTTTTTAAGTCATAGGTTCAATCAACAGACACTGTAAAAATTCGGCCATTGACCTATCGTCGACCATAAATGAGATATCTGTGATCTAACTATAATCGTGCTTATAGCATTTAGGGTGGGTAGCAACTTGCACCAGAGGCGTGGTTAAAGTTAAAGTTAAGGTTAAAGTTATGGTTATAGGTAAATATGGCGTCCTTTAGCTTTAATTTTAACCGGAGAAATTCATAGATGTTTGTTGCGTTTATTTTTTTATTGAAGCTACAGGTAACGGGATTGAGGTATAAAAAATTGAATTGTCCGTAAAAATCGACAGAAAAAATATTTAAACACTGTAAAACATAGTAAATTTTCACAAAAAATTTAGATATACATATTATGAGCGGTTATGGCTAAATATGGCGTCCTTGGACGCCATATTTAACTTTAACCAAAGATTTGACATTTTGCAATGTAGTTATAGTTAAAGTTATAGTTAAAGTTATTCGGTGCAACCCAACCTTAGGCATGATTAAAGATATCTCATTTAACATTTTCACAAGTACATAGGAACGCTTATATAGCAATATTTTCGCGTGATGTTAAAAGATAAAATAAGTAGGGTTATGATGACTGAATTTTCATATTGTGTTAGGTGACCGGGCTTTAGTAGGATAAAGTCACTAAAATAAAAAAACAAAACCAAAAAACTCTACCTTGCTTTTCCGTTTCCGTAAATGGGGATAGCGGTCATGAGATCACCGTTCAAGTCGTAAATCTCTGCAACATAATATCACAGATTACTAAATAGTTAGTACTACGTACTACGTAAATAAATACTCATTTTATATTACTAGATGTTATTTTATGTTCTTTCCCAGGTCTTAAGTTTCTCCATATCAAATTAGTTCAGACTTCGGTGGTTAGAGAACAACAAATAGACAGACATTGCACAGTTTTATAACCGCGCACTGTAAAACTCTGGAACGAACTGTCATCGGCAGTATTTCCGGACCAATACGACCTGCAAACCTTCAAGAAGAGAGCGTATTCTCTCGTAAAAGGCAACGCACCTGCAGCTCTTCTAATGTGAGTGTCCATGGGCGATGATAGTTACGTTCCATCAGTTGACCCGTTTGCTCGTTTGCCCCCCTCATCTTATATTTTAAAAAACATCAGTGTAGTCGTAACAACCTGTGCTGACGTACAGCTCTGGTACGGAGATGTCCAGCCTGAATGTGAGCTGGCGGAGGTTGAGGGTGCTGGTGTGGACCACGAAGCCGCCGATGCCGGTCATCTCGACATTCTTCAGCTGGAGGTCGAGGCTGCAAGAGTTTTAAAATATTTTATAATTTTCACTGAGTAAAAAATGCGGTTTATACGTAATTCACTTTTACTAATTTCAGATAACTCGTAGTAAGTCGTTACAAATAAATAAGATCCTCTAAAGATACCCAAATCAAATAGACGTTTTTGGCTCTTTGGGAATCGTTTGCCTGTATTTTATTAATCGTTGATTAAGAGACGAATTTGTCATTGATAAATAATAATATACATAATTATTAACTTATAGAGAAATCGAAAGACACGGAGCGCCAAGTGATGCCAGATTATTATTACCTGCTCTAGGCTTAACGGTCATATTCTGAAACAGTTGACTATAACATTAATTAAAGGCTCCCACACATAACTGCGAATTGGAGCGAATTTGCATCGCGATTTGGTGTGGGATCCCTAAGTACAACATCTCAACTCACTTGACCAGACCAGCGGGGACCTGCAGGTGGTACTCATCCAGGTAGAGTGGGTCCAGGGGTGGGATGCCGAACAGGACGGAGCCGTTGTTGATGATGTTGCGGATGTAGGCGATGAGCTGGCGGACCAACACGTTGATGAGGATGTTGCGGCCCTGGACGTCCGACACTAAGTTGTCGAGCTGGACCTCTGGGGCGGAGTCCACGGAGTCTGGAATGGATGGAGTAAAGGCATTGCCGGATTTTTATTTTTAATGAGTATAGAGGCCAGGCCATAAACTATACTACCTATTACATGAATCCAGAGCTGAATAGAGGAAAAATATTAGGTTATATTGGAATAACAAAATGTTATCGTATGTAAAATTGATTAGAAATTGTATCTGGTAGGCTGCTTTTATCGCTAAGCGTTTCGGCAGCGTTTTGCTCAACTATAAAATGCTACTAAGTACCCCCATACATCTTCGATCGCGCGCGCTCCAACGGCGCTGCCGAAACGCTTAGCGATAAAACCAACCTTACTTCATTTGTTTTATCAAAAATAACCTTACTACACCTATTTGTGAGCCTCCTTCTTGTTTGGCCTATAGTTGAGACTTGAGACGCCTAATTGCCACCATGATTTCGCAGCTGTTTTCAGTATGCATGTCGATCACAAACATTTAATGAAAAATAACATGCCCCTATACAAATTACATACCTATTTTTAACCGACTTCCAAAAAACGAGGAGGTTATATGTTCGGCTGTGGATATTTTTTTTTTATTTTTTTATTTTTGTATGTTCAACGATTACTCCGCCATTTGTGAACCGATTTTCGAAATTTTTGTTGTGTTGTATTAGGTTTCACTCCAATTTGGTACCATGTTCACAAAAGTGGTGACCTGATGATGGGATCCATGAGTAATCGAGGGAACTCCTCGAAATTTATATGGAAACATATGGTGATTTTGGTTTTATGAGAAGTATCCTAAGCATATGCTACCAAAACGCAAGATTTTGCACCGAGGTATACTATGGTTCCGAAGCTACTAAGAGAACTCTGGATTCCTTATAGATACACGTTTGGGAGTTTAGGCGCTGTTTTAAGAACTGAAAGCATATGCTACTATGCAAATTACACTCATCATCATCATCATCATTAACATGTCAGGGTCACCAATGTCACCAAATTCAACCTTATCTCCAGAGCATAAGGCACACATTTGACATTACTTCTAAGAAGTTAAAGCTGCTTCGATAATGTAACATTCTGTCTCACTTCGCCGAGATATTCTGGAAAACAACCTAATTTCAACCTTTTGCATTGCGTTTAGCGTTCATAATACAATAACACTCTCTGCAGTCTCACTTCAATCTGCCAGGGCCGCAGGGCTGTCAAGCGGGCGCGGGCGGCACGGCGCGGCGGCGCGGGCCGGGTAGGGACTATGCGCGCTGCGTCCGCGTCACGTGCGCCATGTCGAGCGAGTGCCAGTACTATTGAAAGTTGAAACTAGTCCGGTGACCGGCTACTTAGCACGTCACGTCACGTGTTCACTTTGATTTTTTTTAAATGTATTGTTTAAAATTATCTGCAGGCTGCAGCTGATATTATATTTTGTAAGTGTGACTGTATTATGATACGCAGAATAATATTATATAGGTGTATTATTCTACTTATAGTACGCGATGGTTTACTCTGGTAACTAAAAAGAGTGAAATTATTATTTTTAACAAAAAATTAAAACCGACTTCCAAGGTAAAACAATAATAACATCCTTATAATATGAACTAAAAAGTATTAAATAATTATTCCTATCTAATAGTGCCTTTTTCCGAATTCGGCTAAAACTCAACTATTTCTGTACTCAATCTTCATAATTTTGAAGTCGGTGCCAGTTCCAAAAGTTTCAAGTATTCTGTCAGAGAACAGAAGATTCATATGGTACCGACTTCAAAATGATGAAGATTGAGTACAGAAATAGTTGAGTTTTAGCCGAATTCAGAAAAAGGCACTATTAGATAGGAATAATTATTTAATACTTTTTAGTTCATATTATAAGGATGTTATTATTGTTTTACCTTGGAAGTCGGTTTTAATTTTTTGTTAAAAATAATAATGATTAATAATGAGCCATCGTAGTTAGCTGTGTTAGAACGTAGATGGGGCAAACTATTTGCCAAGTTAGCGAGCGAACCAAAAATCCTCTTAATGCTAAGTACTCACATGCGGTTTTGCTCGATAGTTTTACTCCAAATCGAGTAATGATTACTGTGTGGACCGCAAAACTCACAGCTTGAAGGCTTGCATCGAGCCGCTCGAAGGCTCGCATCGAGCCGGGTCGATGGAATTAAATACATCGATTTAGAATAAAACTATCGAGCAATGCTGAATGTGTGGACGAAATCCCGAGCCGCGGGTTTTGCTCGACGTTATTGCTCGATCGAGCAAAACCGTATATAAGTACTTAGCATTAGAATGTATTGGACTTGGGAGTTGGGCTAGCTTTTAATAATTACCTACATATTACATTATTAATACATGACTATACGTACCTACAACGACGACACTTTGGCCGTCTAGTTGTGGTGCTGCAGCCGCGAGAGCGCACAGCGACAATACTAACAAGAACTTCATGCTGGAAAAAAGTTCAAATGTAGTTTTAGGATTCTTATATTATGAATTGACTCACTTCATCTTTGCATAAATGAATGGCATAAAATGATATAGATATACGCGGTAACGTGTCAAGCCAAGTTCAAGCAAAGGAACTGCATGGCGGGCCGAGCAACCGATTCAGTCCGACTCGCACTTGGCCGTTTCACTATGACCACAACGCGTTGTGGGCCATTTTTTTGCTCACTGAGCGTTTTCGGTCTTTGAACGTAACATATATATTCTTTGCCAGCGCCGAGTGTAATACTTATTAGATTTAACGCAGGATAAATTTATTCTAGATATTTCGTGCAAGTGTTTTGTTCCTGAGCCAAAATGTACAGTATTGCCATACGAGAATTTACTCGGGAACGGTTTCTGCCCTGAGGTGGACGAATAAAACACGTCCTCACTATGTACTATAGCGGGAGTCGAGGTAAAACGCGATTTCCGGCCAGCCTTTCTTCTATTTAACAGTATCCCAATATTTCCCCAATATTTCCCCACTTTTTGTCTTGTAGTTTCTTCTTGGCGAGGTTTACCAGAGGCTGGCTGGGAGCGGTCTCATCCACGTTCGTTTTTTCAACATTCGTAGTAAAATAAAGTCTCGCCCTTAACTCTATAAGTAAAAAAAAATCTTACTTACCTCACAGTTATCCGTTTTCTTTCGAGTTTCTAACTGTATTGAGCAAGAGTAATTAAGCGATTTTGTTTTTCGTCATTATCTATACAGATATGCGATCAATTAAAATATCGTGATTAATATAGTATGATTCCTCGTTGATAACACAAGCAAACCTATATTTTATATAATGGCTATTGGCTTCATACCTGTTTTCAGGTAAATGGAAACGAAATATTATGTAAAACACGTAGAAATTAACTTACTGCCTATAGTTCGCAGGTCATGCTAATGGAAGCTCTGTGGACTTGCAATTGCCAAGTTTTGTTGATTTAAGTTGATTTAACTAATAAAGAAACAGACATTAATGGTCCACGTGTAAGACCTAAAATCTTTATTAATTTTACAAAACAGGAACGTCTTGAATTACAGAACAACTCTACATCACAGTCAGACTCTACAATCTTGAATCTTAGGACATAATCTTAGATGAAACACAATATTAGGTACTTGCACTTTTTCCACTATATTTATAAATTACAATTTAAACACTTTAAACACGACCGGTTTCGATATAAATCATCATCAGGTGTATTTATATCGAAACCGGTCGTGTTTAAAGTGTTTAAATTATAATTTATGAATATACTTAGTGGAAAAAGTGCAAGTAATATAATTGTGTTTCATTTGTGTGAGTTATAAAATGAATTTCCACCAAGAACCGACAGTACAATCAATTACATATATAATCTTAGATTTTTTTCTTAATTATAAGAATATTTCCTGTAGGTACTTATATATTGTAGATTTGGGTTAGGACTGGTAGGTTTAATTGGATACCCCTCTAAAAATTTTCTTCCAGTAATTTCACATACCTATATATTCTAATTATTTACATCAAATACTTTGGCTTTAGTCAGACAAATCCACGGAAAATAGTTAGCTTACAATAATTATAGTTATTATTATGTTTTATTATTGTGTTGCAGATAATAATAGTTATAATCCGACCTATCAAATCAGTAAAATAACAAATCTTTAGTTGCGATAAAATTAATAGATTTCCACACATATTATTACTCTATCTGTAGTGAAATCTTTAATAATATGATAATGATAGGTATATTAGAGATAAATATAATTAATTAATAATTTACTAATGAGACACCTGGCCACGATTACAAACAGAAACATACGTAAATTAGAAATTAATACGAGTTTTACGACAAATTTTCCCAACAAAAAAGTGCTTACTAAGTACTCATACTTAGCAGCAGCGCTGTTGAGTTCTGACTGAGTTCTGACGTAGTTCCAAAACATGTCCAGACGTTAATTTCTTTGTTCTTAGTGTGGCTAGTGGCTACACAGTACAAAATATAGCCATAGCATACTCTCATCCGTTTCACACCGAATTCGCAGACGATTCATCATTCATACCAGTCAATGAAAACGCATCATTGATTTTTCATTCTTACCACAGACTAAAGCCATTATTAAAAGTTTTATTGAAAGCGTTTTAGTGCAGTTTAATTGAAATAAACCATCAAAAGAACAACAATAGTCTGAGCTCCATGGATTGATCCTTGACACATTTTAGCGGATTACCAAATTAATCAGCATGCTCTTATCTCAGTTCCATATTGAGTAAGGCATTGTGAGGAAATGCGCCCTCGTTGTGAATCACCGCCATATGTTATGGTACATTTGAATTTTATGGTCCCTAAAACCTTTCAGGGACCATAGAACTGTATAGTTGGATTGGAAGTTAGTTAATGAAAAAATTTTGGAGGAGTTATCACAAAACAAAAGATTTATCTATAATATAGGTAATGAAGTAAAACGTTCAAGGAAGAATGTAGGATATAAATAACATAAATAAGGAACATTAACTATCCATACTAATACTGTTGAATGTTATATATTGCGTTGCGAATATAATATATATCTGCCTGTCTGTTATATTTTTAGTCTTCATACTGAACGGATTTTGTGTTTGGTTTGGAAACACTTAAATGTTATTGAGTCCAAGAAAGGACACTTGATTGTTTTCGTCACGGGAAATCTCTCACACACACTTGATACAGCTCATTTTAACTCGTGTCTAGCGAGTTATTAACCTGCATTCGAAACGAAATTCGAGGTATAAAAATCGGGCCTCGGCAATGTTTTGTGACTCATGAAATCTGTACACACTCTGGCTACTGACGCCAGTAAATCATTGAGATTTATAGTTATTTTAGGCATGTTTTAAAAGCGAGTATTAGTTTTAACACAATGAACAATCAAGAGTGTGTTCGGATAGGCGGAATACAGATTGATTTTTATCGTTTTAAATGGGCATCGTTTAAATAGAGCGTGACGAAAAGGAAGCTGCGGGAACGAGGAGCTATCAATTTTACAAGAAAGACGTGACAGACACATGCCTGTCGCATGCGTAACTACCAACAATGATTTAAAAGTAGGTACTTTAAAGGCATTCACTAAAACCATGTCACTAATGGAAATCAGCAACGTACATATATTCATCTTTCTATGGAAAAGAAAATTTAACAATCAAAAGAAATCAAGATCGTGATATAGGCTACAACTTTTGCAATGTTTCTTACACTTTCAACTCTCTAGGGCAGTAGTCCCCAACCTTTTTTTCATGCGGGCCACAAACATGTTTCGGTCTTGTACCTTGGTGTCGCGGGCCGCAACAAAAAAATTTTAGGGTTAAAAAATAACATTCTTTAAAATTAACGATTTAAAAGTGGAAAAATTTAACGACTATCACGTAGACTTTACGTTATTTTGCCGGTGGGCGTGAGTTTCACGCGGGCCACGAACAAAGGCCCGGCGGGCCGCGGGTTGGGGATTGCGGCTCTAGGGTGAATTTCAACATGAAAGCATCAAGCATTTCCCAACGGCAAAAAAAATGCTATTACCGTTCTTAAATTACAGCCTGGAGACAGACATACAGACAGACAGACAAACAGACAACGAAGTCTTAGTAATATTATGCCGTTTCTTATCCATTGGTTACGGAACCCTAAAAAATATGCAGTAGGAAGGTACCTAATAAATAATAATAGGAACAAGGTAATATAGCAACGTAATGTAACCGATGCGATGTATGACGATGTTGATAAATAATGACGGAATGATGATGATAATGTATCATTTCAAGTTAATTTTATTTGAAAATTATAGCGTAGATAGCAACAGGAATGTGATATCTTTCGCACCATGTCTGCTCTCTGGCGCCCTAGCCATTGCTATTTTTATCGGATTCGTGACTAAACCCTACAGCTACGTGAAAATATTAGGAATATGCGTTAATATAACAAACAATATTATGTAGAATAATATCCTAGGCGTAACGACACGGGAATACTAATCACTAAAAAAAAACTAACTTCTTTAATTAGACGTAGGTAATAAATTACTGCTACTCTATTTTTACATGTAGAGAATAGAGATATGTAAGAGTATTTTCTTTTTAGGGTTCCGTACCCAAAGTGTAAAAACGGGACCCTATTACTAAGACTTCATTGTCTGTCCGTCTGTCCGTCCGTCTGTCTGTCTGTCTCCAGGCTGTAACTCAAGAACCGCCATAGCTAGACTTCTGAAATTTTCACAGATTGTGTATATCTGTTGCCGCTATAAGAACAAATACTAAAAATAAAATAAAGTTAATATTTAAGGGGGGCTCCCATACAAGAAACGTGATTTTTTTGGCCTTTTTTGCTCGTAACCAATAATGGTAACAGCTAGGCACTTGAAATTTTCAGAAAATTCTTATTTGTATTATTACTTTAATAATTAATATTAAAATTAAAATAAAGTTAGTATTTAAGGGGGGCTCCCATACAAAAACACAACGTATTGTCTACTTTCGCTCTCTATCGGTACGAAACCCTTAGTGCGCGAGTTCGACTCGCACTTGGCCGATTATTTATCATATCTAGGCTATTAGGTAAATTACAAGGATGTAAAGAAACAATTTTTTACGGGTTACTTTAAAATATTATTGCTTGTTTGTTTAACATTGGTTGTGTGGGCTGTGGCTTATTTAAAACCATCAACTGTAGGCGGGCGCTTCTCGGCCAAAACTCAAGATAACTTTATGGAAAATTATGGAAATGTCCATTGTCGTCAGTCATTGATCTGAAAGGATGCAACTGAACTTGTAAAATGCGGCACGGACCATTAATTTCTGTTGAACATATTGGACATGTCAATACTGCGCTCACCTCTTTAGAACTCCGTAGGTATTTAATAACTAACAGATTTGATCTAGTTCAGTACAAGCGGTGATCTCCCACACATTGTACGCCGCAAGTACGCCGAAATTGAACGAGATTTTTAAATTGCTTTTTTAACAAACGAACTTTTTTGAATTTGGACTTAATTTAAAACAAATATTTTATATTCGGCCAGTTTTAAGGATGTGCTAAATGTGGAGAAAATAAACGCGTTACAAGAAAGTTTTAAGGATGTGGAGAAATGTTTTATATTCTTGTGCGGTTTATTATTTTTTTGTATTAGTTTTAACAGCGCCCGCAAATTCATATTGTAAGTTATCCTTTTAATTAATTTTGTTAACTTTTTAATTATTTTTTCTTATTATAACAATTATCACTAGATATTATATTTATTTTAAAAGGGCCCATTCACTATCCTGCATTGCAGTCCTGCTGCAGTCCGCCGTGCAGGCCTGCAACACCATTCACTATCCTGCGTGCAGTCCGCCGGCTTATGCAGGATAGTGAATGGTGTGGCAGGCCTGCACGTCGGATTGCAGCAGGACTGCAAGGCAGGATAGTGAATGGGCCCTTTAAATGGCCGTTTATACATGACAAGGTAAGAGAAAAGCAGCAATAATTATATTTTATCGTTAATTAGATGATTATCGTAAATAAGACAAAAAGTTTGTCAAGTAGGTAATTAGTATTAAATAAAATTGTAGGGACGTTGCATCTTGTCCGTTGCTTCAGTGGTTTGGGCGTGAAGAGGTATATAGGCGTATAACAGACAGACACACTTTCGCAGTTTTAATATTGTATAGTACTTATGGATTAAGTTTCAATTCTGGTCAATGCTCTGTTGCTGTCACGCACATCAATAACTTATACCCAGAGGCTTTAGTGACCGATGTCGATTTATTCAATGATCATCTCACACCTACGTTTCCAACTTCCAGCACGCGGGCCGCAATACATAGTGAACGCACCGAAACACCCTTATATCGAGGTGAAGAATTCCACGTACCACGGCGCCGGGCCGCGGGAGGAGGCGCGCGCCATGTGCTCCGTGCGGACGCAGGAGGTCAACGCCACCGCCAACGCCACTATCACTCGCCGCCTGCATGGGGTCGTCACTTCCAGTGAGTATTAGCAGCTCCTGTAGAGGTAAATGGTAAAACGGAGCACCAAAATGGAGATTTTAATTCTACATAAAGCTGACACTAGCCTAACTAGATGTAACAAAACATAGTGATAATTCTTTAGGGTGTAATTCTTTGTACTGTAGTCTGTATAGAGTTCGCTGTAAAAGTAGCTGTGTTCAAAAGAGTAACTTTCTTTAACTAATAACTTGTACATGGGAAAATGCGCCCGTCGTGAGTAAGCTGGAGGCTAATGTCAGCTTTGTGTAGAAGTAAAAACTCCATTTAGGTGCTACGTCGCGTCACCAGCCAAATATTCATCGCGACGGTCATCCAGCTGGATGACCGTCGCGATGAATATTTGGCCAATCTAATTATTTCGCGGCAAACTAGGTTCATTGCCATCGGTGTTACTATATTAATATAGTAACACCGATGGGAATGAACCTAGTTAACCTAGTAGTTTGCCGCGAAATAATTAGATTGGCCAAATATTCAACGTTTAATATTATTATATTATGCCTAATTCTTATTTCGCGACAAACTAGGTTCATTGCCATCGGTGTTGCTATATTATATGCCTAAATCGGCGGTTTAGAACCTACTGCCAAATAGGACTAGATTTGCGGTCCCCTACATAGAGCTCAGTAGCAGTGCTGAAAGAGTATTTTTTCACTTTTGTGTGGAAATATGCAGAACGCTGGGGTGTTTGCCCATACAAATCACAAAAAATATGCTCCTTCAACGCTGCTACTTCTACATTTAAACTTTACTGGGACACATGTACACCCTAAATTATTATCAGTTATCACTTAGTTTTGTTACATCCTGTATTTGTAACTCTAGAGTCGACTTTTTAGAACTTCCGGTTTCTTAATTTCTGCAAGAAGAAATAGAGCTTAAAATGACGTCGTTAGCCGGACATCTCTCGCAATACCCAGCTCATACATGATTAAACTATTTGTGTGCTTTTAGTCAAGCGTTCGGTGTGTCAAGGCATGCCAATAATAAACGCCAGATGTTTGGAAATCAATCGTAGGAAATCGGTTAAGAAAAGCAGCTAAATGAACGGTATTCATAGGCTACCCATTGTTGTGTTATCAATTAACTTGGATTTGCATCATCTAATGTATGGTAACCCAGTGGCCAGTGAGTCACTATGGAGTATAGTGGCGGAAGAATACATACTTACCATAATATATGTACATACAATACATACATACCCGATGTAGGAAAAAAGGGGAAATATCTACTTAAAACGATCCTAGAGATCAACTACGATAACATGGCGCGCCCCTCCAAAATTCAAAACCTTTGAAGTGCGTTGTCAAAACGTTTGAAGTGCGTTGTCAAAACGTTTGAAGTGCGTTGTCTTGCGCGGTAGGCTAGTTATGATTAGTTGATCAACAAATCTTGGTAATAAGTGACATTTACTGAAATATTACGTGCACTGTGATTGGTTGAATACTTACTACATACAAACTCTTTCATAAGGATATGACTACACACATTGAAACAGTCATTTGGAGGGGCGCGCCAAGTTATCGTAGTTGATCTCTACCTGAGTGACAATGTCGCACTTCTAATATCAAAAGATGTTGGAGGGAATATCACCTCTGTAATTTGCTTACTGCCGGTCGATACCATTTTATTTCTATACTTATTATAAAACAAAGTCGCTTTTTTCCCTCATGTCCCTTTGTTCCCTTTAATCTTTAAAACTACGCAACAGATTTTGATGATTCTTTCAGTGTTAGATAGCCCATTTATTGAGAAAGGCTTTATTTTATCACGCTAATACTAATAGGAGAATGTGGAAAAAACGGGGGAAATTATTTGAAAGGGCTTATCTCGCGAACTATTGGAGCAATTTCTATGTTATTTGGCACAGATAAGAAGTTGACCACGTGAAGGATCATAGGCCATCGATTTTAATAATTTTTTCAGTAAGTATATATATTTTATACCCGTGCGACGCCGGGTCGGGTCGCTAGTTACCAATAAAACGACCTTATAACCAAACAAAAATAAATTAGGTCCTTATAATTAACCTTCTAGTTACTTGCCTCTTTCACTCGCGCAAAAATGTATTTTAGTTTTCTCGTTTCCACATGTGCGACATTCCCTTTTCCGTCATTTCACATCATAGCGATATTTTCACGAGCAAAATATAAAAGAGACAAGTAACATCTACGGCCGAATTTTTACACGAATGCAAATATATTTGTATTTTATCTAGTTAAAAATCTATTACAGGGGAACTCCACAACGCGATCCAAAGGCTGGAGGTTGTAATCTACGGGCAGATGCAACAACTATGGCAGAGTCTAGACGCACTGCGCAAGCAAATGAGCACGCAACGTGCGACGCGCGCGTCATACCCCGACCGCCGCAGCGTCTCCTTCCGATATGTGCCCAATAAGTGAAAGCTTATGACCATTAAATATTTTTACTAATATTGTGTTTGCGTTCAATTTTTTCACCTAACCACTAATTCTAAGGTTTTTTCTGACTACCCTCAATATTTTAAACTATGAAGTACCAGGAGCGCATAGCGTATGAAAAGGCGTTAAATTTTTTCGACCTACCCACTAATTCTAAGATTTTTCTTATAACTACCCTCAATATTTTGTTTCGATTCTTCTGAATTGACATAATTAATAGGGGAAGCCCATTTGTTTTAAACCATAAAATACCAGGAGCGCATAACGTACGAAGAGGTGTTTGTGTTCAATTTTTTCGACCTACTCACTAATTCCAAATTTTTCTTCTGACTACCCCCAATATTTTGTATCGATTCTTGTGAATTGACAAATTAAGGGTAGCCCATTTGTTTCAAACTATGAAGCACCAGGAGCGCATAACGTATATATGCAGAAGTGTTTGCGTGAATTTTTTTCGACCTACCCACTAATTCCAAGATTTTTCTTGAGACTACCCCCAATATTTTGTTCGATTCTGGTGAATTGACAAATTAATAGCGGTAGCCCATATCTTTAAACTATGAAGTACCAGGCCATTTAGCCGAAACTTTTTCGTTTTCGCTTCGTTATAGAATCGCTTAGGCTACTTGACCTATATTCAAATTCATTGAAAAAATGCATATTTCTAGTAGAACTTGGCCTAGAAAACCGTATTTCACCCTTATCATCAAATAAAAGCTTATGATTGATAAATAAAGTCGATTTGAAAATATGATTTTATGAAAATAGGATTTGTACTGACGAAAACGCTTTTGTGGTACTTCCGATTTGGATGTGACGTCATCCTCATAGTAATTTAATATCTTTTATTTATCGCGCTCGTTATATGTAAGTTTATCTGTACATAAATAATAAGAATAAGCCTAGAAAGATTTGTAAAATATATTTTCTTAAATAATTCAAATAAAACATCAGTTTTATATATTATCCCCATTCATTGTAGACGGGAAATGAAATGGCCAAAACTTTTCTCCAAAAGTTTTCAACATTACAAATGATTTCTAATTTCTTATTTAATTATTTCATAATTTTTGGACACTTTTAGACTCGTACATTTAGCACATAAAATTTTTTTTCAATAAAGAATTTAAAATACAAAACGTATGACGTCACACTATGGCGGACAGTGTTTTCGGCGCCATTTAAAAGGCATGTTTTTCAATCAACATTTTTATGGGTTTCTACTGTGTAAAATATTAAAATATTAGTTTTTTTTGTGAAAATAAATGATTAAGAAGCGATTAGCATGAAGAAAAAAAATAGGTCAATACTCAAGTAGCCTAATAGTCGAACGTCAACGTCATATTAACGAACGCTTATGTCAATTCCATACATTTTCATCGGCGATTCTATAACGAAGCGAAGAAAACGAAAATGTTTTGGCACACCCCCCTGGATAACGTATGAGGAGGTGTTAGCATTAAATTTTTTTCCACCTAGTAACTACAATCTTCAGTGGTCCCTCATAGCTCATTTATGTGTTTCATTTTAATTGTGAATTGAAGCAAATTAATAGGGGTAGCCCATTTGATTTACCTCAGTACCAGAAGCACATAATATTACGTATAGAAAGGTGCTTATTTACTTCTATTTTTAAATAGGCTTGATGACTAATTTTTTTTCTTATTGGTAATTGAAAGACCCTTAAAGAATAGAAGCATCGCTGAAAGAATGACTGATAGCTTAAAAATTGACCAAGATGTGACAATTCAAACATCTCATAAAATAGACCTGCCCGAAACGCTCCATACAAAGTGCTACGAAAGACTGACGTCACTCTTTCGTAGTTTGTACGGAGCGGGAGAGAACTTTGTTCGATAGGTATATTAAATTTTCCGTTTATGAAAGTGGTTTCATAACAAAAGTTGCTTTTAATTGCATAAGTTATCGAATGGTATACAAATATTAAGAAATTTAATTGAAAAAAAAATTCGACTTGATTATCTAACTTTGAAGGCGCATAACAAAAAAAAAAAATACAAATGCTATCGAGCTGAAATTTTGGGAATACTTATTTTTTACCGTGATTTCTTTATTTTGTTAACAAAATTCGCTAATCTTTGACCTTGTTATCATCCCTATTGTAAACGATTTTCAACTAAACAATTGACCCTATTTATGCAAAATGAGTCCAATCCACACCATTGCCAAAATTGAGTTAATAATGCAGAAGTATTCCAAAATGGCCCTTTTATCGACCCTATGAAGATCGTACTAATCTAACAATTTTTTCAGAACAAAAAATTTTCACAACAAAGTTACCAACTAACAAATTAATGAGTATTGTTTTTTTTACATAGATCCAAACTAGGTACATGGTCTCTCGATTTTTTTTTTAATTAAGCAAGTAGAAGCATGCGACTTGGTTGCTGTTTGCATATTAAAAAAGGCTTAATTCTTAATATTTTACAAAGACTCATTGTGACACAGGCCCGACACAAAAGGGACATATCCCTTTTTTTCGTTATGTTATGGTTATCCAAGTTAGGGTAAAACGACTAGTGATTGGACAGTACCAGTTATTGGACAAAACACAAAAACGCAATATTATTATAAAGTTTGTTTCAAAAACTGCCTTTTTTAAAGTAATAGAACTAGATATTCAATATCAGTGGCTAACACTTAGAAATTATTATTTTCATACCGTGCCTAAAGAAAAACACAAAACCAAAAAAAATATATTTTGTTTACTTAGGTACATTTAAAAAGAAATCGGTCAAGTGTGAGTTGAACTCGCGCACGAAGGGTTCCATACCATTATAGAGCAAAATTAATAAGAAGTAAAAAGTTTTATAGTGCCCAAGTGTGTGCCCGTGTAAAAAGTCGGTCGTGCACCTGATCTCTCACCAGTCATGTCGGTCTTCCGCTCCGTTAGGTTACGAGAGTAAAGAATAATGCTCTTGTGTATTGCGCATACACTTGGGCACTATAAAATTACTTCTGCTTAACTGGCCCGGTTTTATTGAAACTCATACGTGGGAGAGCTTCGGCACGAATGGGCCTGCTCGACCGGAGAAATACCACGTTCTCACAGAAAACCGGCGTGAAACCGGAGGCCCAATCCCCTACCCTATTCCCTTTCCTCCCCTATTCCCTTCCCTTCCCATCCCTACCCTCTCCTATTACCCTATTCCATCTTAAAAGGCCGGCAACGCACCTGCAGCTCTTCTGATGCTGCAAGTGTCCATGGGCGACGGAAGTTGCTTTCCATCAGGTGACCCGTTTGCTCGTTTGCCCCCTTATTTCATTTAAAAAAAAAACCAAAGTGCTCTTGTGTATTGCGCACATACTTGGGCACTATAAAATTACTCCTGCGTAACTGGCCTGGTTTCATTGAAACCAGAGTGGTCGTGTGTATTGCGCACACACGACCGTTACGACACGATCGTATAGAGGGGGAAAATCCAGGAAGAACAAGCTGAAGAACCCCATATCCAGGACAAACAGTTGCCGAGTTATAAGCACCCAAAGTTTGACATTGACAGCTCGGTAACTGTCAAACGTCGAACAAAAGCGGCCATAACTCCGCTCCCAATAGGCCTAGAGGAACGGGGTTTCTTCTAACATCAAAGGTAACACTTCGGCTACCCCCTCCCCGAATTTGAACTAAATCGGAGACATCAAATTTTGTCTCAATTCTGAAGCCAGGATCGAATAGAGGAGAAAAATCCAGGAAGAACAAGCCGAAGAACCCCATATCCAGGACAAATAGTTGCCGAGTTACAAGCATTCAAACTTTGACATTGACAGCTCGGCAACTGTCAAATGTCTTACAAAAGTAGCCATAACTCCGCTCCCAATAGGCCTAGAGGAACGGGGTTTCTTCCAACCTCAAAGGCAATACCTCGGCTACCCCCTCCCCGAATCTGGACTAAATCGGAGACATCAAAACTTCAAGGACGAATCTTCTGCTATACTTACAATACTTTTAAATGAATAATGTAAAATTTGTCTATTACAGTAATGTAATGGACAAATTTTACATTACACATTATTTGCATTTAATGGACAATGAAGGTTCGATTGTGGCTCATTATTTTGTAAAATGGCAATGTAAGATACTCCATTACTATTTTTTTTGTTATATTATTATTATTTTTTACATTAAGATTTTTGCAACATTGCTTGAACTACTAATGCGAAAGTGTGTCTGTCTGTCTGCCTGTCCGTCTGTCTGTCTATCTGTCTGTCTGTTTGATATCTCTTCACGCCCAAACCACTGAACCGATTTTGCTGAAATTTGGTATGCAGATACTTTGAGTACCGGAAAAGGACAATTCATCCCGGAAAATTTACGGTTCCCGCACGATAAACGAGTTTGGCGAAACGGAGTTGCAGGCATCATTTAGTTTTAAACGTCCTTGTAAAAACCAGAAAAAAGTAGGAGCGCCACATTATATCAGGTAGGTACTTACTGCCGAAGCATACAACAAGATATATTTAGGATATGCTCACCTAGATACAAAACAATATTAAGTTTTGAATCTAAATTACATATTTTTTTCATTTCAATCTTTTTTTTGGGAATATTAGCATATAAACTAAAAAATAATTAATATATATTTCATTCTATTACTACATAACCGAAATAAAAAAATGCCGGTTTTCTTCAAAATTTGAAAGTTCATGAGGCCTCAGTTTATTTAAAAGCAAATTTTATAAGTTAAAGTCGTTGTTTCTATAACTAATTAGATGTTAGACATCCAAATCGGGTGCACAGATCTCATGCACGAAAATCCTGTTGACTTGTGTAATAAATCTAAAGAGATGATTCGCTTTGGATTATATGTATCCCACACTAATATAGTTTTTCTAAAAGGAACCCTCCTGTTTTTGTTTAATTTTTGTTGGAAATAGTAGTAATTTTTAAAAGATTTATGTTTGTACGCATAGAATAAAGTACCAAATATACTATTGTAAATTAACTTTACTTAAAATAACAATCAGTTTTAAAGAATACACAATTTTAATAAAAACGGCTTTTTCTCAGAACTGTCATCGTGTGAGTTGAGTCCGGTATGCATAAATAGGTCCAATTATGCGTCCATGACAGCACGTAACGCATGTCATGCTGCATTACTCGAGATTTTTCGCAAGTAAAATTGTTGTTCGTCTAATCGAAATTAAACTTTAGCATGATAGTAATAAAAAAAATCGTTCTACGAAACCCGGACTATTATATACTTGAAAAACAAAAACATTATTAGGTAATAAATTTAATTTATTAACAATTAGTACATCGCATCACCTATTTCATATTAAAAAAATCATCAAAATTTTGTTTACTTCGATAAAATATTAATTTAATTGTACAAATAATATCAACACGAAGAGGTAGCGATAACAAGAAAGAGTTAGTTACAAAAGATAGTCATTACTATTATTATTAAATATTATGCATTCAATATAATTTTACATTCAACTTGCCTTTTCAGATTGTTTAATCATTTCACTAAGTTAGTAACACATATAATGTATCAGATAATTTGGACGGAGTTGTTAATACATACTGTTGTGAAGTTTGAAGTGAACTATAATTATTTTGGAAATAGAGTAAACTGCAACTTCACGACAGAATTGGAATGTGTTTTATTTATTTCATTAAATTAAAAAATGTTATAATTAACACTTCAATCCTTCGATCGCGGATTCTTGGAAAAGCTTATTGTATTCTATTGTTGTCGCGATCACCGGTGCTCGTATGAGGCTTGAAGGATTAAGTACAATTTCGACACTTATTATTTATTTTCCTGCCTTGAAATGGGCATATTTGATTAATTATATAAAAAAATGTTAATGCGACTATATAATACGTTTTATATTTATAACATTATAATATACTTAAGACATGAAACAAAGCCATAACATAAACGTAATAAGCGTTTCATGTTTAATATCTTATGGCATTCTGCTTTTGAGTTTGGGGCTAAAAGACTAGTATGAATAAAAAAGTTAGGCTTCGAAAATTTTGGTTCAAAAGTAGAGCTTGAAAAATAATATTAGAGACTATTTACTGCATTTAAATCACATATCAAGAAACAAATCCGAGTTTTGTACAAAATTATAATGTGGCATAAGTACTAGATTTATTTCTTGCTTAGTTTTTGAACTTTGAAATATTGAAAGTATGAAATTTTTGCGTCTCTAATTTATTGATTACAATTTGTTTTATTTTCTAGCAAAAATTTACATTTATTTTCTAACTTTTATTATTATACTTTATTACTTTTGTATTTCCCGACATTTTAATGGTGATTAAACATAAGAGACACTTATGATAAACACTTACGAAAACCATTATAATATTGTAATCTTATCTTAAAATTTAGATAGCAATACATAATTTAAAACGTTATAAATTTATCTAACGAATTAACAAACAACAATTTTCCTAAATATTACAAATGGTTTCCGACCGTTTTTGTTATAATAACTTGCATGCACTTGTACTAGACTGGGTTGAAATTAACCCTGAATCGAATAAATTGCTCTCTCTCCACTGTCGTAAACGCGTAATTTACGCTTGATAACAATAACCCGGACTAGCGTAAGGCCTAAGTGTAACTCATATTCAATCAACATTAAAATGTGTAAAACGTAAACACGCACGAGCAAACTTTTACGTTTGAGCGTACACGCACGCATTTTGCGTACAAGCACGCACATATACGTCTATGTGGCTGTGGCCTGCAGGTACCGGCGCAGCTCCTCCTGCGTGTCGAAGATCATGACGGGGAATGGCGAGCCGGGCACGTGGCGGCCGGCCCATCTCACTTCAACCCGGTAGTCGCCAGGTTCGGTGGGTGAAAACTAAAATAATGACAATTTTAAATTTATAAACGATAAAACCACAGGATAAACGGTAAACTTACGAATACATCATATGTTTTGCTTGAGTAACATAACACAACACAAATATACATGTTAAGGCAGGGATCAATCTCAATCTAAAACGATAACCTTGCACACAACCAAAGACCAAGCGTATACGCATCGTAATAAGATTCATTTTAGCTTAGCATAAAACTGTAGTTACTAGGGGCGGATCTTCTCTATTTTTCATGTTTTTTTAAAATATCTTTGGAAATAAATATTAAGAAACAAAATTGTTCGGTTCAGGATATTTTAATATAGATTTACTAACAATTTATCTAAATAAAATGTATAATTATCTTAGTTAATACTTATATTTCGATGAATTAGAATTTTGTTGGAGGTGAGTTTGTAAATTAAATACAGCCAAAGTATTACGTTTTATAAAAATGTTTATGGTTTAAAGTCTTCTAAATATTACTTTTTACATTTCGTTATTATATTGGAACTAGGTAAACCGGGAGTCACGGAATAACAAATTGGGGTTTATGCCCGCCTTAAGGTCCTAATATTATGATGGTTTAAGTTTTGAAAATATTGTAATTATAACCAATAACATAAAGCAAGTAGAGATCAACTACGATAACATGGCGCGCCCCTCCAAAATTCAAAACAACTTTGAAGTGCGTTGTCTTATACGATAGGCTAGTTATGATTAGTTGACCAACAAATCTTGGAAATAAGTGACATTAACAGAAATATTACGTGTACTGTGATTGGTTGAATACTTACTACATACAAACTCTTTCATAAGGATGTGACTACACACATTGAAACAGTCATTTGGAGGGGCACGCCATGTTGTCGTAGTTGATCTCTACGATATATTGTTTGCTGAATATAATATTAATATAATGCTAGCTTAGATCTTATGCGGATGTATTATCGTTAGTCACTTTATACTCAACAATGGACCAATATTTTCCGAATAGGCGATTCATCACATCAGAATTTATTTTTACTTTTATCAAGACAAAACATACCTTGCAAACAATAGTGCGGTCTTTCTGGCTCTCGCGCTGCATCTCAACTCGGAAGGCGCCTTTGGGTCCGCGCACTCGCACCGTCAGCTGGCCGGCGCCGGCGCCGCGCGTGTCGCACGTGAACCGCGACTGGAACGTGGCTAGCACGCCCGCCTCCACGCCAGGACCGTATACGCGGACCTGTATATTGTTGAAGTCAGTTATAATCACAGAGATTCTGAATAAAGTGAGAGTCAACACCTAAGTCTGCCTTTGCTATTGTAAACTATGAGACAAAACACATACCATGACATGCACAAAACTTGATTGACACAAAGTTCAGTGTCAGAAAGTAAATCTAGACAGTGCACAGTAAAGCTTAGTTTATATACGTGCATAGTAATCAGAGACGTGATGCAACATTACTTAAAACGTACAACAGATATTTGCTACAAGTTAAAAGTTTTTTTTGTGACATAATATGTATTTTATAACATACTAGATGACGCCCGCAACTTCGTTGCGCCAAAATTCGTTTACGGCATTTTCTTAAAGTACATTTTCCGGGGTAAAAAGTATCCTATGTCCTTTCCCGGGACGCAAGGTTTTTCCATGTCAAATTTCAGCAAAATCGGATTAGCGGTTTGGACGCGAAGAGGTAACAGACAGACAGACACACTTTCACATTTATAATATTAAAAGTATGGATAGTATGGATATGGAAGTACGGATTTTTATTAGTAGGGGCAGTATTATATGTATATTACCTTGGAGGGGTCAGGCGCGCCGGCGACTTTGAGCACGAACGGTGAGCCGGGCACGTGTTCGCCGGCGAACTGCACGCTGAGGACGTGCCGCCCCGCCTCCGCCGGCTTCACGCCCAGCGTGAACGTGCCGTCGCCGTGCTCGTACAGCTCACAGTACGCCACCTATGACGTTACATGCTATTAGTTTTACTAGGCAACAAGCACAGTATAAATATCATATAGTAGAGTAACTCATCCATATTGTGAAATCAAAAAGTCGGCGGTACTCGGACAGTAATACATAAGTAAGACGTTCGCGTCTTAGCCAGAGTTTATACAAATCATTTTCGACAGTATATATAAAAGAGCCAGAGTTTACGTACCTATAAGATTACGTATAGGTACGTAAACTCTGGCTCTTTGAGTAGAAACTGTGGCGGTACCCACAATTCGCCTAACATTCCTGCATCGCGCTATCGAAGTTTTCTGAGCGCGTCGGTATATATACGGCAGCTGAAATGTATTACGTGGGCTTCGGCCTGACCGGGCATACCACCTCGCTCGGTCGGAAGATCTTCCTTTGGCCTCCACACATTATTCCCACATTGGTGACCCTCGACAGAACACGCCTCCTTCATCATCATCATCCCCTCCGCACCGCGCCAGCCAGCATCGCCTCATCGGGTACATCGTCCACTAGCCGCAATGTACCGCGGCCTGGGCGACTCCGCATCGGCATCATCGGGCTTTCTCACTACACCAACCGGTCAGCAAGCAGAGCACATCTCTCCTGGTCAGCACCGTAGCATCGGCCCCGCACGGCAGCTATCCGACTCACTGGATCCCGTGCAGCAGCTTACAGTTCCGACTCACTGGGACTCACTGCAACAGTTCCGACTCAGTGGAACTCACTGGCACTGGCGACTCAAGCGAAAAGACTTCAAGATTCGACCTCCGGTCGTCTTCGGGGGGGAGTTATGTGGCGGTACCCACATTCCTGCATCGCGATGTCGAAGTTTTCTGAGCGCGTCGGTATATATACGACAGCTGAAATGTATTACGTGGGCTTCGGCCTGACCGGGCATACCTCCTCGCTCGGTCGGAAGATCTTCCTTTGGCCTCCACACGTTATTCCCACAAAACTATAGGGTCTAAGCTTTTAATCTGTTTACTGAAATAAAGAATAATTATTTCATACATACTTCATATACCAAAATCCCTTGCATACTACGACTTTCCTATATCTTAACAGTAAAGCAGTAAAATTATCTTATATCTTTAAACGAGCAATTCTTGTATATATATATATATATATATATATATATATATATATATATATATATATATATCGGATCGTCGAGCGGTACATTGAAACTGATTCAATGGCCATGAAATAACATTGCATCCATCCTCATGGGTTTGGGAGCATACACCGTTCCTTCCAACCTTCATAATAATTCTAGATATTTGGCAGGTGATGGTTGTCCATCGTCCATCGTCAGTTAGACAGCGTCACTCAAAACCCCATCCGCTCCAACAGATAACATACATTATAAAACTTATCTCAAAATAAGTTGCCAATAGACAAGTTAATCGCGCACGCCGATATATAAATATATAATTGGAATCTGGGAATCGGCTCCAACGATTTTCATGAAATTTAGTATATAGGGTTTCGGGGGCGATAAATCGATCTAGCTAGGAATCATTTTTAGAAAATGGCATTTTATTCGTGTTCTTAAATACCGAGCAAAGCTCGGTCAAATAGCTAGTAATTACCTTATTAGGACCCGTGCAGTGAGCAGTCAGTTCGCCAGGGCCGGCGCGGCGCGTGTCGATCCACGACCGTATGTCGCGGCCGACCACGCCCCCAGTAAGCCCCGAGCCAGAGCAGACCACGCGCGACGCGTCACCGCTCTCCGAACCCGCCGCCACTTTTACCGTGAGCGGACAGCCTGGGGATTAGAAAATAGCTTGATTACCATGTTGCTGTTGAGTAACATTGCGGCATGGATATAAAATTGTGAATATAAAAAGCCACAAAGCCGGCAATTCCGAAGTCACAAATGACCATGGACAACAGTAATCGCTTCATCAGTGCATCTGTTTGCTTGTTAGGGGCAGGTTATGTACTATCAGAGAAGTTGATTCCTATGCAGATCGGGGACCTACGTAGTTTGGTTGCGTTACGTCAAACCCAGCCAACAGATCACAATTAACATTGAATTGACATATTCGACCAAATAACGTTGGTCTATCAACTGCATAGGAATCAATTTCCTCGATGGTACTTGTACTTCTTCACGTCTCGTAACGTTCACGTAACGGAACGTGAAGATTTAATTACTATAATTATAATGTAATAAAATAGCACTACCACTTCACAGCCTACTATGCTCTAGGTCTTAAAACCGCGTTGAAATAATTTTCAATTATTATTGTAAACAAAAATCACTACCTTTAACAAGGCGACCCGCCCACAGCACGCTGAGCAGATGATCGCCAGGGCGGCGCGGCGTGTACGTCGCGCGCCACAGCCCGCTCGCAGCGGCTGTTAACGCAACACCCAGGATTTCACCGCCCGGCGCCCGGATTGTCGCCTCGGGCGCACCGGGACCGGCGCCGCTACCGTCTGTAAGTAATTAACTACATTAGCTGCAAACTTACAACTTAACTTTTTTTTTACTCTACCTATGCAAAGAAAGTTTTTTTTTAATTCTTTATTTTAGTATAATATTGAAGACTAAACATTTACTACTTTGCAGTATAAAGAACAAACAGCGTGCAGTACAGTAACGCAGTAAACTCTTGACATTAAACTCGCACAAGCCAAAGATATTGCATTAATTACTATTATAAGTTATCTGAAATAGCGATAGTGTAGACGTGTCGTTGGGGCGATCTTTTCTACAATTTACGTCTACTGCGTTTTGCTTGCGTACGTGTTACGTACCGATGGTGAAGTTTGCGGGTGTGTGCGGCGCGGCGTGCGCGAGGCCGCGTCCCGCCAGCGTCACTCTGTCCGCGGCGCCGGCGGGTGCAAGCAACGCTCGCCGCGGCGCGCCCGCAACTAGCGCGCCGTTGTACGTCAACTCCACCTCCGCCTCGCCCGTATTGTCGCCGCCTTCGGGCGCGGCCAGCGTCACTACTGCGCGTCCGGACACTGTCTCCACACCTGGTAAATACGTCTTTTGTGTAAAATAAACTTAATATGTAACTTAAAATAAAATAAGTATTAGAAAGAAACAATATTATAACGTGTCTGTTCGTAGTATATGTAGTACATTAATAGAGTGATAGATGTCGCTACGGGCCTCGTTAATGTATATTGATCCAAATAATTAGTTCAATGTTTTGCCAATAGATGTCACTAAGATAAGGCTACATCTCGCTATCGCTTCACTGACGACCACTTAATATAAGAGATTGTATTTTGAGTTCCAATACGAGTTTCTGTGTTAAAGGATGTAAGCTTGAGCTTCACGCATTTTCTGATGCATCTAATGCAGCATATGCAGCTGCTATTTATCTAAGAGTTGTAGACGAGAAACAGCAAGTGAGTGTTATGCTTGTTACTGCTAAAACCAAGGTAGCTCCAATTGAGAAGGAGTTATCTATACCTAGATTGGAGCTTTGTGGGGCTACATTGGCAGCGAAATTATTGAACGAAGTTTCTCAGGTTATGGGAATTCCGAAGAGTAATTTGTTTGGATGGACTGACTCTACAGTTGTTTTAGCTTGGTTACGAGGACCAGCATGTCGATGGGCGACATATGTGAGTAACAGAGTCTCGCATATACTTACGATTATGGATTTTGAGCAATGGGGACATGTTTCAACAAACTTTAATCCAAGTGACTGCGCTTCTAGAGGGTTGAAACCTATAGAGTTAAACAGCCACAATAATTTATGGTGGCATGGCCCTACTTTTTTGTCTAAATTAGATATTTCAGTTGTTAAACCTAATTTACTCGATACGCATGAAGAAGAACGTGTGAAAACTTTCGCTGTAATGGATGAACCTATTGAATTTGAGTGGACAAAATTTTCTGAGTTAAATAAAATGTTAAGAGTAATTTCGTTGTGTAGAAGATTTCTTAAGATTAGACTACGTATAGATGAGAGAAAAGTTTATTCAAAATTTGTAACGCCAGATGAGATGGAAGAAACTTTACAAACTATAGTTGTACAGGTTCAAGAACATAATTTTGGAGAAGAGATACGTGCATTAAGAACTAATAGAGATGTTGCCAAATGGAGCTCACTACGCACGCTTTGCCCTTTTTTGGATAAAAATGGGGTTTTAAGAGTGGGAGGACGTTTGGCCCAAGCTGACATGAGTTATGATCAGATGCACCCTATTATTTTGCCAGCTAAGAATCATCTTAGTCAGCTAATAATAGAGAATGCTCACACCAAGACCCTTCATGGTGGACCTCAACTTATGATGAGTTTTTTGAGAACAAAATTTTGGATTTTGAGAGCTCGTGACATGGTTAAAAAGTGTTACCGTACTTGTGTTACTTGTTTGAGGTATTCTAAGGCAGCTACGACACAATTGATGGGCCAGTTACCAGAATATAGATTAAAGCCCAGTCGTGCGTTTAAAATTTCTGGAACGGATTACGCCGGCCCTATAAACATAAGATTTTCTCCTGGACGTGGTTCGAAGTCCTACAAGGGCTATATCTGTTTATTTGTTTGCATGGTGACTCGAGCTATTCACTTAGAGGCGGTTTCTGATTTGTCTGCCAAAGGTTTTATTGCTGCTTTCAGAAGATTTGTATCGCGTAGAGGACACTGCCAGGATTTATACAGTGATAATGGCACAAATTTCGTTGGCGCAGATACTATATTAAAGAACATGTTTAATAATGCTAAATCGGAACCTAACACTGAAATTAGAGAGCTACTGAGCGTAGAAAAAACAACATGGCATTTTATTCCACCTAGTGCGCCAAATTTCGGAGGAATATGGGAGGCGGGAGTACGATGTACGAAAGCTCATCTAAAACGTGTAATTGGGGATACTACTTTAACTTTCGAAGAAATTTCAACTTTACTTGCCCAAATTGAAGCGTGTTTAAATTCTCGTCCGTTAAGTGTTTTGAGTGATAACCCCAATGACCCTCTCCCACTAACGCCTGGCCATTTTTTAATTGGTGAGCCTTTGTTAAATTTAATGGATAAAGACTATTCTGATTTAAATGTTAATGGTTTAGATAGATATAAATTAATTCAAAAGATGCTAAATTTATTTTGGAAGAGATGGTATAAAGAATTTTTAACAAATTTAAATCAAAGAAACCAATGGTGTACTAAAAAATCGGAATTAGAGGTAGGAGATATAGTAGTGGTAAAAGATGATTGTATTCCACCTGCTAAATGGTTATTAGGAAAAGTTGTAGAGAGACATGTTGGACCTGATGAAATTACACGAGTCGTAACTATCAAATGTAGTAAAGGGTTTCTAAAGCGGCCTGTTTCCAAATTATGTCTGTTAACAAAGCCTTAGTGTAAAAAATATTAAAGGACCAAGTCCTTGGTGGGCGGGATGTGTAAAATAAACTTAATATGTAACTTAAAATAAAATAAGTATTAGAAAGAAACAATATTATAACGTGTCTGTTCGTAGTATATGTAGTACATTAATAGAGTGATAGATGTCGCTACGGGCCTCGTTAATGTATATTGATCCAAATAATTAGTTCAATGTTTTGCCAATAGATGTCACTAAGATAAGGCTACATCTCGCTATCGCTTCACTGACGACCACTTAATATAAGAGATTGTATTTTGAGTTCCAATACGAGTTTTATTCGAGCATTGTTCGAATACGAGTTATACCTATACGTGAGTAATATACGAGTTAAGTTAGTAGTGAGTGTTTCAATTTTGTCATCTTTATTGTAAAAGTTTACTTTGTTAGACTAGGCTTTTTGACGTATTAGAAAATAGCACCATTTACTAAATACTAATTCTACTCAGTTATTGCAGTTGTTAAGTTGGATATAAACATTCATTTATTTACTTATTTATCAGAAGTTTTGGAGACTCAGACTCTGAGAGGTAGTAATATAATTAAGTGAAATTGCAGACAAACATACGTCCAAACATGCATTTTTTCAAAGTCCTTTTAAAAATATTTACCTTCTGTTATGTATGTTTAGTTTTTGTATAAAGCTTCAATTCGTTTTGTGTAAGTATATTGCAAGAATATATAAGTCAAATATATTTTTTAGACTTACGTTGATGTCTGCCAGCTAGTAAGCACTCTAGCGTACCGGGCCCCGCGTTGCTGGTGTCGAGCACCAGTTTCGACGGCGCCCGAATACGCCCGGCGTTGTCCGCCCCCCAACCGCCTACTGGCACTATGGCTGATGTGTCTATCACCTGAAAATATTTGGTTATTACTGTAACATAATATAAAATATTTGAACAGTTGATACATAACTAATTTTAGCGTAGGAAATCTGTTCGTTCTTATATCACGCTTTTGATTTTATACCTAAGTTCTTATAATCTATTGCTATAGTGAATCAGTAATTTACGAAATAAAATAATATTTTAAGGGTGCAAAAACTATAAATATACATTTTTATTCAAGACAGGTAAAATTCACTTTATTATTATGTGTTTGCTATACATTTTTGTGACTTCATACATACAACATTAAATTAATATTTTCCTGCGAAACTGCTGTGTCAAATTTCACCAACCAAACCTTATAGTAGTAGTAGTTATAAACATATTATACTCACTTTAACAGAGAATGGGCTGCCGGGCAGCGGGCCGGTTGCGGTGAATATCCGCACTTCGTACAGGCCGACGGCGAGCGGTATGTACGCACACAGCCACTCGCGCGGCGCCCCGCCCATCACGCGACACTCTAGTAGCCCAGTGTCGCTGTCGTCTTTGTTGTTTGTTAGCCTTTCCACCTGGAAATTATATTTTATATTATAACTACTAACACTTACACAGCGGATAGTATGTAAGTTACAGTTTGCTCCCCTCGTCTGTCAAGGGTCAGTCTAAACGAAAGACTGCATCCACGAATTTATTCATCGTGAAGTTTCTAGTAAAATTAAGTACGTAAAATAACATAAAATATAATTAAGGGGCCGGGCTACCCTCGAAATTTTCATACATACGTAATACCAAAATCATTTTGTCATACGAAAATATTTAACATGTTTGAGTTATTTTTCAGCTTAAAACAGTAATTACCTAGGTTCCTGAACAAAAATTAACTTCAAAATATTTAAAAACTAAAAAAAAAAAAATTGTGGGTAAATTTTTTTTACTAAATTTACTACTAAATATTTAAACACTAAAAAATAGAGTAAAGCACTAAATATATATAAATAAATAGTAAATTTACTACAAAATATTTAAATACTAAAAATATTTTTAATTTTTAAATATTTAGTAGTAAATTTAGTAAAAAAAAATTATACACAAATTTTTTTTTTTAGTGTTTAAATATTTTGAAGTTAATTTTTGTACAGGAACCTAGGTAATTACTATTTTGAGCTGAAAAATAACTCAAACATGTTAAATATTTTCGTATGAGAAAATGATTTTGGTATTACGTATGTATGAGAATTTCGAGGGTAACCCGGGCTCTTAAACGAACTAGGCGAGTATAATGATAATAATATCATAATTGTTATTTGTTCATTTATTTATTACGTAGCACTTACAATTTGCTAATTCACTGGCCTAAGAAACTATTTACACAGTTTGTCTGTATGAGCCTCATTTTAGCCAATTAGTGTTAAACTTAAGTTACATAAACTTCACTTTCATTTCTTCTCATTGCATTTCCTTCTCACCTGCACAGTCGGCTGCGCATCATCGGGACAGTGTATGGTGAACGCCGCCTCTTTACCGACGTGCGCGTGTGCTAGGCCCGTACCCAGACAGCGCGCCAAATTGCTGGCGCGCCCGCTCAGCACGCCCAGCGATACCGGACTACCGGCTATTGGCGCACCTGGAATTAAAATTAATTGACTTGTAAGTTTACTAGTAAAATGAAATATCCCGATGTGATGCGTGGTCGGAACGTATTTAACTCATTGTAGAGACGCGAGTCAATATAACGCGAGACGGTGATCGCCCAGCATCTTATTCACCCTTTTTATGTCACTTCCAGGACGTTGTTTAGTCACAGCGTCGCTTTCAACGGCTCAACATAATGTAAAATATAATAAAATTTGTAGGTATCTAAAACGTCGCAGCGTTGACAATGCGGCTACGTACTCCACAACGCAATGAAGCAATGTCACTTGATTTTTGTATGTTACTTGTAACATCGTTATATTTTTATCCTAAAAATATTTGCTAGAGTATTTGTATCTTAATAATATTTCTATAGTCTTTCATAATACTTTGAATAACTAAACCAACTTACCGCCATACGTGATATATATGCGGTAGTGAGCGGGCACGGCAGGACGTAAACGCACGCGGTACGCACGCCCGTCCTCACGGATATCCACCGGCAGGCGTACGCGCCGCTCGCCAAGCGACTCGCACACTACTTCGAGCTCGCCAACACCCGCGTCCGTTGTATCCACTAGAATATATTATTATAATGTTAAGTTAAAATAATATTGATAGTAATTAGTAAGATATTATGCTAATTTTTAATCAAAACAAGTTTAAAATTAACTAAAATATTTTTTGGATACGCCGTGTTTATAATGAATCAGAGTAAGTAGTACAGACTTATTATACTAGTCAAATTCAAAGTTTCACTAATGACATACTCTTGACGCAAGTAGGAATAGGAAATATGTATAATGCTATTTTTTCACAGTAAGGAGTTTTTAGTTTTAATTCTTACCTGTGAAATTGATCGGCGTTGGCGCAACGATATTTCCAGTAGGTAGTCCAGATAGGATGACTTTGTTTGGATCGAATGATTCACACGTGAACGGGCTACCAGTGACCGGCTTGGATAGATGAAGTACCTCTGCAACAAAACAAATTACATTTAAAAAGTTTTCTAAGCTAAGGCTCACTTGCTTTAGACATTGCTACAGTTTATTATTGTCAGATATCTTATTAGTTTATGAAAATACAATAGGCTACTTGACCTATATTCAATTTCATTGAACAAATGCATATATCTAGTAGAACTTGGCCTAGGAAACCGTATTTCACCCTTATCATCAAATAAAAGCTTGTGATTGATAAATAAAGTCGATTTGAAAATATGATTTTATGAAAATAGGATTTGTATTGACGAAAACGCTTTTGCGGTACTTTCGATTTGGATGTGACGTCATCCTCATAGTAATTTAATATCTTTTATTTATCGCGCTCGTTATAATATGTAAGTTTATCTGTACATAAATAATAAGAATAAGCCTTTGTAAAATATATTTTCTTAAATAATTCAAATAAAACATCAGTTTTATATATTATCTCCATTTATTGTAGACGGGAAATAAAATGGCCAAAAATTTTCTCCAAAAGTTTTCAACATTACAAATGATTTCTAATTTCTTATTTAATTATTTTATAATTTTTGGGCACTTTTAGACTCGTACATTTAGCACATAGAAAAATGTTCAATAAAGAGAGTTTAAAATACAAAACATATGACGTCACACTATGGCGGACAGTGTTTTCGGCGCCATTTATGAGGCATATTTTTCAATAAACATTTTTATGGGTTTCTGCTGTGTAAAACATTAAAATATTAGTTTTTTTGTGAAATTGAATGATTAAGAAGCGATTAGCATGAAGAAAAAAGTAGGTCAAGTAGCCTATTTGATAAATGATTAACAATGGAGAATGTTACTGGGTATGCCAAATTGCTTGAAATTTTGTCACAATAAAGCCTGTATGTATACAAATACACTAGTTTTTGTTGTAGTCAAAAATACCTAGCAGTTTTGATTTTATAGGCATTCAAAGTTTCGAAAAATGTCGAGTCCCGCTAGCAGTCCCGTGACCGCTTGTGACGTCAGGGCCCGCGCGGCGCAATTGTGATATGACGTCAAACTGTAACCGGGCGCCTGCGTCGTACAATTACAACTTGTTTTGCTTATAAATCTACTAATTAACGTATCCAGGTAATTCTTTCACTAGTATTTTATATTTTTGATAGAGAATATGGACAGTGTATAATCAAAATTAGGTAACATACTCCATTACCTACAATGCCAACCCCATACGGGTTCGACGGGTTCGAGTCCCGCCGACGTAACAAAAAGTTTATAAAGTTCCTGGGTCATGGATGTGTATTAAATATGTGTATCATATAATAAAAATCTTAAATATATGTATAGTATAAAAGTATTAAATATATTTCCGTTGTCTGGTACCTGTAACACAAGTCCATCAGGTACTTAGCACAGGGCCAGACTGACGTGGTGTGAAGCGTCCATAGATATTATTATTATTATTATTATACATTATTTTAGATAAATAACACAAAAACTCATTTTTGCTCGGCCATAGATCGTCTACAAAATAAGTCCTACATTCTCACCTATTGTGCTCTGTCCAACTTCCGTGATAGTGTATTCAGCTTGCAGCATGCCGGATTTGGTCTGGTAGCAACGCACGGGCAGTGCTCTCGAGCCGGGGCCGGACACGACAACATCAAACTCTCGGGCTGGCCGGCCGAGTGTGTCAATACTGAACGAGGCCACGCGACCAACTTGAGCCTGGTATAGACCGAGGCCGCACGCTGATACCTGAGGATTGTATGAAAGCTGTATATTAAGCTTGAAGCATAACTACGCAAAAGGAAGCGGCAAATGTTTAACATACATATCAGCCGCATATTATAAGTCGGAAAATAAGTACTCGTAACTTGTGACATGATGTAAAAAATCTTATTTAAAAACTTAAAAACAACAACATATACAATATTGTTGTGTTTGACTAATACCCAATCTGACCTTAGAAAAACCTGTATTTGAAAGTTACATAAAACAAATAGCACATTGTATAAAATAACTAGCTATGCATTAATAACGCGTTAATTAAAAATAATAGAAAAAATGTATACAGAAATCTAGATGAAGAACATCTAAATTGTTAATTAGACAACAGTTTTTCACCTCTTGGCCATGATGTGGCGGCAGTACGTCCACCATGAGCGGGTCAGCGGACACCGGGACGCCGGACCACAGCAGCGTCAGTCTGTGCGGCGCGGCGCGTGCGGGGTGCCACACTAAGTCAGATCGCGCGCCGCCGCGACGCCGCACAGAGTGTGTAGCAGTAGTGCCGCCGCAACGCACGCGCGCGGATATACGCCCCGCGCCCGCACCTTGCGTGCTCACTGTGCGTACAAATTAATGAGCTATGTTAAGAACGTAATGTTTGAAATATTAAATAAAATATTTTGCAGCTAAAATAATCACTCACAAAAGATGTAAAATATACGCATCGACATAATCTAGGGATTTAGGTTTAGGGATTTTTGTCCCACAATAAAAATCGGAAATGTTTTAATTTTTTACTAAACACCAATAAAATAAACTTTCATTCTCCTTTTTGCTGTCTCAGACAATTCCTGACAATTTTTGGATGTTTTTTAAAATTGACAATATTCCTAGACTATGTTGACGTGTGTACTTTCTTATTCTACAACAATATCTTTCTCCCTACTCAACTGACCTGTAAGAACGGCTGGTCGATGCGCAACAGCGTCACCGATGGATAGAATCTTGACCGCAGATGCGTCGATGGCTTCGACTTCAGCGATTGGTCCTTTGCTGCTACGCACTATGTATCTACCAACTTTGTTGGCAGGGAACGTTAGTAGCCCGGAGTCTTCGAAGTTGGTCTCGGAAATTCGACTGCCAGATGGTGACACAACTTCGACGTCGGTTATGCTTTCATCGAGCTCCACGGTCGCGATTCCACCTAAAACATTTATAAACATAAGGGGCGAAGAAACAAAGACTATTGTAGTTAGGTTTGTGACGTTTCATACCAAGGTTCTCCACCTTCTAGATTCTATAGAGTATCTGCTTCTTATTACACAACTATTATGTTAAATATTAGCCATAAAACATGTCACCTAACTCACGAAACCTTATTTACTTATACTACGTTATAAACTCGCGGTGACACGCTACACCGGCACGTTACGTCGCACAGGCCACGCCCACTCACACAGTACTCACCGATCTGCACGTATGTGTGCGGCTCGCTGACGCAACACAAGAACGGGCTGATCGTTGAACGTCACGGACACGCGGTGCGGCTCGCGCGACACCGGCACGTCACTCACACAGTACTCACCGATCTGTACGTATGTGTGCGGCTCGCTGACACGGCACACAAACGGGCTGCCGGGTACGGGCTGCTCGTTGAACGTCACCGACACGCGGTGCGGCTCGCGCGACACCGGCACGAACGTCACGTCGTATAGACCGCGCGCTACGGCCACCACCTGGGTACAAAATATGTGTTAATTTAAAATTAAGACAAACTTTATCAATGGTTATGACTTGGAGTGTCAAAAAACAGTGAGAAAAAAATCTTTTATTCAGCATGCAGTTATACGTTTTGCGATTAATTTGGTAAAAATGTTTATTTAACTTTTGCTCATTGTTTATGTCCTTAGACTGATTAAGTGTCATCAGTCCGGCAAGTCTACTGTAATTTTATAGCCTATGTTGGCCAAAAAAACAATCTGCTATATTACCGCAGAGAAAGCAACCAGTAGCATAAATTGCTTGCAGAAAGTTCCATGCTCTTTTACGCCTGTTATAGACGTCGTTTCATCCTTTCGTGTAACGTGAACGTACCTCAGCCTTAACAGTAGTAGAGGGCGTGGACACGACAAGCTCGAGCGTCCCCTCCCCCGCGCCGGCCGCGTCCACGCTGAACGTCACCGGCTTGCCCACCTCCACGCCGCGCTCCTCTCCCGTCTCGTCCAGGTTCAAACCGTCTAGAGTGCCTTCCAGTTCTAAAAGTAATTAGATTTATGTATATTAATTTGTGTTAGTGTAACTTTATTTATTTATTTATTATGATTCACCAACAGAATATCATCTGGTACATAAAAATAAAAGACAAACAATAGTAACTTATAGGTTAGATGAATTACAATGACAACCGCACGCAATGGTGACAAAGAAATTGGAGAAAATGAGATGAGATCAGATCATCGCACTTAAAGTAGGTATAGATCTACCAGAATCTGTTGGCAAAAAGTGAGAAAATGAATTGACTCTAGCAATACCGGGATAATTGGAATAAAACATTTTGATCCTTTTTTCCTCTTATAGCGGCTGATTCTGTGTGTTAAACATGCAACAAGGATATTAATTCCCTGTACCGTTATTCGAAGCTTATTTAATTGAGATAGGCACTACGTTTCCCGCCATTATATCCATTCAATTGACTTCCGGTTACTCCCACTTTCGTCCCACCATGGTGAAGAGGTAGGGAGAGTTTATAAAAGCGAGCTAACTCGTCTGCCAGTTCATTGGCGTCTTGTTTCCCGCCCGATACGGTAGTGTTTTTGTACACAGGTATAAGTGCAATTTATTTCAAGGAATTACACAGGTATAATTGATTTTATTTCAAGGATAAATATTAAATAAATATCTACAGGTACTACCTGTTCGCGCTAAGTTTGCCGCTGTCAACTGTCACGCGTTTACCGTTCTCTCATTCACGCACATTTCTTTAAAGAACCGAGTGAGTGAGAGAACGCTAAACGCGTGAAAGTTGACAGCGGCAAACTTAGCGCGAACGGGTAGTATGTTATATTCTTTTAATATTAATTAAATTTAATATATTTTATGTGAAATAAAAATGAAAAAGTAAGTACTATTTTTTTATATAAGTACTAATTTAATAATTTATTTTGTTAATATAATGACAATTGGTTTTTAATTATATTTTTTAATTAATTATTACTATCGATGAAAGAAGTATAAAATATTTGCATCATATTTTTCTTTAACGGTTTTTCCGTTCAAATAAAATTTTGGTTATTACTTATTACTTACAAGTTTATAAACAATTTTAGTTTAATATAATGAAATTATTAATTTAATGACTAGCTTTTCAGCATTTTATTTTTAGGATGAATGAAAATGCTAGTAAAATATGTGAAAATTACGAACCTGCACCGCGATGTGTTGTTTATGACGATTCGAATAATTTCTAAATTCTAGCTCCGATAGTGATAGTTCATCCACTAGCTCTTCAGACTCGGCTAAGCACCGTAGCAAAAAAAGGAGGGGGCAAACGCAGGTGTCACTTAGACCGTAATTATACAAGCGGATGTAAAAAGAAATTAGTGACTTAACAAAATTTTTAGCTAATCAATAATAATTGCAGCCGCATCAGAATAATACTCAGTACTTAAATAAGGTAAAAGACAATATATATTTTTTCAATATAAGTCACAACCTATATGACGATATTCCTGAAAAAGTTTAACTAATTTAAAGGAACCATCGGTTCTTAAATCCTCAGAAAAACATTTAAAGCTTTTATGTAGTCTCTAACATCTAGACGACGCCTCTTGGAGTGATATAAGGTAGCCAGAGGCACAAAAAACTTATCTATCATCTCCAGGATTCACGAGCTTGGAGACTAATGAAGAAGTTCTAAATCTCCAATCCTCTCGCCATAAGGCTTTTGGAGCGCTTACTGTGTGCGTCATAGAACAACGCAACTCACTACAAAAACCACTGACGTCACAAAATGGTTTAAAGAGGAGAATCCTGATTATACAGGTATTAATAACAAATTATCAGCGGGATAAAATGTTCGCTTTAGAGAATCATATTATGAATCATAATATGATTCATTTTTAATGGCATCAAAATCTCTGCAGTCTGCTTGCAATTCATGACTAGTAATTTGTACTAATTTTACATTCGTCAGATTGACTGTTTTGACGATTCAGTTTCTGAATTGATTTTAGAGGAATTGCAAAATGCGACCATTTTAGCTCCGCTGAACTTTTTTCTGAAGGTGAGTATCAGAGAATCTCCTCAGATATGTTGCAGATTATGTATGTGGTCACCGACGAGAGGCTATAACAAAACAAGTTCGCGATCCGACGATAAATACGTCAGTGTTTTTGGCCTCTCAGGAATTATCGCGTGGGTCACCTTGCAGGCAGAGGGTAAAAAGCCCAGCGTCTCCTTCCAGGAGCACGCATTTCATAAAAAAACCCTTACAGGGTTGTTGTGGTTGTTACCCAAACGATCTGCCCCCGCAAGCTAGCAGTCATCACAGCTCTCATTCAGTCCTATCGAGTAATCGTGGGTCATTTCGTGGACGTGGCACATCACGTAACCACTTTAAACGGGCAAACAGAGGATCTGGACATAAACGTGTCGCCTCGCCTTCCCGCAACACCGGTGATGTTAAGCGACGTCGTTTTTGACACGAAATATCAGGCCGGCCGTCTCGCTCAATATGTGGATCAATGGAGGCAGTTGGGAGCACCAGAAACAATACTGAAAATGTTTTCCAGGTATCGTATACCATTTCGCAAGAAGCGCCCCTTATTCATGTGGGGATGCAAAATTTTTATTAGTACGCAAAACGGACGGTACTGGCGGTACTGCACAGCCTGTCTTCAACTTAAGAGTTCTGAATCACTACATCAAAACAACTTCTGAACATGTTTTGGGTTTCATATTTTCTTCAGCCGGGAGACTGGCTCTGCAAAGTGGATCTGTCGCAGGGTAGGTCGCAGGCATACTTTCACATTTGAGTCTCATAGATTCTAGCGCCTGATATATCAAAAGCAACTTTGGGAAACGACGGTGTCTACCATTGACTGAGTTCTGCTCCAAGAGCTTTTGCGACAATAACCAACTGGATGGCTCAAGTTCTTCGCAAAAATCAGGTATTCGTAACATGGTTTATCAGGGCGAGCAAAGCGAGCCCTAGTATATCCCACAACCTCTACATTTTGTGGTACACTTTACGGAAAGACTATCACGCCTGTTGATTTGTGCTTTAACATAGTAATATGTCAGTGAAGGTGTGACGACGCGAGCCCTCGCAAAGCTCGGCTTTTAGCTAGTTTAGATTATTTTTAATAGCCTACCAATCGGCAAATGAGTTAAGGGGACATAATGATATGTTCATGTTGCCGTACAAACCTTGGAATTTTTAGGATAGATTATCAACAAGGAAAAAGCGATCTTTGTTCCATTTGAGTCAATAGTTTATTTAGGAGTCGAGTGGAATCCTACTACTAATATAAAGCGAGTTTCTATAGAGAAATTACAAATTCTAAAAACCAAAAAATTTGTAAAATTTATAATAAGCAACGTGTATCCCTTAAAGAGATACAGAGCTTAGTTGGTTTATTAAACTTTGCTAGTTTTACTGTACCCACAGGTCGGCTCAATTTCCGCGCGCTTTTGATGCTGCTCAACAGAATTTTAATATCGGACACCAGATGACATACGATTCCGGCAGACGCCAGAAACATTTTGGATTGATGGCTCGAGAATTGCCGTAAGCCTTCGGCTATTTATGTCTTCAGCATTGCATTATCTTTTAACTGAAACTGATGCTTCTGACATCGCATGGGGCGCTCGTCTTAATATTTAAGTCTGACCTGTTTTTGGTCGCAAGACCAAATCATGCTCCGTTGTAATCAGAAAGAAATATTAGCTATATTAAAAGTTTTTCAGTCATAATAAAATAATGACTAATAGTACAGTAATTTTAGTACAATGCGACAGTAAAACTAATCGCATACCTTCGTCACGAAGGCGGCACCAAATCTCAAAAACTTTCTTACAAAATTTTCGAAATTTTAGAAGTTTTTCACATTCCAGGGATGTACAACAGCCACGCCGACCATTTGTCAAGGCTTCGTCGGAACCCAGAGGGCATCTGACGTCTGAATGGACAAACAAATTTTTTCCGCAGATAGGGCATTCCAGTAATCGACTTCTTTGCTTCCAGTCGGGTGCATGTGATAACGAACTACATTTCTCTCGATTTAATCGACCCTGGGGCGCTCTTTCTATACTCCTTTTTACTGCAGTGGATTTTCCAGTTAGCTTGGATATTTCCGCCAGGCGCCACCGTGTCTAATACCCAAAGTTTTGAATCATCTCAATCACGTATAGGGATTATACTTGCTGGTAGTCCCCCGCTGTAGCAAAGTCTACTGGCGAGCAGATCTGAAAGCCCGAGGGATTGCCGCCCCATATACAGTTCCTCATCATCGTGTCGACGGGTCTGCCACCACCCGGGGTCCACAAGATGACACTGGAAGTTTGGAAATCCGAAATGTGGGGGTGGAGTCAACGCATAAGAACCTGGAGCGAACGGTAAGTAGATATGCTATGTAAGTCATGGCTTAATTCTACACAAAAAAGCTTATAATGTTGCTTGGAAACGATGGCTACACTGGTTAAGTCGATTCATGTAATCCACAGGGTGAATATGTAGCCAGGTTTTTTATCAGACCTTATCAGAACTTATAAGATAACACTATTATTTTACACAAGTCTTTTGTTCATAACCGAACTCTTTATAACCGAAGTTAAAATCCATAGCTTTACAAAAACCTACAAGCTCAAAACCACCAATATGGAATATAGATACTTTGGCATCACATCTAAATAATTACACTCTAGAACTTGACAACCCTTTTCAAGTACAAAGACATACAGCTGTTTTACTGCTCTTATATGTTCTGGTAGATGAATTCATGATCTAACCCTGCTAAAGATTGATAATGACTATTGTACACAAAATACTAATGAAATAATATTTTGGCCATTCTTTCTTTCAAAAACGGACTTTTCTGATTACAGGCAATCTGGTTGGAGTTTGACTGATTGACCCAATACTGTTTATTGGGTCATAAGAACTATTGAGGTACTCGAGTCTAGGCGGAATACAATTAATTTACATAATTTATTATTACTTGCAGAGGTCAGATTAAACCTGCCTCAAGGACCATTATTTTTAGGGTGGATCATATCCCGTTTCAAAGATGTGGGTATAACTGCCACGCCGGGAAGTATTCGATCAGCAGTTGCATTGAAAAATTGGGTGAACAATTTTCCAATAGAAAAAGAATATTTAGGGGAAATTGGCGATCCCATAGTATACTATTTGATTTATATTATAATTTTAGTTACTATTTGATTTATATTATAATTTTGTATTTTGTATCTTTCACATTGGCGTCTAAAATACATTCTATAAACTTTCGATCCCACCAGGCGATAACAAACAATTCTCAATTAAATAAGCTTCGAATAACGGTACAGGGAATTAATAGTGGCGTTTTACCTACCAATAAAACGCATATTAATTTACTTACCTTATTCGAAGCTTATAGTTTAAATTCTGCCTGGTGAGTTAAGACGCAATAAACTGGCAGACGAGTTACCTCGCTTTTATAAACTCTCCCTACCTCTTCACCATGGTGGGACGAAAGTGGGAGTAACCGGAAGTCAATAGTATGGATATAATGGCGGGAAACGTAGTGCCTATCTCAATTATAGTTTGTTCGTTTTATGATGATATGCGTGACACATTATAATTGACAATAGTAGGGAAGTTACCTAAAAAAATCAATCGAATAATTTAAAAATATCGAATCACCTCGTAAAGGAATTGCAATCGAAATTATCGATTTCGTACTGATGTTTCAGAGTGACTCCGGCGATTTAAGATGGCCGCCCTTTTTTATCGATTTGATTTCGATTCAACTGTGTCAATCTCTATTGACATAAGTTCCGTTTCATGCATCTGACATTTTTCAAATATTATCGTAACAATAATTTTATACTCCTATTTTAAAGTTAATATTTATAATTTTATATCAATAAGTTAGCATTTAGCAACTTTTCATTTTTATTCATTTACAATTACAGGAAACATTTATTTTTGTAGATGGAATATAATTTATTACATTCTGATTTTTTTTGTTTTCTTGTAAAAAAAACCGTAGCAAGGAATATGAGAACTGTCACCCATATCATCTTAGAACGAACAAACTATAAATAAGCTTCGAATAAGGTAAGTAAATTAATATGCGTTTTATTGGTAGGTAAAACGCCAATATTATTTGAAAATCTGCTGTCAAAAATTGCCATCAGATTCTGGTAGACCTATAGTCATGTCACGGCGCATACATTCGTAGAGTTTCCATTTGTTTCTGTCACTAGGGTATCTCGTGTTTCTGCCATTGCATTCGAGCATAGACAAGTAACGATGGGTCAACTGCAGCAACTTACATAACCATATTTTTGGAAATAAGGTTTTCTATTGTATTCTATTCTAAAGCAACTCCTACATGCTACATTAGGCCGCGTTTCTACCGGAGCTGAGCTACAATAACCAATAGAATCGTTGCGCTGAACGTGGTCTGGCAAACGAAGCGTTTCTATTGGTTCTTAAAACACATTCTTCGCAACGCAGCTTAGCTCATCTCCGGTGGAAACGCAGCCTTAACCGTGATTTACTATACAATCAAAACATACCACCAGGTCCCAATCCCGCAACTCTGACGCGTCGGACGTCGTATACGTTGCACACAAACGGCGAGCCGGGGACGTGTCGACCGGCGCACTGCACCGTGACGCTGTGTCGGCCGACAGCGTCGGGCGTGTACGTGCCCGTGTAGCGACCGTCACCCGCGCCCGTCACGCGCGTACGCACCGTGCTCCCGCCCGGACCGATAACGTAGATCGTTGGCTCGCCGGCTGTAAATTACCATCGATTTAATACAAGTATTTACAGTAGGACTGAAAAGGCACAATCTTAGTTTTGTAAAAATGTTGGAGTCTCAGGTTTGTTTTTGGCAATACAAATTTTCATTATATATTGCTATCATTTAAGTATATTTTCTTTTTAATTAACAAATCGTTTGCCTATTTAGTAAAAACCGCTTAGTCATATTTTTTAAATTAATTATTTGAAATTTTTATGTAACAGATTACTAACATTTAAAACGCAGTACTTTTAGTAAATTGTTAAAAGAAAGACGAAAAAAAGACGATGAGAAGAAAGGAATCATTTTAAACTATTAACTGGAAATTATGAAGATAGAACTAACGTTGTGTTGTTGTGGTACAGTGTTTTGTCAAACAATAATGCAAGATGTGTGTTCTCATTGTAACAACAATAAACAATCATTCGTATTATGGAATTGATAAACACGTAAATTACAATCATCTCGTTTAAACGTACAATATGTACTGCCATTTTACAGCTTTGTAAATTGCATAAGGGAAAACTGCTTGTAAGTATAATAAAAATATAAAAATAAATTACCTAAATTACTGTCTAGACCAGTGTTCCGCAAACTTTTTGTGTTCAAGGTACAGCTAGAAAAATGAAAATTTTGGAGGTACACCACAAATTAACCAGCGTGCTCTGTTCCTCTTAATCTTTTCGTCGCCCTGAAATGTTGCCTTTTTTGGTTTTTATAAATTAGCAATATGTAGGTAAAATGTTATATTTTGTGGTACACCGACTACTGGCCAGGCCACGGTACACCAGTGTACCGCGGTACACCTTTTGTGGAACACCGGTCTGGACAAACAGACATACACACTTTCACATTCATAACATAAACTAGATGTTCCGCGCGGCTTCGCCCGCGTAAATTAGATATTTCACAAACAAATTAGTCCACAAAAAATCCTTCACGTTGTCCATTTCTTATCTGTGCCAAATAACAGAAAAATTGCTCCTGTAGTTCGTGAGATAAGTCCTTTCAAATAATTTCCCCCATTTTTTCCACATTTTCCTCTATTTCTTCGCTCCTAGTCTTAGCGTGATAAAATATAGCCTATAGCCTTCCTCGATAAATGGGCTATCTAACACTGAAATATTTTTTTTAAATCGGACCAGTAGTTCCTGAGATTAACGCGCTCTAACAAACAAACAAACAAACAATTAAACTCTTCCGCTTTATAATATTAGTACAGATAAGGATAGTTAAAAAAAAGGAGTAAACTCACAATGAAACCCTGTCAGATGTATCTCTGCGGGCTCCCCTCGCGGCGCGCTCGTCAGTCCGGGGCCGGTGGCGCGCGCGTCCGCCGCGGCCGCCGGCGCCGACACCATGCACGTGAACGGCGAACCGGGCACGGCGTGGCCGTTGAAACGGACGGATAGCGTGTGAGCGGCTGCTTCGGTGGGTTTGAAGTTTACCTAGTACGGATAAGTCACACTTTTTATATATAATACTGGGTTATAATCACAGGTTACACAGTCAAATTTTCATCAATCTGATTGACGGAATATTGATAGTTATAAAAAGTTCATATTAAAAATACGATCAATCCATCAAGCCGTGGGTTAGACGATCAAATTTTCGTCAATCTTTACCGGATTGATGGAACAGATTGATGAAAATTTGACCGTCTAACCGGCGACTAAGAGTAGAGCATATATTTTGAAATTTTGTCTTTTGGCCTCGCTAAAGCACAAGAGACAAACGGTACACTCTAAATTAATGTCTTGTTTCATATATTTTGTTTTTTATACCATTTAAAACAAATAACACTTGTGTAAAGTTGTAAAGTGTAAAGTGAAATTTGACGGTAAACATGAACTTAATATCTGATATTATAAGTTCTCCCTTTTTATTAAGTACCTTAAACCTTGCATTTCCTTCGCTCTGAACGTAGTTTGGTACATTGCGGCCGTTTACAGCTACAATAATTTCCAAGTTGCCGGCACCTGCAAGACAAAAAGACAAAAGTAAGATCAAGATATACTATATAATATCAAGATGAGATACAGTGTCCTTTGGAACTTCTGAAAAAAAGTTTTACTTCAGCAAATTTCTATTGCTTCATTCAAATTTCAAAGTTGCTTGGAAACCATATTATCACATCATATCCATACTAATATTATAAATGCGAAAGTATGTCTGTCTGTCTGTCTGTCTGTCTGTCTGTCAGAGGTAACAGACAGTTACCTTTTCACGCTCAAACCGCTGAACCGATTTTGCTGAAATTTGACATGAAGATACTTTGAGTCCCGGGAAAGGACATAGGATACTTTTTGTCCCGGAAAATGTACGGTTCCCGCGCGATAAACGAGTTTTGGCGCAACGGAGTTGCGGGCGTCATCTAGTTAAAAATAATAATAATAATAAATAATAATGCATAACGACATCTTACCTGCGTGTGACGCGTTTATCGTGAACGACACAGGTCGTCCGACGACGCCAGGCGATATGTCGGTGACGGAGACGCGCGACGCGCTGTACGCCTTCACTAAGAACGGGCTGCCCTCCACGTGACCGCCCATCGTGCCCGCGCGAACCTGGGAATGACACTTGTATTAGTAATGTAGCTTAGGTTGTACATAATCACATTATCGAAATTTAAAATATTTTATTTCAGAACTAGCGACCCGCCCCGGCGTCGCATGGGTATAAAATATATAGCCATTGAAAAAATGATTAATATCGATAGCCTATGAATATGATCCTTCACGTGGTCTACTTCTTATTTGTGCCAAATAACACAAAAATTGCTCCAGTAGTTCGCGAGATAAGCCCTTTCAAATAAATTTCTTCGCTTTTTCTACATTTTCCTCTATTTCTTCGCTCCTATTAGTCTTAGCGTGATAAGATATAGCCTTCCTCGATAAATGGGCTATCTAACACTGAAAGAATCATCAAAATACGTTGCGTAGTTTTAAAGATTAAAGGGAACAAAGGGACATGAGGAAAAAAACACTTTGTTTTATAATAAGTACCTACAGATAGATAAATTGTTTAATATTTTCAGAGCAATTGTTACGAGCAATTTACCGTAAACGTTAAATTTGGGGATAATGTGACAATGAAAATATATTCCTAGTTTTCCAATTAGAGAGCATAATGCGACTCAGTGGAGCGCAATGCCGAAATATGCTGAAACTACTTTTCTGTCACAGTTGGTACTTGGTATCCATTGCACACATCAACAATACTTTTGATAGTGTTCGATTGTGCGAAGCGGTGCTGTAGTTAAAACATTCAACGTTAAGCATTATACCGCATAATGCGCTATAATGCTCTTATTAGAAAATACATATTACTTACAGTTTAGTTCACTTTCCAAGTAAACTATATACTGCAATATATTTTCTCAGGTAGAAAATAACACATAATAATAATGATAACATAAGCGGCATTATATTTCATTTGTAGTTATTTATGTAAGTGCTTACCTCGATACTGTGATCTCCCACGTCGACGGGTACAAACGAGATAGTGTATCGTTTGCTCGCTTCATTTTCACCGACTGTCTCCTCAGGCGATACCTGGAAACAAAAATCTCAAGTCACAAATTACCCGACTATGAAAAACTAAATGTAAGAACCCAAAAGATGTTGCCAGTAATTTTAGCATCACAGCGCTTAGTAAGTTATAATTTGGTTCATTTTTTTACTGGTAACATGGTTGTGTAATTAGGTAAAAAATATAATTATTAAATCATTAGGAGGTATACCTGCACAGGCACGGGCCTCCTCGCGGGCCCCAACACCTCCACGTGCGGCGGGCTCGGCGAGTCGACGCTGAACGTGTACGCGTCACCCACGGACACCTTGTCCGGCGCCTCCCCGCCCGCGCCGATCACGCGCGCCGGCGCCGACACGTGACACACGAATGGGCTGCCTGTAAATTGTTAGTGGTGATGTACTATTAGAGAAGTTGATTCATTTTTGACGACCTCTGTGGATCAATTGGTTGAGTGTGTGACAGCTCAAGCCGGGGGTCGCGGGTTCGAATCCCGCCGACGGAACAAAAAGTTTTTCAATGTTCCCGGGTCTGGATGTGTATTAAATGTGTGTATGATATAATAAAAATCTTAAATATATGTATAGTATAAAAGTATTAAATATAATATTTTCGTTGTCTGGTACCTGTGTAACCTGTAACACAAGTCCTTCAGGTACTTAGCACAGGGCCAAACTGACATGGTGTGAAGTGTCCAGTTATTATTATAGGCAGATGCCGGACCTACGTATTTTGGTAGCGTTTCGGTCAAACCCAGCTATTTGATCAAATGACGTAGGTCTGTCCTATGAATCAATTTCTTCGATGGTGCTTTGAATATAATTTTATATATTTTTTTGGTTTTACTTTGGGTCGTGTGCGTTTAATTACCGCGTGGGTTTTTTTAAAGATTGCAGGCTAATCAGTAATCACGGAAGGTTGGGTTGGTTGGACGGTTAATTCGAGACGACCAGTGAGAAATCTGGTGCAGGACCGAGTTACTCATCACACGTATCGTTACCAAACTTGTACACAAAATGTTTGTTGTTTCCACCACACATTGGGAATCAAACCTATGACACTATAACTGGCTGTGTGGACACTAGATAGCTCTTTAAGTTCGCTTTCTAGACCTTTTATTACTAGTACTAGCTGTTGCCCGCGACTTCGTCCGCGTGCACTTTAGTTTATAGTTGTTCCCATACATCGATTGAATAGTTAACGCGCAAATCATAAAAGTATATTGTGTGGGACAATATGATATGATAGATGTTGCGCGCGGCTTCGCCCGCGTAATTTAGAAATGTCACGGAAACCGTAAATTTTTCCGCAAAAAAAGAAACTTTTCACGTGGTCTATTCTTCATGTGTGCGAAATTACATAAAAATTGCTCTAGTAGTTTCTTAATATAATAGGCAATTTTAAATAATTTCCTCCGTTTTTCCACATTTTCCTCTATTTCTTCGCTCCTATTAGTCTTAGCATAATAAAATATAGCCTATAGGCTTCCTCGATAAATGGGCTATCTAACGCTAAAATAATTTTTCAAATCGGACCAGTAGTTCCTGAGATTAGCGCGTTCAAATAAGCCCTTTTAAATAATTTCCCCTGTTTTTTCCACACTTTCCTCTATTTCTTCGCTCCTAGTCTTAGCGTGATAAAATATAGCATATAGCCTTCCTCAATAAATGGGCTATCTAACACTGAAAGAATTATTCAAATCGGACCAGTAGTTCCTGAGATTAGCGCGTTCAAATAAACCCTTTCAAATAATTTCCCCCGTTTTTTCCAATTTGTGGTTTCGGTTAATGATGGAGGATCGACTCACGGGCCCCTGTTGCCTTTCCACCGCGCACCAGGGCGCCGCGACGCACACTTTGGGAACCCCTGCCGTAAAGTATTGTAACTCAGTCATGTCATAGAAACCGAATCATTACACATTATAAAACAAAATCGCTTTTTTCCGCCCATGTCCCTTTGTTCCATTTAATCATTAAAACTACTGTCATGATTTTTATTTTGATGTATGACAATACCAGTCTATACCTGGCAACACTGTTCGAATCCCTCCACCCGTTTGTTGGCGGTGGTAGGGGTTCGAATGGTGGGGTAGAGATGGGCAGTTGGGTGGAGCGCTCATTCGAGAGTGAGCAACGAAGAAGGGCACTTGGTTACTATACTGCACTGTTATTCTGCCCAAATTGTGTATCGAATTTACTGAAGTGTTAATTAAATTTATAATTAATGATTAAACGAACTTACTTGTACGTGAAGTTCTATCATAATTATACGAAGTGTTTCGTCCGAAGAGATTAGTATCTAAATATTATTTTCTAAAACACAGTGTAGTCTCACGTTAAGTGACACCACCTCGCACTATAGTTGAAAGCTGTCGCCTGTCAACACAGAAAAAAAAATCGTTATCCCCACCCTACCGAGCTCAACTTCCCCCAGACCGGAGGCCCGGCTTCATTTAGTTGAGGTAAACAATAATAATTATTGTGATATTTCTTAGACTCATGCAAGGGCTGTTTTGGGTGGGTGGGTATCACTAATCTCTTCGGACGAAACACTTCGTATAATTATGATAGAACTTCACGTACAAGTAAGTTCGTTTAATCATTAATTATACTTGTGTTTCGTCCTTGAGATTAGTATCTAAATATTATTTTCTAAAACACAGTGTAGATGTTTAGAGTAAGAAATATCACACAGGTATTCATATATAAAAAAACCTTTATTATGAGTACATTAAAACATAATCAGAAATAGAAAATTCTTGGAGCTATAACAACTTCTTATACTTTATGCTACAATTAAAGCTAGATACAGTAAATATTATTTAATCAGAGAACACAAAGACTTAGCTAGAGCAATATTATGATTCTCTACAATTGGCCTGTCATAGAATTTAGCGAAGGTAGTGGAATTGCCGCTCCATCCTGCAGTTTGCCTAGCTTTTTTTGCCATCGAGGTAGAAGCATGGCGAGTACTATGTGATGAGAAGATAGATACGTCAATTCCACTATCTTTTAAAGTTGATTTTATCCAGCGGCTAATAGTTTGGCTGGAAACAGTATTGTGAGGTTTGCGAATACTAATAAACAGTTCTTTGGACTTTCGCAGATCTTTTGTTTTCTCTATATATACTTTAAGAGTGTCAGCTGGACAAATTTTGGAGCGTTCATCAAAAAACGGTAAATACAAAATTGGTTGCTTTGTGCCTATTCTAGAAGACTTTATAAAATCACATATTTTTATAATAACTTGATTATTAGAAATGACAATTTCATCTATTTTTATTTTAGAGATAGTTTGTACTCTGTGAGCGGTTACAAGAGCAAGCAATGTGAGACATTTTCTAGACAATTGATCTAAGGATAAATTTTGATTAGGAAACCATGAAGCTAAATAATTAATCACTACACTAACGTCCCATGTATAATTGTAACGAGGCAATGGTGGTTTTAATTTGTAAACACCTTTACAAAATCTAGAGATCCTATCGTCAGCTGATAAATTATTTTGGATAATTAATGACAAAGCGGATCGATAACTATTAATAGTTCCATACTGCCCCCCATCATTATAAACTTCCGTGAGGAATTTTAATATTACCGGGATAGACGGTTTGTGAACATCAACAGAGTTAATATGACAAAATACATACCACTTTTTAAAACAAATATCATATTGTTTGAGTGTATTGTCCGACAGGGAAGCTATCATTATCTCTATTGCAGATTGTGGGATACCTCTTTGCAGCATCGCCTTCCCGATAAAATTCCTGCAACCAGGGTAAGGTGGCTGTGTATGTTTCTGGAATTAGGTATAATAAAATTATTAGAATCTATTCTCACTAACTTTGATGTCAACAATTGTGTAAACAAGGGGTACCAGGGTTGTGTTGGCCAATCCGGTACAACTACGATCCCTTTTGCCCTATCTGTAACAATTTTTCTCAATACTTAAAGAACCACCGCTACAGGGGGAAAGGCGTAAAAATTTAGTTTAGACCAATCCAAGGTAAAGGCATCAATAGCAAAGGCGTCTGGATCTCTATGCCAAGAGACGAACCTACTACACTTTTTGTTGATTCGAGTAGCAAATAAATCAATTTGGGGAAAAAATGAAAGTGTGTTCACTAACGTTTTATAACTATCCACCGATAGTTCCCATTCTACATCCGGATGAATTCGTCTAGATTCTTTATCTGCTATGGTATTTTCACTCGATTTGATATAAGAAGCGAATACAAATATTTTACGGTTTTCACACCACTGCCATATGTCCTTGGCGACTCTAGAAAGGTGAGGGTATTGTATACCGCCCATACGGTTTATATAACTGACCGCTGTGGTATTATCGATACGCATTAATATCTGACAGTTCCTGTAATCTTTAGCAAAGATTTTAAGGGAATAAAGTGCAGCCAAAAGTTCAAGATGATTAATATGTAGATTTAACTCTGTAGTAGACCACCGACCGTTAGCAGTTTGGCCCTCACAACACCTGCCCCATCCCGTTGTTGAGGCGTCAGAGAATATTTCCACACGATATTGGTCATCTTTGATTTTATGAGAAGAATGATCTATATTATGAATCCACCAATTTATGTCCGGCAATAATGAATCGGGCAGGGACATAATTTTGTCGTAATCGTCATTATTTTTTAGATTAAGGTATTTACATCTTTCGATTTCTTTGGTATATAACCAGCCATATTCTATTGCCGGACATGCAGAAACTAACAAACCTATAAGTTTAGCTAATGTTCTTATTTTAAAACGATTTAAATTTTTTATTTTAAAAAGTTCAGATTTAATTCGTATTCTTTTCTCTGGCGGTAAACTTAAGGACCAATATAACCTAAGTACTTTACCGATTTTGATGGCTGTATCGCACTTTTTTCGTTATTTATGATAAATCCTAAGTATCTTAATAATTTTCGAGTAATATCTACATTTTTGACACATTCTTCATAAGTACCCCCAATTAAAATTAAATCGTCTAAATACAAAGAAGATAACAAACCATACGATCGTAACAATTTAACAACTGGTTTCATTATTTTGGTAAAAATATATGGAGCTGTACATAAACCAAACGGTAAAACATTAAATTCATATAATTCATGACCAACAGAAAATCTAAGATATTTTCGTGAATCGGGATGAATGTTAATAAAAAAATATGCATCTTTTAAATCGAGGGTAGATAAATAACAATTTCTTGAGATTAATTTTAAAACTGTACGGATATCCTCTAACTTAAAATGACGGGTATTTATGAAAGTATTCAAATTCTTTAAATTTAAAATGAATCTCATTTTTCCGTTTGGCTTAGGTATTAAAAATACATGGGATACAAATTGTTCTTGACAAGGTTCACAACGAGAAATAGCACCTATTAATAGTGAACTATCAACGGCTTCTCGTAATTCTGTTGAAGGTGAATTTAAAACTTGTACACTATTTTGATGAATTGGTTCGTTAAATTTAATTTGATATCCTTTAATGCAGGACAATACGGACCGATCAGATGTAATGAGCGTCCATTGTTTATAAAATCGAGCAAGTCTGCCTGCGTAACGTACCTCGTCTATTGGCGGCGGCTCTGTTTGGAGTGCCGCGAGTATGTTTGAGCAGCTTGCCTCGGAGGTGGAGCCCTCGTAGCCGCAGACTGTTGATGGCGCGACGCTTGGCCCGTCGGCTGTCTGCGAGCCGAGGTCCCCGCCTTCCAGTTTAAATTATGCCTTGTCGGTGCAGGTTTTACCTGTTTTTGTTGTTCTGCCTTCAAGTCCGAACTAGACTTCGAAACTGCTTTAGCAGTTTTCAACGTTTCGGCTAAGTTTTCGCCAAATAGATAACTGTCAGTCTTTGTCAAATCTAGGTGGTCTTTTAAGTTCTTTTTAACGAAGTTTAAGGCTAAATTTCGCCTAGCAGTCGATTGAGAATGCTGAATGTCGAATAATAAGCGACCCAGATCCATTAGATCTCGCATTAAAGCGTTGTTATCGCACTTATTAATTAAAAGATTGGACATTATAGATCCTAGCGACGAAATAGCTGCCGCCATCTGGAGTTGTCTGTATTCGATGGCTTTGTCGCGTTTGACCACTGAATCCGATAGGGCCGCTTTAATTTCAGCATTAAGATGTGGCGCTGCAATGTTAATGCAATTGCCTGGGACCTTATGTTTCTCAATTAAAAGTTTTCGGTTAGTTTTGTCCAAACCGGAAGTACAAATGTGCGTAAATCTGGATGCAATTTCTTTATGTATTTCAGGCCCGTAGGTGACGGCCGTTGACGGGTCTTCACCTAAAATCTCGATGAACTCGTTTTGTGGCCTTTCATCATTTGAAGCAACATTTTCGGTCACGGGAACAACATCCGTTGAAGTTCTCGGACATGGCTGTTCCGGTACATCCGGAACAGCGTTTTCGATCGGAAAAGAGTTATTCATTTCCACTGCTATATTGCCTTCCGTTTCTGGAATACAAGAAATAAAAATTCTCTTGTATAATTCTACATCTATATAGCCCATGCGACTATTCTGATGCAAAATATTAATAACCGTTGACCCACTACATCTATATAGCCCTGGTGACTATTCTGATGCAAGGAATTAGTTATAATAATGATTTTTAAAATGTTATTTTTAAATCCTTACCGTTAAGAACTTCCGGTGCGATTCCTATTGATGCTATCGATGAATTTGAAGAACTGCTTGACAAACTGGAGCTGGATCTTGATCTTCTAATATAATAGCGATCACGTTTTATTTCTTTTTTTAATTTTCTCAATTTTTTTACTATATAATCGAGATTATTATCGTCACTTTGCCTTTTAGACATTTTTAATTATTATTGTTTTATTATTAAAATTTTAATATTTAATTTTAAATTAAACAACAATTTTAAATTTATAAATAAACTAAACGTGAAACCAAATGAGATGCGAAGTGGTTGAGCACTAAATTGCGAATGAAGCCGGGCCTCCGGTCTGGGGGAAGTTGAGCTCGGTAGGGTGGGGGATAACGATTTTTTTTTCTGTGTTGACAGGCGACAGCTTTCAACTATAGTGCGAGGTGGTGTCACTTAACGTGAGACTACACTGTGTTTTAGAAAATAATATTTAGATACTAATCTCAAGGACGAAACACAAGTATAATTATTGGAGATTGAAGTTTTATTAAACTTCAGAAGCGGGACAAGAAACCCCCAGGTATGTACGCTCACTTTATAATATACATTAACTTATCATTTATTTTAAGTAAAAGTTGACAATTAGTAATGCGAAATAATGTAATTTTATCGTTTTAAAATTTGATATGAAATATATATAGATTACAAAAGATATTCGAAAAACACGTTACTGAAATGAATACACTACCACGCACCACGGTCAACATCATTATACATTTCACTTGGTCGCGGCAACTCTTCGACAGTGAATATTACATTACATTTTACCATTATTACACATTTCACTTGGTCGAGGCAACTCTTCCACAGTGAATATTACATAATATTTTAACATCATTACACATTTCACTTGGTCGAGGCAACTCTTCGACAGTGAATATTACATTACATTTTAACATCATTACACATTTCACTTGGTCGAGGCAACTCTTCGACAGTGAACATTACATTATTTTATCCTTATAATATTACCGTATACACAGTGATTCGCATTATACTACGCAAATACACTTTTCATTTAAAAAAAAAAGCCTTATAGCCTTGTTATTATAATTAGATATTATATTAATGAAACAATTTCATAATTGTTTTGCTAATGGATAACTTTCAACATACTTATTCTAATAAAACAATATTCAAAGTTAATTAGTGTCACATATTTTTGGTATGAATAGTTTATAATATTGTAGTTAATTATCTAGTGAATGATTACTTCCTGTTGGATGATTTTTAACCATCATGATTAAGTTTTGCTTATTGTTGAGCGTTTTTTTTAAATATTAACCGTTAAGGAAACGGAAAAACAGTACTAAATTCCAGTTGTATTTCAAGATAAGATAATTACTCTTCGGACGTTATGAAAATGCATTTTACAACTTTACATCATGATATTTGATACAAAATAAACAACACAAAAACTTATTTAGATAATAAGTACATCTATATTGGAACTGATCCAAATAAGTTTTTTAATTGAGTCGGAATAATTTGTAATGGATGTAATTTTGACTTTGATTTATTTAATTTTGGAATACAAAATGGTTGGTTAGATTGATTAAAGTGAACTAGGTTTGTTTGGATGAACCAGGTTTGTTCGCTGGATACTTGGGTAAACTAAGTCTGTTTACCGGATACTTGGGTGAACTAGGTTTGTTCACCGGATACTTCATTGGACTAAGTTTATTAGCTGGATTTAATTGAGTGGACTAGGTTTGTTCAGTTGTTAGTGAACTGTGATATTTAGATATAATTGAATTATTTAAAAATAGAGTGGACCAGTTTGACAGCATATTTTGCCAAAGTATTTACCAAATTTTAAAATTGGTGTAAAGTCTGGTAAAGTTACCTGAGTGAATAATTTTATTTTGATAACTTACTTCTGGTTGGCTAAGTAACCCAGGATTTAAATATTAAACTATTTTATCATCGATATTTAGGAATTACTTTAAGATGGTTTACTCGTATGTTTTAATAAATCAGTTGCAGGGATGCCGCGAAAATTAAGTGAGGGAGGTACACCTCCAACGACACCACCAAGGAATAGACGGAGGAAACGGCGTCGTTTAACGTCTAGTTCTTCGGAGGAAGAACCCTCTCTATCGCGTAGAAAATCAAGGAGACTTACTACAGACGATGTGCTAAAACTTTTAGCGAACTTTAAAGGGGATCAAGGTACTGGAATGAATTTTAACAATCTTAACAACGTAATTCCTGAGTTTAACCCATCGAATAGAGCTCAGACAATAGAAATTTGGTTGAAGAAGGTAAACGAGTGCGCCAGAATTTATGGATGGAATGAAGCCCAGGTTGTGCACTTTTCGTTACAAAAATTAACTGGACTAGCCAAAAAGTGGTTTGAATCTTTACCGACGGTAGTTTATACGTGGAGTGAGTGGCAGGCAAAGCTTATAAAAGCGTTTCCCAACGAGGAAAATTATGGACATCTTCTGGAAGAAATGTTAAATCGAACTTCGCGTCGTGATGAAAGTCTTCGTGAGTACTTTTATGATAAGCTTAGTTTATTAAGTAGATGCGAGATAACTGGCAAGAAGGCTGTAGATTGCATAGTTCATGGATTAAGTGAGGGTTCAATTAAAAGTGGTGCTCAGACTCTTGATTGTCAAGAACCGGAAGGACTTTTAAATTTCCTTTGTTCCCAAAGGTGGCAACCACAACAATTTAGTCATCCTAAAGGTCAGGATAGGGGTAGCCAAAGATTTGTGCATAGGAATATTGCAAGTTCATCAAATAGTAGTGTAGCCAAAAATAGTAACATTACCTGCTACAATTGTCGTGCGAAGGGTCACCCCTATTATAAATGCCCCAATCAGATTGTTAAATGTAAGCGTTGCTTTAGAGTCGGTCATGATAACAATGATTGTAAGCTCACCCCTGTACAACGATTAGTGCAAGCAACAAACCAAAATGATTCTCCTTCTGAAAAGAAAACTCTAAAAATCACTGTTTCCGACAAATCTAATAATAAGTTTATAAAACGGTCATTGGTTAACGATAAAGAGTATGAAGTGTACATAGATTTTGGAAGTGAGTGTAGTCTTATACGTCAAAGTGAAGCCGAAAATTTACATTTACCTAAAAATTACGACGGTATTCCGATTGTTAAAGGTTTTGGTAATTCTTGTATCCGACCGTTATACAAATCACAGGTTACAATTAAGATTGATGATGTTGAAGCCTTAATAGATGTTCTGGTAATTGCTGATGAATTTATGCCAACCTCACTAATAATAGGACAAAATTTCACTGAATTGCCCTTTTTAACTGTTTTAAAAGATAATATCCAATTACATTTTTATAAGAGTCCGTCTTGCGATGCTTTTGAATCGGAAGTTACTTTTGCACCAATCAAGTTATACGTTTTAGAAACCACCCAAGTGACACATATAAATATTTTACCTGTCTATACTGAGAATCCGAAATATTCCGGGGACGTTTTTGTGCAAGGTTATCATGCGTTAGGAGCCGGTTGCGAATATAGTTTACTTCAAGGAGCTTATAGGGTAACCAATGGTAAAAGTCTCCTAATTGTATCTAATTTAACACCTAAAGTCGTCACTTTAAACTCTGAAGTATTAATAGCACGTGCATTGCCTTTTGTTGAATGTGATACACAACAAGTTAATAGGATTTTAACTGACGACACTTCTAAAATAGAACCCCTAAATAAAAGTGAGATTGTTGTCGGTGAAAATTTAAATTCTGATGTCGTTGATAGATTACACTCCTTATTACAGAGTTATAGGGATTGTTTTGCTATCAATCTAAGTGAGGTCGGTTGTGTAAAGGATGTAGAAATGCATATAGAACTTTTGGATAAAAGACCTGTTGTGTATCGTCCATATCGACTTTCACATTCGGAGCGAGAGCAAGTAAGGGAGACTATCGATGAACTTCTAAAATGCGACATTATTCAGGAATCGACTTCAAATTATTCTAGTCCCATACTCATGGTGAGGAAGAAAACTGGAGAATTGAGGCTTTGTGTGGATTTTAGGGCCCTTAATAATAAAACTTGCAAAGATCGTTTTCCTCTCCCCGTGATCGATGATCAAGTTACTAATTTGAGTGGCAACTCTTACTTTACGACTTTAGATTTAGCGTCCGGTTACTACCAAGTTCCTTTAGCAAAAAGTAGCAGGCATCTTACCGGATTCGTGACACCTGACGGGCATTACGAATTTAAGCGTATGCCTTTCGGGTTAGCTAATGCCCCTGCAGTCTTTCAGAGAATGATGAATAAAATTTTGGGTAATAAGAGATTTGAATATGCTTTAGCGTATCTTGATGACGTTTTGATTCCTTCCAAAGACATTGACGAAATGTTTATTCGATTAGAAGAGATTTTAAAATTATTTAGAGAGCATGGTCTTACTCTAAAATTGTCTAAATGCCGTTTCTTTACTACCAATGTAGAGTATCTCGGGTATGAGGTTTCTTGCGCAGGGATACAACCGGGTAAAGCTAAAATAAAAACCGTAGAGTCCTTCCCTAAACCTAACAATATTCACGAGGTACGACAGTTTTTAGGGTTGACGGGATATTACCGTAAATTTATACAAAATTATGGAGAAATTGCACGACCTATTACGTCCCTATTGAAAAAGAACTGTACGTGGCAATGGTCTAAGGAGCAAGATAATGCGTTTTCATTATTAAAAGAAAAACTAATAAGTAGGCCAGTATTAGCTCTATATGATCCGAAGCTAGAAACGGAGTTGCACACTGATGCTAGCTCTCTCGGTATTGGGGGAATATTGATGCAATGGCAACGTGACATTCGTGTATTGAAGCCGGTCGCCTACTTTAGTAGGCAAACGACACCGGAGGAAAGACATCTTCACTCTTATGAGTTAGAAACCTTAGCTGTCGTTTGCTCACTAAAAAAATTTAGGGTATACTTACTTGGACTCCATTTTAAAATATACACAGACTGTGCGGCTCTCAGGACCACCCTAACCAAACGAGATTTATTACCACGCATAGCTAGGTGGTGGTTACAAATTTCCGAATTTTCATTCGATATAGAGTATCGTCCCGGTGTACAAATGTTGCATGTCGATGCTTTGAGCAGGAATACCGTATTATCTGAGAACGTAGAAGATAGTCCTTGTGTTAGTATTTTTAATATCGAGTCGGATAGTTGGCTTCTTACTTTACAATTAGCTGACCCGGATATTTCTCGCATAGTAAAGATACTAAAGCCGGACGAGGATGACGAGTGTAAAGAAATTAAGAAAAATTATATTATCAAAAATCGCATAGTATATAGAAAAGTTGACGATGGATTACGCCTAGTTGTACCGCGAAACGCTAGGTGGCAAATATGTAGGGCAAACCACGATGAATTAGGTCATCTTGGTTATGCTAAAACGTTAGAGCGAGTAAAAAATGAATACTGGTTTCCGAAACTTAGACGTTTTGTAAAAAAATATGTAGGCGCGTGCATAGAATGTGCATATAATAAGGATAGTGCTTCGCGTGTTAAAACTGGACATTTATTTCCTATTGAAAAAATTGATATACCGTTTCATACCGTCCATGTTGACCATTTAGGTCCATTTGTGAAGAGCAAAAGCGGAAATACCCACATTTTAACTATTGTAGACGGATTCACAAAGTACGTTTTCATTCGGGCTGTTAAAAATACAAAAACTAAAACTACTATTAAGGCTCTAACAAATATTTTTCATGATTTCGGAATTCCAGCCAGGTTAGTGTCTGATCGCGGGACATCTTTTACATCAGGGGATTTTAAACGCTTCTGCATAGAATACGGAATTAAACATGTCTTGAATGCGGTTGCTTGTCCCAGGGCGAATGGCCAAGCCGAAAGATATAATCAAGTTGTCTTAAATCCCTTAGCAGCACAAAATTATAATAGTCACGAACGCGACTGGGACAAGCAACTAGGCAAAATTCAATGGGGAATCAACAATACTGTCAATACGACAACTCAGAAATCTCCTACAGAAGTATTGTTTGGTGTTAGGATGCGCGATAAGCTAACTAACAAGATGCAAATAGAACAAAAGGAGGTTAGCGAAAGTTTGGAAGATATTAGGGAAAAGGTTAGTTTAAACATAGAAAAGGATCAAATAAAACAAAAGAATAGACATGATAAAAATAGGACTCCCGCGGTTAAATATAGTGTAGGCGATCTAGTAAAGGTGTCGCGAAACAATTATTGCAATGACGGCAAAAGTTCTAAACTTCTCTCAAAATTTATTGGTCCCTATAGAGTCTCAGAGGTTCTCGTGAATGATCGCTACAGGGTTGTCGATGTTCCGGGTTTTCCTAAAAGAGGCAAGTTATACGATTCGGTTATTGCGGCCGATAGGATGAGGCCGTGGGTACATATAAAAGCACTAGAAATACATAATAGTGATGGTAGTAGCTCGGACACTGACAATAATATAGACGAACACGAAAAATAGTTTTATTGCCAGTTGCATTGCCTACAATAAAAAAAAAACAGTTTATTTATAAGTAAAAAAAAAAACCGGTAATTATATGAAACGTTGTTATAATTAATTATATTGTTTTATTCTTATATTATGAAGTAGATCTAATGTCATGATTTTTATTTTCTTATACGTTATTCAATTTATCTTGTTTGATTGAGGTGTTATGTAATAGCATAGTTATTATTATATATATTTTTTTAATACAATCAATTTTCTTTGGTCAATGAAATGTGATGTTCTTAAAGATGTATGATTGAATTTAGTTAGTATATTATTATTGTACTGGTAAAAATGTCATACATACTCGTTAAATTTAAATCTTTATATTGTTATGCATTAAAACGATGTTTAATTTTACATTAGCACGTCTGAATCAGTTTTCACTAAAAAAAATATGTAATAAATAATAATACATAATGTAACTTTTAACTTAATACTTACGTAGCTATTGTTAATGTAGAACAAATCTTACCAACTGCCTATATCTACGTGCGCCGGGAGGCTGCACGTTACAGGATGGCCGAATGTCATGATTTTTATTTTGATGTATGACAATACCAGTCTATACCTGGCAACACTGTTCGAATCCCTCCACCCGTTTGTTGGCGGTGGTAGGGGTTCGAATGGTGGGGTAGAGATGGGCAGTTGGGTGGAGCGCTCATTCGAGAGTGAGCAACGAAGAAGGGCACTTGGTTACTATACTGCACTGTTATTCTGCCCAAATTGTGTATCGAATTTACTGAAGTGTTAATTAAATTTATAATTATTGGAGATTGAAGTTTTATTAAACTACGCAACGGATTTTGATGCGGTTTTCTGTAATAGATAGAGTGATTAAAGAGGAATATTTATGAGTATAATAACATTAATTAAATATTAGAGAAATACTGTTATTATCAGGAAGCGGTGAAATAGGTCCTTAGCGTGATAAAATATAGCCTATAGCAGGGGTCACCAAATGGCGGACCGCCGCCCATTGTTGCGGACCACAGAGGTATTAAACCACTGTTGTTTCTGATATCTATGGTGCGGACCAATCATTCTCGACTCTCGACTACCTGATGAGTGATGAACATCTCCAGGATTATCAATAACTTACACCAATTTCACTGCAAACATCAGAGAGATTATTAGCTACAAAAATTGACACTTTTCTCATTGATTAAATACCTTATTGTAATTTCTGTAATTACTTTTGTTTATTAAATATCTTTTTTAAAAACGGGACCCTATTACTGAGACTTCGATGTCTATCCGACTGTCTGTCTGTCTCCAGGCTGTAACTAAAGAACCGCTATAGCTAAACTTCTGAAATTTTCACAGATTGTATATTTCTGTTGCCGCTATAACAATTTTTTTCCTAATTTCTCTCCACAACGGCACGGAACCCTTCGTGTGCGAGTTCGACTCGCACTTGGCCGATTTTTTTAATATGCGGACCGCGAAGGTCGTTTCATTTCTTAATATGGACCGCGAGCGAAACTAATTGGTGACCCCTGGCCTATAGTCTTCCTCGATAAATGGGCTATTATCTAACACTGAAATAATTTTTCAAATCGGACCAGTAGTTCCTGTGATTAGCGCGTTCAAACAACAAACTAACAAACTCTTCCGCTTTATAACGTTAATAACTTACTTGTAAATTCTAAGAAAACTAAATGTTTAAAATTTACTTTGCCCAATGTTAGGCAAGTTAAAACCAATATACTATTAAATGATGAGAAGATGGATTTGGTGGACACCACTGTATTCTTAGGCATTACACTAGATAGTAAACTACAGTGGGGTCCTCATATTGCTAATCTTGCAGATAGGCTCAGTTCTGCAGCATACGCAGTCAGAAAAATGCGGGAAATTGCTGACGAAGACACAGCAAGACTAGTTTATTTCAGTTATTTTCATAGTAGAATGTCGTATGGCATCCTCTTATGGGGAAACGCTGCCGACATTAATACGATTTTTGTGCTGCAAAAGCGAGCTATACGTTCAATTTATAAAATGTCATATTTTGAATCTCTGAGAGAAAAGTTTAAAGAAATTGGTATTCTAACTGTTGCTTCTCAATACATTTTGGATAATGTTTTATATGTTAGAAAGAATCTTAGTAAATTTACAACCAAAAGTGACAGTCACGGAAGAAACACTAGAAATAAGTACAAACTAGAAATACCGGTGATCAGACTTAGTAAAGTTAGTAAATCTTTTAAAGGTCAATGTGTACGCCTTTACAATAAAACGTTCAAAATCTTTCCATTAATAAATTTAAAAAAGTAGTCAAAGAACGTTTGTGTGCCAAAGCCTATTATAAGGTCAATGATTTCATAAACGACGGCACATCTTGGGAGTAGGATGGCTGCTTGCAAGGCTACTTCTACATTATTTTATGACTTACAATTATGTATGTATGTTGACATTGTATAAGTTTAAGTTACAGCATTGTAAACTTTATTTTAAAAGATTAATTTTTTTCTCACTTTTTTTGGTAAATAAAGTGGGCCCCCTGCGAGTTTCTTACGCCGGTTCTTCTCGCCGGGTTAGTTCCCGAACCGGTGGTAGGCATCATGTAGACTTTCAGAAAATATTTGCAAAAAATTATTCTGAAAAAAAAAAATTGAGTTTGAGTTTTTGAGAATAATATTAGTATAGATTATACCTGGCACATGGTCCCCGTTGAAGCGCAGCTCGACGGTATGCGGGCGCGGGTCACGTGGCGTGAAGCTGATGGCGTACGTGTGCGCACCCTGCGCAGCCGCCGCCGTCGGCACGCGCCCGCCATTCACCGTCACTTCCAGGTTACCAGGCCCCGCCGCCATTGTCTCAACTGACCAGAAAAAAATGTCAATAAGCATGTTGTTTGAGTTTTGCCGGGAATGTGAAAGAGTGATGTTGTGTTTTTGTATTATTTTCCTAAAATTGTGTTAACTGGGTTTTCAATGTGTGATATTGGTATGAGGTATATTATAGCCATTAGATATTCGTTATCGTGCACAAGATTAGGAAAGTGATGTAATATCCAGAAACGTGCTATTTTGTGTTCCCTCCAAAATTCCATCAAACGTTTCAGTAAAGCGTCTACCACTTTACTGAATCAACCGACTTGACTTCTTGACTGTTTATAACTTAGAGTTTAGACTTTGACTATAGACTTTTGGACCTGACGATACAGAAAAACGATGCTGAAAATTGTATACCAAATATTGTTTTCCCGTCATAATATTATTATACTCGACACTAGCCATGGTTATATAGCTGAAGTGCCGAAGTGAAGAAAAAAAAAGTATGTTGTTGACAGTCCCATTTACTAATAAAAATATTTTATGTTTGTCTGAGAAGTATAGTCCGCGCGGAACTAGTTGGTCCGCGCGGACTATAAGAAATATATCTTGGTGGATTCATTGTATGTATAACATTTTTGTTAGTAGTCGGGACAATGTCGGTAGATGTAGAAACAGCTGTACAGTGCTCGCGAAGTGATAATGCGCATATAATTTTTCGTCATTGTTCGGCAACGATATTTTTTCCCGAGCGTCGGAAGAAAACCTGTTATTGCGCATGTCCAAATCATGTCATGCCATGGCAACGCCATGACATGATTTGGATATGCGCAATAAAAGGTTTTGTGGCGCATGCACCAAAAATAGATACAATTATAATGATATTTACTTCTATTTCTTTCGAATAAGATGCAAAATGCAAAAGCATTATTTGGGGTTCTTACGTTTCATAGATTCGGGTGTTTCCGTGATTACGACAATTTGCGAAGATTTGCATGCGCATTATTAATTTGGGAGTACTGTACATGTAGTTACTTGTTACAACGCTATTACAACGTGTGTCAAGACAACAATTAGTAATACTAACCTAAAAAAGTGACCGGCTTTCCGACCGTTCCGTGCGCCGCATCTTTGACTCTTATAGCGGTCACATCATACACCTGTAACATTACATTAATTAAAATTTAGGTATTAAAACCTGTTAATAAAATTGTCGGTATTTAGCATTTGCTGTTTATTTTATTACTGTAACTCACGGATGTAAAAAAAATACGGATGGAGCATTACACTATAAAGAGGTGAAGCATGCAAGGTACGACAATTTCGTCACAATTTCGTTTATTGTACACGTTACCGACACTCAACACGTAACTAGGTACTACAACCCGCTGTCATTGTACTATCAGGGAAGTTGATTCCTATGCAGATGGCGGATCTAAGTCATGTGGTCGGCTTGTGTCAATTCAATGTTAGCTGTGATCGGTCGGCTGGGTTTAACGTAACGCGACCAAATTACTTAGGTCCGCCATCTGCATAGGAATCAACTTCTCTGATAGTACATAGAGTGACGGCGCCAATGACACGCACAAATCCTACACGGGCGGCCATTACTATGCTTCACTCGGGATTAGACAAGGTTACGTCCGTATTTTTTTTAAGTTCGTGCTGTAACTGTAAAAAAAATTTTGTATAAGTATAAAAAAATAACGAAGCCTTAAAGATTAGTTCCAAAATAGTTTCAATATGGTTTACATAATTTCTCAAAAATATTACACACCTTCAAATGAAACGGGCTAGCGGGTATTGGTATGGAATCAACGAGCACGTTCAGGCGGTGCTCGCCAACGGCGCGCGGCACGAACTCCGCCCGGTACACGCCCGCGCCGCCCGACGACACGGCGGCCGGCACCGACGCGCCGTTCGGACCTACGTCCCACAGACGTCAGCTCACCCGCTCCGCCCACACAACTTCTACCAACCCTAAAAACTACGCCTACGATTTTCCCCATAAAATCTTTAAGATACCATCGACCCCTACTAACCCTAACCCCGAAATATTCCTAGCTATCCTAATCCCGAGAACCTTAGTTTCCTCCTTATTTTTTGGGATTAAATTAAATACGTCCCCTAACTTTAGTAACCTACTTTTCCCCTTTTTTGGATTAAACTAAATATAAACAGTAAGATTAAACTATAACCCCCAAATCTGTTCAAAAGTTAGGAGTTAGGGCGAAGCGGATGAGCTCTGAAGAAATCATGTTATCATGAACTTTATTTAAAATTAAATAAAATATTAGTTATTGAGTTAGTTGATATTGAAATATACTTGTGCATTACATATTGTAAAGTTATGTGAAGATGTTTAGTAGTGCAAAGCTTTTAAAACTATCTCCTTAAATCAGTCATTTTTCTGCCTGCGGGGTTCTACTTTAGTATTAACCCCATATATTTCCCATATTTGTGACTTTATCGTCATTTATACCATCCTGTAAAAGAACCAAAGTTTTATATTTACAATACAAATATATCGCCAAAAAGCGTATACATGTAGTTAGCAGGTTAACTGATGTTGAAATAGTTAATTGAGTGTTAGTATTTAGTAGATATTTAAAACAATAAGAATAGCTAACCAGGCAATAAGTAATAGTTTATCAAGTAAAATATGACCTTAAACCTTTCGTAATTCTTATTGTTTTTCTTGGAAAGAAACAACAAAAGCACATTAAACTTACCCTCAACATTAACTTCAATTTGTTCTAGTGTGGCGGAGGGGTGGTGTAGAGTGAGAGAGGCTGGTTGGTGCAGCGGCACTGGGCCGGGCAGTGTCACCCGGGCACCACTGATGCCACCCTCTGATACGTTGATGACAAGAGGACAACCAGGCACTTTCATCTGCAGACATGGAAAAATGATATTTTTTTTATTAGCATAAAACTTATTAGTATGCAGCTGGTACACTGGCGGATCCAACTTTGGCGCCAGGGGGGGGGGGGGGGTTTGTCACATAGTCGTGGTCAAGAAACAAGAACTTATAATTTAATTTTGATTATAATAGATACAAGTATATTTAAATAACAAAATCAATTTTTCTTTTACGTCTTCTCCCGAAACGCGTTATCACTTCATCTACTTCAATGGGTAAGTTTTTATTAAAGTAGTAGAAAGCACTTACATAAAATCTAAAGGGAGGAGGGTCATGACCCTCCTCCCTTGGGTACAGCATTAACCCTTTAACCGCCGAGCTTAAAATCAATTGTCGTGCCTCTAGCGCCGGCACCATAAATCGAAAAATTTATACCTACAACAAATAGTGATGTGCAATACTTATCTTTTTCGATGTCGATAATTTATTTCTTAATTTATATAAAGAATAAACTGATATGAATATCTAGTTTTTGAATCCATAATGCTGTTAGTAAATTATACAGCGCTGGCAAAAACATTAGATAAAAACAGCTTGAATAGTGAAGTGACATAATTCCCGATATTTGTTATTAGAGTTTTTTAAATATATAACCTACTACAAATATAGATTTTCAATAGTAGATCAATATCCCATCCCCTTTACACGCATACAATTTCATCTAAATGTCGTAGCAGACAGACAGATAGGAAAGCGTTACTTTGTAATTTATTGTAATTTTATTTCTAATTTAAGTATTCACTACAATCACATTTATCGAAAACATCATCATCATAAGCACAACACTAGTGGAAAATTCTAGAAGGCCGCACTCGCTTATGACGTCAGAAGCGGTCGCCTTTTTCCGACCGTGGCGCAGGGTGTGCTGAAAACATTCGTTTCTAAACATGCAGGCTAAGGATGGGAATCGTCAATTCAATCACTGACATTTTTATACTATATTTAATATAAATTAAGTAAAACAAACACGTTTATTTGTTCAGTAACCATTGCTTTATTTGTTTTATAATAAATTGGTTGGTAAAAACAGAAATGTTTTTATTTATGTGGATTTTTGTATCAGTAAATCATTGATTATGTCCCGTCCCTACTGTCGAATTTTTCCAACTCGGGCGTTGGACATCAATACACTTTTCTAAGAATATTTTCGGTAATTTATTTAACTTTAGACATTATTTTTAGGTCTTCTAATTAAGAGACTGAAGTGTAATCAATTGTAAATGATTACTTCGTTAACTATTTACCAAGTATAAACATTATTTTAATATAATACAGTGCTATCAAACAAAACAGGCAGATTAACCGAGTAGTGGTACTGGTCGTAAATATCCGACCTTGGCGAAATGGGCACGAAAATATTTGTCGGATTATTCTGACCTTGGCGGCTAAAGGGTTAATTAGTGTCCAAAAACTATTGTTTCATAGCTAGGAGACACTTAATTATATAAAGTTGCAGTTGGTTAAAACGGGTACCAAGTCTATTTTAATAATCATTGATTAAGGATTTGAGCTTTCAAGTAAATTAATAATTTTGATAAGATAGGTTCATGGAGGATTTTTATATTTTTACCTTATTGAATGATACTGTAACAATATGTTCACAGGCTTCTGTCGGAGTGAATGAAACTGTGAATCTGGCATTTCCCTGAAATGAAGAACAGTAATATTATGATTTATAAAATTTTATGAGTTTATTCACTATAGTCAAAACCACAAGACTAGTCACAAAAATTCACATTAAATGTAAAATATTGTGACTTATATTCTGGATTGGGTGTGACATAGTTTTTTAATATTGTTTACCTGTGGATGAACTTGTGTGGGTATATTCAGTCCTCGGGCCGCTACTGTAATCTCCAAGTTGCCCTCACCAGCTTGTGCCGCATCCACTGCCAACTGTACTGGCACTCCCACCCGAGCTGTTAACCCTCCGGTGACACTGACTAGTTTACTGTCATAGGCTTTACATGTGAATGGTGTGCCCTGGAAGAGTATATAGGGTTACCATTGGTACAATTTGGAGGTTTGTTTAGTGGGTTAATTTTTAATATTTAAAATATACCCCTTTTACTATTGAAATGTGAATACAGTAGATGTACCTTACCTGTTAAGTAACCTTTCAATCAGACATAAAAAAATTAAAAATTAAACATGCAATGTAAACAGTAACTAATTTTACTAGAAGGGTACCTATGTCTTAAATTATCTTAATGCAAATACTTACAAGGACAGGTTGGTTGTTGTAATGCGCGGTGAGTATGTGTGGGCCAACATTCTTGGGCGTGAAACTGGCGACTAAACCAGTCACCGCCTCCCCAGTGAGTCTCACAGGGACCTCCCCCCGAGGCCCTCTCACTGTCACAGTCAACTCTCCACCACCTGAGCCTTCCACTCGCACCGAGCATGATGCCACCTCACCAACAGGTATTAATTCTGCAAAGGTATTTGTTATTTTTTAATAAATAACATTTAGAAAACTAGCAAGTAGCCACTGTACCTCATTGCAAGTAGCAATGGGAAATATCCAATGATATTCAACATATACAGATCTGTTACGTTCATACTAATCTGTTCCAAACAATTTTCAAATGGAAGTGTCTAACGTGCCGCTAGTGGTCGTTTAGGGATACCCACTAAAATACCGTTGTCGGGTTGTCGGCATAATAAGGAGGAAATCGCTAGTATGCCGATAGTAGTATTTTAGTAATGTGCGCTAATAAACCAATGCATTATGCAGATGACGATAAAATAAAGTGTAGCGTTTAGTCCGCCGCTGTAGCCACTCAGGCTTAGCATTACAATATTTTTAACCGGCTTCAAAAAAGGAGGTTATCAATTCGATGCGTATGTATCATGTATGTAATATTATGTATTAATAATATGTAATATTTGCAGACAGCAGAACTGCCCAGTTTTCGTATATGTAAAGCGCTAGCTGTTGACTCAATGAAAATAAAAATAAATAAAAGGCGAAAAAGATGGTTGAAAGAATTTTTGCTTCACGAAAAATTATGAATTATGAACTTTCTGAACTACTTGGAACCAGCAGACTTAAGAAATTACCTACGAATGGATTCCAGATCATAAAACATAGTATAAATTGACTTTAATACAGATTTAGCAGTTCCCACTACAGATAAAAGGTTGAAACCATCTGGCAACACTGATTTAGTTAGTAAGAAGCCGCATTTTTCCGATTTAGGATTCCAGATAGGATCCTAGCTTTCTAAATGTTATTCCACTTGACTAAATTTTTTAGGATCCTAGCTGCGCGCTGCTACCAGCGCTGCTACTTTCACAGTGAACTCTCTACAAGGAACACGTACACACCCTAAAGTATTATTACTTATTTTTGTTACACCCTGTATATTATCAAAAATATTTGAAAAAGCAATGCATAAAAGATTAACTTCTAAACTTTCGCGTTGCATTATAATTGAAACTTATTATTCGGGACTTAACGCGACTTATTCTATTTCTAGTAGTCATTACTACTGGAAATACAATACTACATACTTTTTACTCGACGTTTCGGCCAAAATAGACATAACTACCAGTACTTCGATTGCTAAGAGACGGACGAGTAATAATATCTGTCATTTCTTTCGGGTTTCGCCAGGATAAGTTAAAAGCTGGCGCGCTGGCTGGTATAATTTATTTTTAAAAATAAGATTTTGAAATTGAATTCTGACAGTTTTCTTTGCATGTGCCAAAATATAAACGACAACTAAATTTGTAGGTAACGACCCTAGCGACGACTTTTGTCATAATACGTCAAATTTAATTTTTTACATCAGTTCTAAGTCGGCATACTCTATCATTCTGTCTACTCTGTTTCGGCCGTGTTGTAAAAAGTATGTAATAGCATTACTACTAGAAATAGAATAAGTCGCGTTAAGTCCCGATTATTAAGTTTAAAAAATTAACTTCATTCATAAATAAATTCAATATTTTGAAACATGAACTGCAATTTGGCTTTCAAAAGAACAAATCAACTCAACAAGCATGTTTCAACGTTACTAAGCAAATCATAAACTGCATTGATGAAAAGAACCACCGTATAACTGTTTTTATTGACATGACTAAAGCTTTTGATTTTGTTTCACATAAATTACAACTAATCAAACCCGACTTCAAAATTTTGCGTAATTGAGGATTAAAACTCCCTATCTCCAAAACTACCAAACCGATTTTGATGAAACTTGAAGTATTCCCTAAGTTGAACCATACTTTGTACATACAAAAAAGAACTACTCAAATTGGACTTGTAGTTTCGCAGATATGTGAACACAAACATAAAACATACATACACTTTTGAAAGGCACATTTGTTCAGACGCTGATGTAGACTAATCACTAATATACGAAAACTGGGCAGTTCAGCAAATATTACATAATAAAATATTATAATTGCGAAAGTGTGTCTGTTTGTCTGTCCGTCTGTCTGTCTGTCTGTCTATCTGTCTGTTACCTCTTCATGCCTAAGCCGCTGAACCGATTTTGCTGAAACTTGGTATGGGGATAATTTGAGTCCCGGGAAAGAATACTTTTTATTTCGGAAAAATGTACGGTTCCCACACGATTAACGAATTTTGGCGCAACGAAGTTGCGGGTGTCATCTAGTATTACATGATACATACATACGCGTTGAATTGATAACCTCCTTTTTTTGAAGTCGGTTAAAATATTGTAATGCTAAGCCTGAGTGGCTATGGCTACAGCGGCAGACTAAACACTATGCTTTATTTTACCGCCATCTGCATGATGCATCGGTTTGTTAGTGCACATTACTTAAATACACTAAAATACCACTAGCGGCATACTAGCGATTTCCTCCTTATTATGCCGACAACGGTATTTTAGTGGGCATCCCTAAACGACCACTAGCGGCACGCTAGACACATCCTTTTCAAATTCAAAATTGCAAACATTGACAAATTTGACAGATAAGTGAAACAAAAGATACGAAAAACCATTTACATAAAAGAGACAGTTATATCTTCAGTATCTTTCTTCACCTTAGCTATGAGTTATGACGAAAATTCGATTTTTTTCAGATTGTTCGAAAAAATAATTGAAAATGTAAATAATCGAGGTATTTATTGCAATCAAGATATGTGGTAAGAGATTCCATGTGTTTTGTTTTCTTTTGAGTCATAATTGGTACATTTTCGAAACACGCACGACGTAATTTTCAATTTATTTAGATAAGACAGGACGCGGCACGTTTGTGAAGTGCGTTCGATGGTTGCAGACTAAATAAAGGACGGGTCAATTGGCCTGTATTTGAAGCTTCACAACACGCGCGGTAGTGACATAATATCTGCTTTGAGTTTTTTATTTAATATATCATTGGAAATATCCATAAAGGTAATAGGTATATTAACTTTATGGAAATATCCCTTAATAGTCTGTGGGGAAATGTAAATAAACAAAAGCCATACTGTCAAAGTCAAACTACTTTCTGTCAATGTCAAGTTGACAGATAGATTTTTTAATGCACAGCAATAGATACCTCAGTATAAATTTCCTAATGAATAAGCCATAAGATGCATGAAAATATAATACTTTACGATGTTACTATTTGATTCAGTTGTTGCCAAATTATAACATTATATTACAATACCCGGCAATAAATATTGCACATCGACCTTTGGAAAGAGACATTCGGCTAATTTCGGTTTCATAGAGCGTTATCTTTGTAGCACACACCTATTTGACATTATGTCAGTCGTTGTTTAAATTCAATAGAGTGCAGTCGCGTCCAGTTCAAAATATATATCTAGAGTTGTTAACACCCCTAAATTTGCTACAGCTGTAATTTTCCAAAAGAATTTTAAATACGTAAACATAATTTGAACACCCTTTTTTATTTTATTTTACCCGAATATAAATCCATAACTTATAGAAAATTTGGTGTATTTTATACAAAGAATAATAAAATTGTCAATAGAAGCAAACCTTAATTGTTTTAACAGCTCCTAATATATACCGGACTTTTTGTATTTCGTGCGTAAGAGATAACGCTCTACAAAACCGAAATTAGCCGACTGTCACTTTCCAAAGGTATCGCGATGTGCAATATTTATTGCCGGGTACTGTACGTAATATTGAAATATCTAAAAATCACATTAACTAACCTATTTGTGAGGTGTCTATAGTGACTCTTTGCGCAGGTGCCACATGGAAAACAAACGGTGATGAAGGCACTGACTCTCCGTTAAATTTTATATCCACTCGATGAGGAGTTGGTGTCTCTGGTCTCCATGAAACGAGGCAGCGACCACCTCCAACTACCTTTATAAAAAAATATTAAATATGTTTAGTTACTATAAAACATATGAATTATCCCTACCTACCTAAAATAAAACTTCAAAATTGAAACAAAGTAGTTAATCGTATTGATGTCGGATCCTATCTGATCATTATTTAAATTTTTTCTGTTTTTAGGAAATACGCAAATAACAAGACGTAAAGGGATGGTAATTGGTAAATAAAACTTTTGGTCAATGGTCGTAGAACATTGCTGTGAGTTTCTATAAGTATGGCAAATTTATATTCGTAAGTAATATTAACTCACCAAAACTCACTCTTAATTTGTTAATTAATAAACTTCAATAAAGGGCTCATTTGTGTGCAAGTTACAAGCACTTACTTGTACATGATTGGGAACCTCTCCTTCATTGATTGAAATTTCTAATTGGCCTTCACCGGCAGCGCTGGCATCCACTGTAAACATAAATTATTTTCAATCTTCGGTGTAAATTGTGTTCGTAGTTAGGGTTCCGTAGCAAAATAAACGAAATCTCTAATTATACTGTCTAGTCGTGTCTGTCTGCCTTTGGCTGCGTTTCCACTGAAACGGAGCGGAGCGTATAAGCCCGAATTGACTATTATATTCGTGCTATTACAGCGGAATGACAGCGAAGATTTCGAGCATGGTGATTGGTCGATTCGGCACCGCTAAGCTCCGCTCCGCTTCACTGGAAACGCAGCCTTAATAATTGCCGGTACGAGTTACGACTACAAAATGAAATCCATACTAATATTAAGTAGTTATAACTAAATGCGAAAGTATGTCTGTGTATCATTTTACGTACACGTCCCACATTAAACAACTCATGGCCAGGAATATAGCACAAAATAGAATAGGTAATAATTAATCCCACCAAAACATGAAATGTAAAAGGCGCCAAGCAAAATATTCCATAGCTATTCAATACTTCTGTCGTAAGTTTTTAGATCACATTCAAGCCAAGCCTTCAACTTATTTTGTAATTTAAATCAACATTCAGTAAATGTATCAATAGATTTCTTTATTTTATAAATATTATAGTGGCTTGTCAATGAGCACTAGAGAAATAATCAGCTACTAATTGGATTTATTGGGTACCATCAGCCACAATATGTGTCGTTACATATTAAAACACTTTACGCTTGCCGTCTGTATTAGTATGAACTCCTCCCAATATAAGATTTTATATTTGTTTCTATTGCGCTCATTGCCAAGCCACTATAATAATTATAAAATAAAGAAATCTATTGATACATTTACTGAATGTTGATTTAAATTACAAAATAAGTTGAAAACTTGGCTTGAGTGTGATCTAAAAACTTTTTACGACAGAAGTATTGAATAGCTATGGAATATTTTGCTTGGCGCCTTTTACATTTCATGTTTTGGTGGGATTTCATTTCTTTTTTGAAGGTTTTTTTTCTTTTCTTTTCAGGTCACGTTATAACTTTTCTGTACTTAGCTTAGCACCCATTCCCTATCTCCTTTAATATATTTTTTCTTTGAGGCTTCGCTAGTTCTATAGGTGACAATGTAACGTAAATACTTCTGAGTTCTGAGTCGATTATTATGTTCATAATATATAATTGACTCTTAAGCTAATACTTGAAGGTGGTCATTTTTAGCATTCCCTTTCAATACATAGCATCACTGTTGTAAGCGTCTCGACGTTCTTCGCTGGAAAGGAGCACACCTTATTTCATGCGATAACTTAAAACTCCCATATTATATCGATCAAGTAAGGAGTGTATATCTCAGTACTGATTAGTGATTACTGATTAGTGATTACATTTATAATATTTAAATCGAATTTAATTATTGTTTCATTATTAACCTTGTTTATATTATTTTTTATTTAATTAATACCATTTCATTAAGTTCATAACTACGTCAAACAAATAAGCAGTCGAAACTGTTTAAATAATCTGTAACTGAATACTGTTCTTGCAAAGTTACAAACATAAAAATCTTTTATTTTATTTAATACTTAAAGTATTAAGTATATTATTATTTTTCAATTTCAGTTTTTAGGTTTCCCTGCCCAAAGAGTGAAAACGGGGCCCTATTATTAATAAGTCTTCGCTGTCTGTCCGTCGTACATCCGTATGTCACTAGGCTGGATCTCGAGAACCGCAATAAATAGATAGTTGCGATTTTCACAAATTATGCATTTATAGTGTCGTTATAAAAGTTAATAGTCTAATCAAAATAAAATAAATTATTAAAGGGGGGCCTCATACAACAAACATGATTTTTTTTCCTATTTTTACTCTATGTCCATAATGGTAAGACTAAGGTTTTTGAAAATTTCAGGAAACGCTCAATTTTATGATAACTTTAACAAATAATAATAAAAATTAAATAAACTTATTATTAAAGGGGGACTCCCATACAAATTTACGGTACGGAACCCTATGTACGCCAGTCCGACTCGCACTTGGCCGGGTTCATAATTTTCCTTTCATTGTGAATAAATACCTATCCGGGTACCAAATTTCAAGGTTGTAAGTCTGCTAGAAGTACCTTAGAATTTTGATGATCTGTCAGTCAGTGACAAAATGTAGTAACTTTGACCATCCGTAACTACTAAACTATTTATCGAAATTTCATGTAATTTAGAGGTTAAGCTAGTTTTTATACTTGCTCCTAGTGAACGAAATTTCAAATCCCTAGCTTTGTTAATATCGAAGATAAAGGGGGTGTGAAATAGCCGCGAACCGCTTCGAGAAAAGTATGGTACGGCCGTGCCTTTGCTAAAAAGCTTGGCTGGGGCACTGCCGTGCCCCCAGATTAAATACAATAAAGGATGACATACAACATAGTTTAACAAACGTGATAATTGATAGAAATTTAGTACGGAACTCTTTGTGCTCGGTTCGAATTCGCACTTGGCTAAGACGCGATGTTGTTTAACAATGAAATTGCTATTTCATCGTTCTTTGTGTTTGTAAGGAATTTTACCTTAAAATCATACGACATTTTATAAAAGGTATTCCAAATAACATAGGTAAGCTGAATTTAGGTGTGAAATAACCTTACAGCTTAAGCAGCTGTAAAAATTGGTCTAAATAATGAAATATCTGATAATATAGGTAACAACTAGTTATTCAAGACTCAAGTACCATCGCAGAAATTTATCCATGGAGCCAGATGGCGGACCTACGTGATTTGGTCGCGTCACGGCAATTCAGTGTTAGCCATGATTTTTTGGGTACGTTTGACATAACACGACCAAGTTAATTAGGTCTGCCATCTGAATATTAATTAATATCTCTGATAGTACTATCAGAAAAGTTGATTTCTAGGCAGATGGGGGACCTACGTAGTTTGGTCGCGTTACGTCAAACCCAGCCGACAGATCACAGACTCACATTGAACTGATAGTACTATCAGAGAAGTTGATTTCTAGGCAGATGGGGGACCTACGTAGTTTGGTCGCGTTACGTCAAACCCAGCCGACAGATCACAGACTCACATTGAACTGATAGTACTATCAGAGAAGTTGATTCCTAGGCAGATGGGGGACCTACGTAGTTTGGTCGCGTTACGTCAAACCCAGCCGACAGATCACAGACTCACATTGAACTGATAGTACTATCAGAGAAGTTGATTTCTAGGCAGATGGGAGACCTACGTAGTTTGGTCGCGTTACGTCAAACCTAGCCGACAGATCACAATTAACATCGAATTGACATGATCCGATCAAATGACGTTGGTTTGTCAACTGCCTAGGAACCAATTTCCTCGATGGTACTTTTTAAATTGGGCACAACTGTGACCACTCGACGACGGCGTAGCCTTGTCATGAGCCTTTATTTACTTTGCGCCTTTTCTTTTATTATGCTGAGGAATGTGAGTAGATACCTATAGGTTTTTTTTATATTATGAGTTTTCAAAGATCATTTTCCGATTTAGAGATCCATTTGTGAAATATGAAGTTTTAAAGTGGAAAAAATCGTTAGTCCAGTCCCTTATACCAGCTAAACGGTTGCTTCTGGAAATGTGAAAAAATTCACGGGGGTAGGAAATATTAGAAAAACTATCATGGCAAGACTTCATACGATTTTGAGTTACAGTCGATCAACTAAAAAAATATATTCGGCGAAGTATAAAGGAACTTTTCGTTTAAATTCCTTTGAAAGTAGTGTAAAACACGTTATAAATGTACCATACAAAAATTATCGAAAACTAGCGGTACTACGGAACCCTATGGCCTATAGTGTGTGTGGCACACTAGGCCGTAGGGTTCCGTAGGCGCACTTGGCCGGTTTTTTTAGTGGACAATAATATGATTAAGCTAATCATGATAAGACGTGTTACTTCTTACCTCTGAACTGGCATTGCTGTCCTACTAGGGCATTGCCAACATCCGTCACTTTGATGAGGCTGGCATCGTACACTTTGGCGACTAACGGTCCGGCCGATAGCTTGTCTTCACCAATGGTTACCTGAAAATATTAAAGTAACGTTGATATCTGTAACGTTGATATCTGCTATAACGTAAATAAAACATTGATAGAGGACTACGAATAATAAAAACTAATAGAGGACGTATTCTATTGATATCGTGTTGGCTTATGGCTGCTGTAGATTATATTATATTGTAGGAAGATAAAAGTGCCAATTATGTTTTAAACAGCCTGTTATTAGGATAGGTTTAGGAAGCAAGAGTTCTCCTTTCCGCTCCCCTGCTGATGTCTCTAGTTTGGTTTCCAAATCTTTTTGTCTATTGCACAGATCACTTTCTAACAGAAATATTGTCTTGTCCCTTTAGTCCGCATTAAGTTAATATCCTATAGAAAAGAGTACAGACTATGGGTACTGTAGCATCTAATATACAAAACATAGACACAGAATTATTCACATTAGATCCTCAACGTTCGAAACATGTTCGAAACACATTTTTAATTGGCACATAACTGCAGTTCGATTGTGCCCGTACGTGTGTTAACGTCACAAAGAGCGTACGGAATTCGGGAACAGTCTCGTCAAAAGGATCGAAAGGCAATTAATGTTTTGATTACTTCATTAGGGGCTGTTCAATCCAATCTAGGCGGGTGTGCGGTGACGTCACGAATCGCTGCGACGTGATCGCCTTTTTTGGTTGTCATTATTACCATAGCCTTTTGTGGACACTATAGGCTTTTGTAGGCCTAGTCGAAACGACGAAATAGGAAACAAAAATTGATTTGCTTAAGTTTTGTGCCTTGTATCGCCGTTTGGGTTGGCTTTTTCTTTTAGTATGTTCTTTCATCTAAAGAGCATCGTGTACCTATTAATTTAAACTTATTTGTAGTCTAGGTACTATGCATTCGTATTTAATTTTAAAGCGGAAACCTAAAAAAACGACTATATAAAATATTTCTAATATCATGCTAAACAAATGAAGCTATGATTAGTATTTTATCTCTAGGTATCTTTATAGCCTACCTACGCTTTATGAGCGAAAGTTCTAGGTACTTAGTTAAAGGTCGCAAGCGAAATACCTCGTATGAATATTATGTAAATACGCAACATAGAGGTATGATTAACATCTCCGTTTATCTATGGAAATTCCTCTACATTTCGGCTCGTTTATGGTTCCCCTTTGGAAACTGTACTATGCATTTGTCGTTTGATAAATTTATTCGCATGATAAAACGTTGTTTGTAATGCTGATAGTTTTATGAATAATATTTTGTGGGTCGATTATGTCTTTCGAAATTATTTGTGGGAAAATTATTATTTTGCCACGTAGGTATGCCAAATCTCAAGAATGATCTTAATTCTTAACCCATCAATCCCCAAGCGGCACCCGGCTGTCGCACAGCAATTGAATATCCATTGTATCTGCGATTACCACGATCGAGGTATTACGCATAAACTTATAAGAACGGCCCTAACTTTTTTCCACGAATTAACCGTACAGTGGAGTGTAGACAACATATTATACAACATACTAATAAATATACAACATACTAATTATACAACATACTAATAAATATTATACAATATAGTGTAGAGCATGGGTCACCAATTAGTTTCGCTCGGGGTCCGTTCTAAGAAATAAAAAGACCTTCGCGGTCCGCACATAAAAAAAAAAATAAACAAATGTAATTAAGGAAACTACAAATTTATCTGTATCAATGAGAAAAGTGTCAATTTTTGTTGGTACCTAATGTTCATCAATCATCAGTTGTTGAGACCGAAATAATTTTTAACGAAGTTCATTTTCGAACATGCTTGATCCGCACACAATGAGTCGACGGTCCGGATGCGGACCGCGGTCCGCCATTTGGTGACCCCCGGTGTAGAGTATAGACAGTTACAGTATTCTATACACTATGAAAGTCCGGTCTTTTGTGAGTTAGACTGACCAGTCGTAGAGGTGGTCCTGTGTTTGTTCCCACACAAAACTCCGAATTCGTACGAATTTGCACCGCAATGTCATTTTTATTATAAGTTTTGTCGCAGATATTTGCGATGCGATGCGAATTCGCAGTTATATGTGGGAGCAATAAGAGATCCAGGACACCCCTCTGTTATATGGCTGATGGCAAATCGCAGGTGGTATTAGTGGGTCGGCTGGCGCTTCTCATCGGCCAGTCTTACATACCCTCGGCCCCTGGGGGTACTTAAGGTTAACTGAGGCCTTCCTTCATGGGTGCCCCGGGTTGGTATGTGGGACTGCCGGCAAGAGCGCCGGGCTTACCTACCCACTAAAACCACCTCATCCTGCGGTTCGCCTTCAGCCGTATAAGAAGGATGTTCCGGATCTAACAAACACAGGACTCCCTCCACGAGCTTAACTGAGGCCTAACCTAACCCAACCCAGGGCACGCATAGAGCGTTTCTTCTGCGTAATAAAAATCTGTACAGTATACTCACATCAATCAAGTGCGTGCCGACCTCCTCTGGCGTGAACTCAATACGGTATACACCAGGGCGCTCCGCCACGTCCAGCACTCGCGATACCACCGACCGACGCGAAGGCGCCGTCACCGTCACACCCACCTGCAAACATATGACGTTAGTAACCTTGTTTTGGGGAATAAGTTAAAAGAACCAAAATTAAAAATTGTTTGTTATCCGGTATGTGCTAATGGCAAATAACGACGAAGAACTTAATAGCCACTTTTAGGGGTAGTTGGTCAAAAATGTAGAGCGAAATTAAAAAGTGTAAGTTATCCGGGTATAAATGGCACGGGTACATTATGAATATACTTAATTGCTACTTGAGTTCTAAGTAAAAGTTTAGAAGTTTAGGCGCTACGGTTGAAAAGCCTTGGTGTACACGGATGTACTCAAAGCGCGCGCGCGATGCAATGACGACGAAAAAATTTTGATAAGGTAACAAGATTTTTGGGGTGAGAAGTAGATTTTGGGAGGTGGTCTTCATTGGTAAATGATGAGCTTTTGTGAACTTTGAGTAAAATAAGACAAATAACAAACAAATAACTTACTATGAAATATGCATTGAGTACTGTGTACTTATACTAGGTATCTTAGATAAGAATTTTAATTATTAATACACGACTTCGAATTGTTTACTTTTAAATTACAGACGTCTTAGGTTTTATCGGAATTTGATTGCTTATATAACCAGCAGAACTGTGTCTTATCATTGAAATTCTTGTGAACAATGTCTTTCAAAAAACCTAAATTGCATAATATTTGGTATAAATTGTCAAATTGGCAGAGTAGGTATGCTTATTCATTCATAAAAGAACAAAAAGAACTATAAAAAAAAAGGAAAATAGAACACCTCATTGTTAAAGCTTGCCGACTCTAGGTTGGTAATTAATTAATTATTAAGCTTCAACAGCAAGTCTACCTAATTATATGGCCGTGTTCACACCAAACCGACTGTGAGCCGCCGAATGTGAACGGACGTTACGCTGTTTATTGTATTTCGACACATAATATTCACTTTTTAGTTCACACCCAACCGACAATACGCTATTAAGCTAGGCTTAGGCGCGGACATTCGATACCGTATATTTTCACGTTCACACTGGGGCTCACAGTGATCCTGCTCACATTCGGCGGCTCACAGTCGGTTCGGTGTGAACACGGCCTAAGAGTGTGAGAAGATAAGTGCATGAATGTGTTTGATGTTTCCAATTAGCTATCAGAGCCTGTCACTCTTTTTATACTGCACATGAATTAGCACTTTTTAGGTGTCACCTATAAAGATGATCGCAGACTATAATGCTGCTTCGCAACGCATTCGAATTCTCTATAATATTATTATGAAGTTCTATATTTTAACTTCTCTCTAAGCTCGTGTGGCGACGCTGTGGCAGATGATCACTGCCAACTGCCTAGCTAGGGCCTATAGGACCGGTTCCCATAACTCAAATGTTGTTTCGATTTCAGCCTATCTCGCATTAGGTAGCATGTGGGTGCGCGTATGAGTGAGCTAGAGATTAAATATACACCTAGGATTACATAGTAACTATTTAATAATCTATGCCTAGGAGGTATAAGAATCGTGCACCTGAAACTAAAACAAATCCAGTGCGCAAAATCTAACGAATGCGTAGGCCATCAAAACCGAGCGACATAAATAAATGTGCATATTGCGGCGCGTGATAGATCTGCGTTCACCTTTATCTAGTCATCTTGTCGTAACAAATTAACAATGTTACTTGTTAGTTGTTACTCAATATTGACGCGCTGATGAAATGTTTCCGGACGCACCTCAAGGCACCTGACTATTGTTCCAACTTCCTTGGCGAATTCAGAGAGTTTGTTATCCAACCATTGAACGAGGATTGAATGCATCTTTGTTAGAGGAAACTAAGGTAGTTAAATCCATCCAATACCTTATTGGGCACGCCGTAGAACCGATACAACATTAGCTCTATGTTTGGGAATTGGCTAAAACTAAAGTGGTTTTCTAAGAAAAGCTGCTCCAAAACAAGCACTGAAATAGTGCATTCTAGTACCTGTGCTAGGTGCTGAATGAATTTATGATATGTACCATGTTAAGGAACATGCGTTTTACAAACTATTTAATAGGACTGTTTCCGGTTTGTGAGTTTTTTTTACAGTAGTTTATCTGTTCAACCGCGTTGTTGATTGGTTTTGACATTTTACCATACGTAACCGAAGCGATAGTAAATAAATAAACTGCAAAAAAACCTCGGGAACCGGTTCAGTAATAATTATTATAGTGGAGAGCACAAGTTTATACTTTTGACCAAAATTTTTCCTACTTTCAATAAACAAACGAGATATATAATTACATACCTACGTATTACTTTGATATTGTGACTGATAAAGGACGTGGGCAATCGCTTACTATCACGCAATCTTTCTGCTCGTTTTCATTTCAGAAATGTGGTGGAAGCATACGCTTACTACAGTAATCGCCGATAAACCTTGGTTTGGCGAGGTTCAAATCTATACTTATTATAAAACAAAGTCGCTTTTTTTCCCTCATGTCCCTTTGTTCACTTTAATCTTTAAAACTAAGCAACGGATTTTGATGATTCTTTCAGTGTTAGATAGCCCATTTATCAAGGAAGGTTATAGGCTATATTTTGTCACGCTAAGACTAATAGGAGCGAAGAAATAGAGGAAAATGGGGAAAAAACGGGGAAAATTATTTGAAAGGGCTAACTTGAACGCGCTAATCTCAGGAACTACTGGTCCGATTTGAAAAATTCTTTCAGTGTTAGATAGCCCATTTATTGAGGAAGTCTATAGGCAATATTTTATCAAGCTAATACTAATTTATGTTATTTGGCACAGATAAGTAGTAGACCACGTGAAGGATCATAGGCTATCCATTTTAATCATTTTTTCAGTGGCTATATATTTTATACCCGTGCGACGCCAGGGCGGGTCGCTAGTATAATGTATAATGTTCTTAACCCATCGATCCCCAAGCGGCAGCCGGCTGCCGCATAACAATTGAAAATCTATTGTGTCTGCAGTACCAACGACGGAGGTGTTAAATTTCTTGAAATAAATAAATTAATAAAAAAAAGTGCAGTCGCTCGTTTGCGCCGAGTTTGCGTATTTCCGTAAGTGGTTGTTTGTATGCAAGTGTTCGTTGTTGCTCTGTATTTCGACCGTCAAAAGCGCCGTTTCATATTTCACGTTCTGCAGGCAACGTTTTGGCACATCACAGGAAAATATTCTCATATTTCCCCCTCGTGTTTACATCTTTTTTGATTGTATGATGTAATTTTAATTTCGCGTAGCGTACGGCAAATATTGACGGAGGACGACATTATAAGAATTACGTAGGTATACCTAAGTCAGAAAAAGTAGGTAAATTAACTTTTTTCTTATTATAATATAGATAATGCCAGCTAATTATCTAGTATTAAAAGATCTTTTTTTTTAAATTAAATAAGGGGGCAAACGAGCAAACGGGTCACCTGATGGTAAGCAACTACCGTCGCCCATGGACACTCGCAACATCAGAAGAGCTGCAGGTGCGTTGCCGGCCTTTTAAGAGGGAATACGCTCTTTTCTTGAAGGTTTGCAGGTCGTATTGGTCCGGAAATACTGCTGGTGACAGTTCGTTCCAGAGTTTTACAGTGCGCGGTAGATAGTTACGCGAAAAACGCAGATCTAAAAGATTATGAAACAATTCTGGACTCAATCGCACCTCGAAGATTGATGATTAGTTTGAAGATGTTTCAAGTTTAAGACCGTTTAGAATTATTGTACCTCTTATTTTATGCCAAGAGCAAAGGGATCACTTTCGTGGAAACTCCAAGGTAAAATTACCTCATTTTTACTAAAAGCTGGTGCGTTGGGTGATGTGGAGATCTCGAAGACAGCTGGCACTCGCGCGGGGATGAGCCGCGTGGGCTCCCCGCCGCCGTTGCCCGCTGGCCCCGCCATCACGTCCACCTTCCACGGAGACCCTGGAGAGGAAGAAACAGAATATTAGTTCTAAGGTCAAAAGAAAACATAAAGACCGCATTATGTGACAGAAAATAGCAAACACGTGCTTAGTAATATTAATTCGAGTGTATCGTATTCTTTGAGTATTTGAGCTGGAGGAATGTTACTAACTTGTTAGGTTTGTTTAATAAGGGTCTCGTGAAATTGACACTGAGCACATCAAAGTGGTCTGGTAAGTATATTTTTCGATATAGTTAGATTCTTCGATAGCGAAAGCCCTATGGGCTATGCCTCCGTTGCCTCATACTTATGTTGTATAGAAGTTGTTGAATAGAAGAAGACTGTGCCATTACAATGGCGTTACCAGTTGAGTCACATACAAGAATACTGGCGCAAACTGGTCAGGCTAAATTGACAAGATACCTTCGGTAGGAGTAAGGGAGAGCTAGCCCCTAGTTCTAACAGATTTTGAATATTGTCATTTATCTTCTTAATTTAAAAATTTTATGTTATTATTTTTATACCCGAGTAACGGAAATTTATATGGCTTGCATATACTTAGCTAAAAATTCATCTAAATTACTTGGATTCGGCATCTTTTTAAAAAAAGTCAGCGGTTAAAACTTGCCCCGTTTCGGGGGCAAATATTAACAGTGACGGGGCAAGTATTAACGGTAGTATACTTATTAGAATTTCATTTAACCATGGAAGTAAAAAACATAACAATATTAAGATGATAATTTATTTATTTTTTGACATACAAATGTTAAAGAACAATAATAACTTCTGTCAAATAACATTAATTTCCTTTTGTCTTCCACCCTTCTTCTGTTTTCAGCCCCTATGGATTCCACTTGCAACAAAAATTGAATTTGATCCTCCGATATATGAACATCGGTGGATATGGTGTTGCCGGAGTGCCGCCAGAGTGATCGGCGTACATCCTTCGGCAGATGTGGTAGCTCCAACTTGCTTGTAATACCAAATAATACGGTTTATACTCACCCCGTTCCTTTTGCTAAAACTAGCCCCGAGGACGTTTTTGGATATAACTAATTATTATAAAAAATCTATAGGTATACTTAATAAAATAACACGGAATTGTAATTAACAACTAAATAACCATTAATTATATAAAATCTGCAATCGCAAAACCAAATAATTTAAGCATGAATAAAAAAATTCGAGACGTAAAAATGTCCACTTACCTGTATTTTTGCACCGACGTACAATAACTTCACAACGCGACGGCCGGTGGGCAACACACTTGTCGCAAATCGTTCGCCGACGTTGCCCGAACTTATGACATTGAACGTCTTACCGTATCGTCATTTAATTTAGTAGATATAGGCTTGTTAATACTTACCCCTGTTAATTCTAGCCTCCCCTCCCCTAATAATGTTCTGTGCAAGTTCACTTTGGGTCGCCGAGTCAGAGCCAGTGTAAATAATAAAAGTATCCCCTGTATCAGCTGGCTAAAATACTCAGCTAATAGAGTGCTGTTAGAGAATTAGTGTAATCTAAGTTAGGCTCATCTGGAATATGCAATGAGGCGAAGTATTCGGAGCTGCGTTTACGTGCAGTTTAAATTAGTTGCCAACGTTTTAACGTAATGTTGGGATTAGTGAAAATGCCTGCAATGCGAGAAATAAAACAGATTTTTATCCGACTGTGTCAGAAGATTATTATCTTTTTAACCCATCAAGCCCGAGTATGAGCACCGGTGATCACGACAACAATAGAATACAATAGCATTAGAACAAGTGTTATATTCTACACACACGTCACATAAGGACATCCTTTAGATTTTAGAGCCTAAATTAATTGTCGCATTGAGCATATGATGTTATTCACACACACACATAGTATTTCAATATTAATTTATTTATTTATAGTTGTATTTTCAAGTATTATTTACATGTGAAAATAAATGTTTTTTATGTATTAAAAAAAAATACAAACTATATAGAATGTTAACACATATTATGTTATTCTTTTGGGCTCCGAGTTATCCATTTTGTAAATTTGAAACAAGCTTTAGCAGGCCCTTTTTTGGGTAACAAACAGCTAAATTATCAGCCATTCATAATAATATAAACGTCAAATTCAAAGTCAAAGACGTGCATAATATGACCTATCGAGGGCCAGGCAGAGTGTAGCCGAAAAAATGATTCACACTCGTAGATATTTTCTACCTCTATCAAATATAGGTAGAATCATATCCACTCTTGTAATTAATTCCCAAAATACTTATCTTCTCTTCATTTAATAATTTTAGCTTCTCATATTAAAACAAGATGGCCAATGTAATTTACCCCATGTTCTTTGTATACTTAGGTAATTGTTAATGACAAAGCACTCTCTGTTCCACAGCTGGGAAAGAATCCATCGCTAAGTAGACGGGCGCGATCAATCATCTTAATACGCTTGGCAGTTTGCAGCCAACTTCTATCGTTTTGTGTGCCTTTGTAACTAGACTTAAAACTTAAGTATATTATTAGGATAAAGCCTGTGTAAGTATGTAAAGGTAAACTAAGAATATCGTTTTTAACACTAGACGCTTTTAGAGAGTATGTTTATGTATGTACAATAATTGCTTAGCACGTTCTGCAGCCTAAACGGCTTGGTAGATTTTAGCTATTGTTAGATTCGTATTAACTGTAAATAATATCGAAATGCAGTCGGGTTTTTTATTTTTTAATCATCATAAAGGTCTGGCCCTCGCGTGCTCTTGGTCCACTACTTACTATCACTGACAACAATAGTGTAGGTGTACAATTACCTAGTTCATTATACATGCTATACACGTTGCTTTGGAAAAATATATGTAAATAATTAGTAACGTGTAGAGGGACATTATTGACATAATAATCATATTATATTATGGCAACAATAATTATAGTGTATTACAATTACCTAGTTCATTGTACATGCTATACACGTTGGTTTGGAATTATTATTTTTAACAAAAAATTAAAACCGACTTCCAAGGTAAAAATAATAATAATATCCTTATAATATGAACTAAAAAGTATTAAATAATTTTTCCTATCTCATGGTGCCTTTTTCCGAATTCTTCTAAAACTCAACTATTTCTGTACTCAATCTTCATAATTATGAAGTCGGTACCAGATATTATAGCTGAATCCAAATGCCAGAATATTTGAAACATTTGTAACTGGCACCGACTTCAAAATTATGAAGATTGAGTAAGAAATAGTTGAGTTTTAGCCGAATTCGGAAAAAGGCACCATGAGATAGGAAAAATTATTTAATACTTTTTAGTTCATATTATAAGGATATTATTATTGTTTTTACCTTGGAAGTCGGTTTTAATTTTTTGTTAAAAATAATAATTTCACTCTTTTTAGTTACCTAGTAAAATCATCGCGTACTATACGTAGATTAGGGCCGATTCACACCGGAATGGCAGAGGCGAGGCGAGCAGTTTCAGTGTCATATGATTTTAAACTATCTTCATTATTGTAATACATAGTATCGCTTGAGGAATCGACGCCGCCGGCGGCCGCAAGAGGCCACGAGCGTCCACGGGCGGCCGTAGATTTCTCAAGCGATACTATGTATTATTAACAACAATGAAGATAAACTTTAAAATCATATGACACTGAAACTGCTCGCCTCGCCTCCGCCATTCCGGTGTGAATCGGCCCTAATACACCTGTATATTATTCTACGTATCTTATTACAATTTGTTATCAGTCACACTTACAAAATATAATATCAGCTGCAGATAATTTTAAACAATACATTAAAGAAAATCGAAGTGGACACGTGCTAGGGCCGCGCCAAACCGGAATTTTAGCAGCGGCGAGGCTTTCAGTGTCATATGATTTTAAACTTTATCTTTATTATTGTAATACATAATATCGCTTGAGAAGTCTACGGCCGCCCGTGGCCGCGATTGGTAAGTGTGACAGTGCACTAGCATGTTACTTGTATTATATAAGCAACTTACTTCTCAGAAGTAATGTCAAATGTGTGCCTTACGCTCTGGAGATAAGGTTGAATATTTTGTTACGTTCAGTTTTGGTGACATTGGTGACCCTGACGTGGTAATGATGATGATGATGATGAATGTAATTTGTATAGTGGCATATGCTTTCAGTTCTTAAAACAACGCCTAAGCCCCCAAACTTGTATCTATAAGGAATCCGGAGTTCTCTTAGTATCTTCGGAACCATAGTATGTCTTGGTGCAAAATCTTGCGTTTTGGTAGCATATGCTTAGGATGCTTCTCATAAAACCAAAATCACTATATGTTTCCATATAAATTTCGAGGAGTTGCCTCGATTACTCATGGATCCCATCATCAGGTCACCACTTTTGTGAACATGGTACCAAATTGGAGTGAAACCTAATACAACAAAAAAAAATTTCGAAAATCGGTTCACAAACGGCGGAGTAAACAGCCGAACATATAACCTCCTCGTTTTTTGGAAGTCGGTTAAAATATATGTGATTAGTAACGTGTAGAGGGACATTATAGATATACATATTATGTTCGTCTATGATTATTAATTGCCCATGAATCATATGATCGACGTTGGTTGTATGGTTATTGGTTATCCATAAGTGTTCAAAGTGGCTTTTCACAAGAAGAGGGACTTTGAATAAAGAAACATATTAGAAGTCAAGATTTTTAATGGAATATGCAAAGGCATAAGTATATAGAGAGTAAAATGTAAGTATATTATTAATTAAATATCCAAAGTAGGTCACATGCTCTTAGCAAATCTGAATTTTAATTTAATGAATCCTGTATTTAGCAATTCCTTTCCAGTGATTAAGAGTTTATCCTGTGTTGCCTCAGACGAATGTTTAGAATTTGCAAATTAGGCAATATAACACGTTTTAAGACCAAGTCTATAATATGCATTAGTGATTAGGAGGTTTTAACTTTAGTTCAGACTTTTAAAAAAACTGGGAAAACCATTGAAAGTGAGTTGAGGATGTCTCTTCTTCTTCTTTCACTTTAATGGAATTTTTTTCAATGTTGGGCGAAACATATTATAATTTATAGACAACTTGTTGGTAGTAGTGGTTCTACTTCTTCATGTATTCCTTACTTTCTTCCGCGTTGCCACCACTACATTTGATATTTGACTTGACTCGTCGTTAGTGCCTTTTTTGCCACATTCATCAAAAGCTGCACTATAATAGCATGACAGCATACCGGCTACGTATTTACACTTTACAGTAATAATGGTATTGAGCTATGAAAGAATGAGAGACTCGTATGGCCAGATTTATTTCAGTAACAAAAAACAACATCAACTCGCATTCTTCCTTCTCTTTCGCACTTTTTCCCATTCAATTTACAAACAGGAAAGTCTCTAGTCTCAATAGTCCGTAACGTTTGCAACACCGGGACTAATTAGGAGACACAAAGAACGACTATTGACAATATTATAGCTCTTTATTTCGTGCCGGATTTCAGCGCTAAGGCCGTAATCATACTGGTGGTTGGCAAGCGGATTAGAGCGGAGTGGCGCGGGCGCGGCGCAGCGAATACGTCGCGAATACGCCGCGGCTGCGTACCGAAGACTTCCCGAACACGTGGCGGGTACGCAACGTTTTCGTGAAGTCTTCGTTTTCTGAAGCACAGAACGCTGCCAATCTGCTCTCTCTCTGGGCTTGTTGCACGTTCGCGACGCATTCACAACGCATTCGTGGCGGGTTCGTTGCACGTCCGCTGCGTGCCCGTCCCGCCGCTCGCTAACTAGTATGACAAGGCCCTAGATGTATAATTAGCAAGAATATTATTTGGTACAGTTGAGTGCCCTTAAGTCGGTCGTTTTCTATGTATTACCCGTTCGGAGTTATTATGAACAAGTTATTTTTTATTCGGCTTTTTAAATGCACTAAATTTTGGCTTTTGAGCCTATGGTTGGAGGAGTTTTTCAATATTTAACTCTAATGTCTATTATATCCAGACAAAATGGAATAGCCAAAAATCAAAATTATTATTTTACATCAATCATTGTTATTGTTGCGTTAATAATTGTGCTTACGTATGATGGAAATAGGAATATAGAATTCGCACAGATATTAGATAGGCGGAAAAATAGAAAATTTTGAAATTAATATCGGATTTTTTTGTGTGTTTCGCAAAAGAACAAAAGTAAATTATTACAATTATAGAAAATTTTGACTAGATGTGGATCTGTTCAATAATATTACTCATGTTGGATTGTTGAACTACTAAAATAAAACACCTTATTCGTTCTAGGTGACCATTTGAAAGTTAAGATGCAGGCTAGGTCCAGTTTAGAAACCGTTAGAAATTACTATGTAGGCATGTGACATAGTCACTTAGCACTTGCGACTATAAACACGGCTCCTAATTCCACGAAAGTGAGCCTTATGGCGTGAAAAATAAGATCCTACTAGAGATAAAATAACTCTGAATTAAACCTTGGCTGTTACTGAACCATGACAGGTCCGCTATAAGAAATACCTACGTCTAAGCCCTATGTTGGTTATAGACGTCAAACTGCACATTGTGGCTTAGTTACTTCCAAAAAAAGTTCACTAACATTAAATATGTGAAAGTAAGTCTGTACTTACTTCTTAATGCTCATCAAACGGTTGAACCGATTCAGGTGATGAACATTGATAAAGTTAAATTATGAATTATGATAGGTAGGTACTTTGAGTCCCGAGATTAAGGATAGTTAGACTGTTCATGTAGATAGACTGTTCAAATCCCATGCGAGATGGGTACTATAAGTGTAACTACACCCAAATATTCTGTTTCATAAACAAAAAATGAAAACCGACTTCCAAGGTAAAGATAATAGTAATATTCTTAAATGAACTAAAAAGTATAAAATAATTCTTATTCTGTACTAAGTATTTCTGTTCTCAATCTTCATTATTTTGAAGTCGGTACCAGCTGGCAGCTAACCTAATCCCTAGTTCTATGACAGAATATAACTGCAACTTACAGGACTGGCACCGACTTCAAAATTATGAAGATTGAGAACAGAAATACTGAGTACAGAATAAGAATTATTTGATACTTTTTAGTTCATTTAAGAATATTACTATTGTCTTTACCTTGGAAGTCGGTTTTCATTTTTTGTTTAAAAATAATAATTTTACTCTTTTTAGTTATTATATTCGTTTTTATCTACAACTTTAGGTTCATAAAAAGTTATCAGGTCAACTAACAACAAGATCATTGTCACTACAATTATCACAATAAATTTCGAGGAGTTCCCAAAGAGAATACAATCACTACGTGGAGTTCCCTACATACCTGACATGAGCCCCATGATCCCACCTTGGTAAACGGTAACCATAACATCAAATTCGAATAATAATATAAAACAAAATACTTAATATTAAAATAAATAGACAAACTACAGAACAATGATCGAAAATATCAGTTTCGATCTATAAGATCGAGACTGATATAACATCATTATCATCATTACACCATGCATCATATTGTGATAATGCATGGTGTAATGATGATGATGATGATGAATGCAATTTGCATAGCAGCATCTGCTTTCAGTTCTTAAAACATCGCCGAAACCTCCAAACTTGTATCTATAAGGAATCAGGAGTTCTGTTCAGCACCTTCGGAACCGTGGTATACCATGGTAAAAAAATCTTACTTTTTGGTAGCATATGATCATAGAATAGAATATTTCTATTGCAAGAATGTAGTATTGCAGTATTTCATTGCAAGAATTACTACATCATATAAAACCAAAATAAACATATTATGTACCCATTTGAATTTCAAGGAGTCCCTTCGATTCCTCATGGTCCCCATCATCAGACCACCACTTTTGTGAACATGGTACCAACTCGGAACAAAACCATATACAACAAAAGAAATTTTTCGAAGACCGGTCCATAAACGGCGAGTAATCGTTGAACATACACAAAAAAAATATCCACAGCCGAACGTATAACCTCCTTTTTGGAAGTCGGTAAAAAAATAATACACACTTTTTTAATAATATGAACTTTTCTTTTAAAATGATGTGTTTGTAACGAACATCATGGGAAAAATAAGAGCAAATGGACTAGATTTTTTACTCACAGTTTTACAGGTTTTAGGTTAGTCCAACACAAAATCGTTAAAGTACAGTAAATAACTCTCGAATCCATTACCGAGGCGCAGTTTGCGTTTAGCCGCTGCGGCCAAGGCAAACAATCGTATAATATACGCCATATGACTCGGATCATTTACATAATATAACTATGCATTCCACACAAACGATGTATGCATAGAAGATGTACCTTCGCGGATTTGTTTTTGATGCATGATCTCAATATTTGAGATTTTCTGTGCTAGATGAGATCAGTGCAGATTTAGTTAATATTTTTATTTTAATACTTTTCAACTATTAAAAAAAAATTGACTTCCAAGGTAAAATAAATACAATAATAACATACTTATAATATGAACTAAAAAGTATTAAATAATTTTTCCTATCTAATAGTGCCTTTTTCCGAATTCGGCTAAGCCTCAACTATTTCTGTACTCAATCTTCATTATTTTGAAGTCGGTCGGCACCTACCTTTTCTCGAAGTGTTTCGCCGTTTTTTTAACCTTAATAGAATTGGTTTCCGTTGTAGTAGATAGATAATATTTTCAGGATATGATTTCATTAATAGACTTATTAAGCATACAGAGTCTCAATTGAATAACTCTTGTACTTTACATTTTATTGATATCTAAAATACGCCGATTTCGTCACTGACACACTGATGGTCATCAAAATGTTTGGCTACTTCCTGAAGTTCTAGAAAGCTCAAATTTGGTGTGTAATCTAAGTTTAGTATACAACCAACAAAAAATTCATAAACTTGTAATTTTCGTCCCCATGTTTCGGTGGGGGGGGGGGGGTGGGGGTGGGGGAACTTGACCCTTATAGAGTTGGTTTCCAATGTGCCAGATAGTTATTATGTAGAATTTGTTGGATTTATAGGTCGATAGAGTTAGGCCGCGTCGATTCAGAAGTATTGGCTCTACATTCCCTTCAGTTTTTGATTACGATTAAAGATTTGCCTAAAGTAATCAAATACTGCAAAGGTAAACTGTTCGCTGATGATTTTAAAATATATATAATATTTAAATCTATCGAGGACTGCCTAAAATTACAGGAAGACATTGATAGAATAGTCGCGTGGAGTGTGGAAAATAACTTACAATTTAATAGTTCCAAATGTCTTGCTATTTCTTTTACGAAGGCGCACAATTATGTCCGATATAACTATACCGTAGACTCCCTGCCGTTGACTAGAGTGACGTCTGTTAAAGACCTCGGGATTCATATCGGCAACGACGTTACGTTTAAAGAGCACATCGCAGTCTGCTGCAAAAAAGCTTTTCGGAACTTGGGCTTTGTGCTAAGGATGAGTCGGGGCTTCTCTAACGTGAAGGCTATCACCTGTCTTTACAATAGCCTCGTTAGGAGCCATCTGGAATACGGCGCAATGATCTGGTCGCCTTACGAACAGAAATATTCCTTGATGTTAGAGCGAATTCAAAACAAATTCCTTCGTTATATATACCTGCGGCTGTACGGCGTTTACCCGTTCTACCCTCTAAACTATCCGTCGCTATTCGTGCTGGGTATGGTGGGATACGACAGGCTTGCGGTGCGGAGGGAGCTGTCGGTGGCGCGGTACGTGTTCGGCGTGCTGCGGGGCCGGACGAGCGACGCCGCCGTGCTGGCGGAGGTGTCGCTCAGCGTGCCCGACCAGTACGTGTGGCGCCGCCGCCGCCCGCCGCTGCTGCACGTGCCGTGCTGCAGGACCAACCTGCTTAAATACTCCCCGTTTGTTCGTGCACTACGTACCCTTAACGAAGTTGCACAGCGGGTGGACCTGTTCCATTGCACTCTTAGTGAATTCACACTTAGTTGCATTAATTTTATCGTTATAATTGCACTGGATAGTTATGAAATTATTATTTTAGCACTAAAGTTATACAATTTTATGTACACTACTATCGCATTAGGTAAACCCTGTAATGATAGTTTAAGTGTGTGATGATGATAAATAAATAAATAAATAAATAAACATTAGATCTGATGTCTTTTTTACAGGGCAAACCTTTTGTGGTAGTCGAGGACATTTTACATGAAATATTTTTGGTGGGATATTATTACTTTGGAAGTAATAAAAAGAATCGAAATTACTAGCTGTTTATAGTAGGTATACGTTATAACGTACGTTAACCGGCATACGCTAACTGACGTTAATTACCATAAACAATAGAAAGTCGTAAAGTAAATTAATAAGTCACAACAATGGCGGCAAAGTACAGCCTACAACCGCGCACCGCCTCTATATGACTCACACTTTCTACGAGAGTTACGTGTGCGCTATTTTAATACTTGATTTTCTCTCAGAAAACTTAAGGAAAAGGTAAAAACCTCTTTTGACTGGCCTCTCAAAACTAGAAAGTAACTTGGGTTTGCAACTAGGATTACCTTGATAATAATACATGTAGATTACTGGCCTTTTTATATGGGGAAATAGGGATCTCCGGTGGATTGTGGACATCGGTCAAGGTATGTGGGACTTCCCTGCGGTCTACCGGCTACCACTAAAACCCCATGGTGATCCACTCACCGCTGAAGTCATAGTTGCGAGTACGATAGAACCTACTGAAACTCTGCCAATGATCGTCTACATCGTGCAGACCTGTCTAATGCGTCTGGCCTAGGTAGGTACTAAAGTGTATTATTATATTTGTACCACAACTTAAATAAGTAAAACAAGTGCGAGTCGGACTCACGCACGAAGGGTTCCGTACCGTTATAGAGCGAAAGTAGGGAAAAATTGTGTTTTTTGTATGGGAGCCCCCTTTAATCATTTATTTTATTTTAATATTATTATCAAATATTAAAGTACACATATAATCGAGGATTTTGTGAAAATTTCAAGTGCCTACATTTTGCCATTATGGATTACGAACCAAAAAGGCGAAAAAATCACGTTTATTGTATAGGTGGCCCCCTTAAAATATATTAACTTTATTTTATTTTTAGTATTTGTTGTTATAGTGGCATTAGAAATACAAAATCGGTGAAAATTTCAGAAGTCTAGCTATAGCGGTTCTTGAGATACAGCCTGGAGACAGACAGACATATGGACATACACCGAAGTCTCAGTAATAGGGTCCTGTTTTTGCCCTTTGGGTACGGAACCCTAAAATGGTTCTGTTTTGAATATAAATTAATAATTATTTTCAAACTTATGAATGAAAATGAAGTATGTATACGTACCAAGATAAAAGCTCACTTTTCTGGTTTATAACTAGTTTTCAATACTTAAACACGATCTTAGATACTAATTACGGCTAAAATTAAGTGATTCATCGTGTCCTAGAATTAAAAAGAATTCTGGGATAAGTTTTTTTTAGTTGATTCCATTAAAAAATGGGACAATAGAGCCTATGATGAAAATGATTTCCCATGGACACCCGCAAACTTGCAAAAGTCGCAAAATATGTAGTACCGACCTTTCTCTAACATGTTCTATTTCTATTTTAAAGTTTAACAAGCCTCTATTTTAGTTATAGAAAAGGCACGAAGGAAGTATAAAGGGTCTTTTGCTGCACAACATTTAAACTAAATCAGATGCAATCATAATATTTGGAGATGGAAGATCACAGTATGGTAAGTAATTTTCCCGCTATTTATTTAGAACTGATACGGTCTTTGGAAATGATAGATAAAAAAAAACAATCGATATAATATATTTACTGTTTTGTTTCTCTGACATCAAAACGTTAGCTAATCAAGCATCAACAACGCTGTTAAAAGATAAATTCCAGCCAAAAAAACCTCCAAAACCAGACACTATTCATTATTTGTTACGTGAAAATCGTTATTATAACATGGAGCGTGCGAGCACTGTTAAGCCCTTATGAATATTAAAACTAGCGGTCCCGCGCCACTTCGCTCGCTATCTCGCTTCCCGTTATCGAATCTAAATTAAATAATGTTTACAATACATGGATTACGAAGATAGTTCTATTTACATTATACTTTCTGCTTCAATAGATCTGCATCGAGAAAGAAATCAAAACGGTTGTCTATGTAAATAATTAAGCTCTAAAATATTCATTTTAGGGGGCGTCCACAAATTACGTGAGGTGTTTGGGGGGGGGGGGGTCCGAGTCAAATCTCATCTAATATCACGTTGGGGAGAGGGGGGGTCTCGGCAAATCTCACGTAATTCTCTCAACAAAATAATACTATTTTGGTCCATTTCATCCAGATTGTACGTATGCTTAAATTTAATCATAAGCGTATCTAATAGTTATACGATTAAGATCATTCACAAATTCGTTCGAAAGAAAATCTACTGACTATCAAACCACACCATAGGTATATTTGTTTTATCCACCCGTACAAGTTTTTACGCAACATTTCGTAACGTACACCTATAATACAAGCCTTTTTCTCATGCTTATATTATTTAGGCCCGTATTTTTGGTCAGTACTCAAGATGCATCTCGGTCTCAAGATACGGTTCAGGGTTTGTGATTGGTTGGCTGTTAAAATTTGGACCAATCGCAGAGCCGAACCGCGTCTTGAGACCGGGTCGCATCTTAAGTACTGACCAAAAATACGGGCCTTAATTAATTTAACAATCCAACGGTTTTACCTAAGAAACAGAAGACATTTTGAAAAATCTCACGTGATATTTTGGGGGGGGGGGGGGGAGGGAGTATAATCAGGAGGGAATAAAATCTCACGAAATCTCACCAGGGGGGGGGGGGTAGGGGGGTCCAAAATTAAAAAAAACACCTCACGGAATTTGTGGACGCCCCCTTAGTAATATCTCATAATTATTATCGTTTCTACAATATTATTCGTTTTATTGGCTTTTCGATTTTAGGTCTAAAGAGACCTAAGTCTGACCATCCCACGGTCAATCCTCGCCCCACTAAAGAGTGGGGCAAGGATTGACCGTGGGATGGTCAGACGCTATCGGCAGTTATTATAGGTTTTTGCTTTGTACTAACTTCGACCGAGCGATCTAAAACTATTGCGCAGTCTTTATCAAATATTATATCATGTACCTACGATTTAATAATAACTGTATTTTAAAAAGATAAAACCGACTTCAAAATTGTACGTAATTGAGAATTAAAACTCCCTATCTCCAAAACTACTGAACCGATTTTGATGAAACTTGCACTGTTCCCTAAGTTGAACATTACTTAGTACAACAAAAAAGAATTACTGAAATCGGACTTGTAGTTCCGGAAATATGCGAACACAAACATAAAAACATACATAGATATATACAATATACATACATACATACACGTTTGAAATTTGGCATATTTGTTCAGACGCTGATATAGACTAACTGTATTATAATATACAAAAACTGGGCAGTTCTGGAAATATTACAAACATACGCGTCGAAATGATAACCTCCTTTTTTTGAAGTCGGTTAAAAAGTTAAATTTGAATAGCTTAAATATTTAGTTGTTATATCAAAAGTCAACAGAACGTGACTGCGCTGTTATGCTGGCTGCTGAATGCTGATCGTTCTTTGATGTTGGTTAGACTAATACCGGCTTAAGTATCGAACAAACAAACCGAGATTAAGCTATAGATTCCAAGGCTGCTCAACCCCAGGCCCGCGGGCCACATTATGGCCCGCGAAAGAATTTTAAATGGCCCGTACAAGTAAGTTTTGAATATGCCGCCAAACTGAGAAATCCCGCCTACCGCGAAGGATAAAATATACAAATTTTCATAAATCCTTTCTTAATCAGTTTGACTGACAGTTGCCAATATTCAGTTAGAACTCGTTAAGGTGCAAAATCATCAATCATTGAAAACCCTTTTTGTCGAAAAAGTGTCGTCGAAACCTCAAAATTCTTCAGAAGATTTTGCAGATTTCCGGAAATTGGTACCAAAAGAAGACTTTCCTGCACTAGCGTTACAGTTTTTATGTTGTTTTGGATAATATTATTATGTCTGTGAAAAGTGTTTTCAGACCTTAATTATCTTAAAAATAAATACCGCACATCATTAATTGAGCTACACATTTCTGACTTGTTGCTACTGTCAACATCAGATTTATCACCCAACATAAATAAATTGTTAAAAGACAGACAACTGCAAAAATCTCATTAATATCCATACTAATATTATAAATGCGAAAGTGTGTCTGTCTGTCTGTCTGTCTGTCTGTAACCTTTTCACGCTCGAACGCCTGAACCGTTTTTGCTGAAATTTGGCATGGATATATTTTGAGTCCCGAGAAAGGACATAGAAACGAAGTTGCGGGCGTCATCTAGTCAAAAAATAAATTTATGCTTATACTAGATGACGCTCGCAACTTCGTTGCACCAAAATTCGTTTATCGCGTATTATATGTCCTTTCTCGGGACTCAAAGTATCTCCATGCCAAATTTCAGCGAAATCGGTTCAGCGGTTTGAGCGTGAAGAGGTAACAGACAGACAGACAGACAGACAGACGGACAGACAGACAGACACACCTTCGCATTTATAATATGGATTATAAACCATAATTGAAGTTTGATTGGTATTATATTTAATTAAGCCTAAGTTAATGGCCCGTTATAAATGTCGGAATCCACCGTTTGGCCCCAATGAAAAAAAGGTTGAGCAGCCTTGCTATAGATCATCCATTTCTAAACAATCAAAGTCATAAGTGAGTGTGAGGCCTTTTAAGTGTTTTAAACCGCTCTTACTGCTAACATTATGCTCAAGACTACTCTTGTGATACCTATCGAATTACTAAAACATTAAAATTCAACAATATTATTTCTGAATTTTAAAACTTTACAATTGCTTGTTAACTTGTTACTTGTTATCATCGTACAGCGCACTCACCAGACGGTGAGCTGGCGACGTAGGTGTTTTATAAACAAAAAAAAACTTTTTTTCAAAAGAACGATTTTCCCCGATTTTTGTGCGAGTTTCCCAAGCCGGTCCTTCTTGCTGGGTTTGTTCTTGAACGGATAGTAAGTCAACAAATAGACACAACAGTAATAAGAAATAAAACAATTTTTAATTTTCATTTTGAAAAAAATGTGTAGATAATATGTATAAAGGTAGCTAATTAAAATATTATGTACTAGATGACGCCCGCAACTCCGTTGCGCCAAAACTCGTTATCGCGCGGGAACCGTACATTTTTTCGGGAAAGTATCCTATGTCCTTTCCCGGGACTCAAAGTATCTTTATGCCAAATTTCAGTCGATTGATTCAAAATCGATTGAGTGGTTGAAAGAAATGAAGAATTGGTGAAGAGGTAACAGACAGACAGACAGACACACTTTCGCATTTATAATTTTAGTATGGAAGTAGGTATGGATTATTATTGAAGACGAAACCTCGCAATGATCATAACAGAGGCGGAAGAGTTACACTTACGTTAGCATGAATGTTACATTTATTTTGGTTTTGAAACGAAAACAAACGACATAATATTTACATAACTTTATATAATTCACTCGCGTTTTTAATAGAAAGATAACATGCAGTAGACTACACCTTATACTATTATTAATATTTTATTAGCTTAAATCGAATGCACGCACCCTAATAATATGTGTTTTCAGGGAACTTGGAATAACAAACAATATGTAACATAGTATATTTTAGCGCGTTCCTTAACTCATCTCTATGATAACTGATAAGCAAGATTGAGTTAGCTTACTCTACTACTACTCTACTGTGTAAAACTTATACTGTGCCTGTACTGTTATGCAAGTAAACATAAATAAGGTCATACATTGTGCTCCTATTTCCTAAATCAAGAACTCATCACTTTACACATACATACAACACTACACTTGTAGAATGTTACATCATGTATTGCTGTTTTTTTAGAAGTGAAAACTTCATTAGTTTGCACTTTTTGGGATGAGTTGTTCAATAATAAACTGAAACATGACACGTGACCTGATCGAATAATCGTAAGACCCAGGGAGAGTAGACCGCCAGGGCAGCCTAGGAGAAGAAAATATTATCCCACCAAAACATGGAATGTAAAAGGAGCCAAGCAAAATATTGCATAGCTGTAATACTTCTGTCGGAAAAAGTTTTCAGATCACATTCAAGCCAAGCCTTCAACTTATTTTGTAATTTAAATCAACATTTAGTAAATGTATCAATAGATTTCTTTATTTTATAATTATTATAGTGGCTTGGCAATGAGCATTAGAGAAATAATATAATATATTGGGTACCATCGGCCACATGCGTCGTTACATGCTAAAATACTTTATGCTTGCCGTCTGTGTAAGTATGAACTCCTTCAAATATGCAGTTTTATATTAAATTTGTTTATCTACTAACCCCTCATTATCTACTAACTTTGGAAATAGTGCAAATACGTAAAAACGGATCGCATATATCGAACGAGGATGGCCGAAAACACCTATTTTGACACCAAACTCTTTTTTAGGCGATGTCGCCGCTCGAACCGACAAAAAGTGATCGAGACAGTTTGCGAGCTGCGAGCGGGGGGAGGGGTGGACCCAGAATCGTGATCCAGAACCCGCGAAAACACACTACTATTAATAATAAAAATTAAATTTAATAATTACTTATTATTTAAGGAGGGCTCCTATACAAATTTACGGCACGGAACCCTATGTACGCCAGTCCGACTCGCACTTGGCCGGTTTCATAATTTTTCCTTTCATTGTAAATAAATACCTATCCGGGTACCAAATTTCAAGGTTCTAAGTCTGCTAGAAGTACCTTAGAATTTTGATGATCTATATGTCAGTGAGTGACAAAATGTAGTAACTTTGACCATCCGTAACTATTAAACTATATATCGAAATTTCATATAATTTGGAGGATAAGCTAGTTTTAATACTTGCTCCTAGTGACCGAAATTCTGAATCCCTAGCTTTGTTAACATCGTAGATAAAGGGGGTGTGAAATAGCTGCGAACCGCTTCGAGAAAAGTATGGTACGGCCGTGCCTTTGCTAAAAAGCTTGGCTGGGGCACTACCGTGCCCCCAGATAATAGCCTTTTATCTTTCTCCAGGAGAATCTATGCCGGCTTCTGATATTACGTTTTCATTTTTGTTACAGCGTTTGATACGGTGCTAATAGCTTTGTTTTGCGTTCTTTAGAGTTGGAAGACAGAGGTCAAATCATTATAGGCTTCACTTACATTAGTAAAACTGCAGTTTAAGACGTGCTTGTCCAAACTGAGCTTGAAAATCCTTTCAGCATCTTTGAATGACCACCGTCGAAAAAAGCCCCTCTGTTTTAGGTTTGATGTGTCCGTAAGTCTGTTTTTACCTATATATGTGGCTTTCTAGCATCTAAGATTTGACCAAGTTTCTTTTGTTTTAAAAGCAGACATGACCGAGAATATATTTAGCAATAGTTCATTATCACTCACTCACTGCAGCTGGCTTAGAGTTTATATAGTTAGTGTTTTTTAATTAATTTTTTACATACTATGACCTTTATAAAAATTTATTCTCTATTGTATAACCTGACTTTACAATCTCAGAACTTGTTTTTGTATCTGGTTTCGAAAGCAGACGTGCGGTAATTCACTCTGAGATTTAAACTACACATGACTACGTCTGTGGAAATTGCAACATGCAATGTGTTACGGTCATTGCACTTTGAGCCGTATTGCATTGTAATACGATCGAAATACCTGGTTGATGCGGTGTACGCTGTTTCCAGGAAATTGGGAAGATTTTTATGGTTTCCTGAGGATTTTTTATAATACGAATGGTGCTTATAAAAACTAAGCCGGAAGTGGTTTAAGCGCTAGGAGCTAACAGACAGAAATCAGATAAATGAAATACATAATATACATAATATACATAATATATTATATTTTTGTGTACCAAAAATATTTAAATAGATTCTAGTTGGCAATCCATCCATCCATTCCTAAACTATTCTGATATTATAAATGCGAAAGTGTGTGTGTCTACCTATTACCACTTCACGCTTAAACCGCTAAACCGATTTTGCTGAGGTATGGTATGAGGTACCTTGAGTACCGGGGAAAAACAAGGAATATTTTTTATCACAGAAAAGTTGGCGCAACGGAGTTGCAGGCGTCATCTAGTTCTTTAATAATTTAATAAATTAGTAAAAAAATGATTAAATAAATATGGGCCCATTTAATTAATTTTAAGGTTGTAAGGATGTGAGTCACTAAGTATTTTAACAAACTATAATAAGCAATTACACCACGTTTTAACATACACGCGGGTCGTGACCTTAAAAGATCTCGTTCTATCAATGTCATATAACGGATATAAATAAAAAGTAAATTCTAATTGGCAATTATAAATTATTTAAAAAGAACCGTGGACGAGCAAGACTTTTGTTGTTTTTAAATGTTTTTTAGGACACGCCATTATAAAGTTTGTGTGTGCATTGAGGTATAAATTAATAATTTGATCATTTTCACGCTTGTATTTTTTGCGTACGTATCAGATGGGCGGTGGCTTACTATGAAGTAAGTATGGTGTACTGTTTATGACTTTACTATTTAGGAGTTACTGGTAGAATACAATGGTAAATATAGTAATAGTATTACATACTAAGATGACGCCCGCAACTCCGTTGCGCCAAAACTCGTTTATCGCGCGGGAACCGTACATTTTTCCGGGACAAAAAGTATCCTATGTCCTTTCCCGGGACTCAAAGTATCTCCATGCTAAATTTCAGCAAAATCGGTTCAGCGGCTTAGGCGCGAAGAGGTAACAGACAGACAGACAGACACACTTTCGCATTTATAATATTAGTATGGATAACTTGACGATGCCCACAACACAACTCCGTTGCGCTGTATTCCTTTCCCTACCCTACTCAAAGTATATCCATATCTTTCAGAAAAATCGGTTCGACGGTTTGGGCGTGAAGAGGCTACAGACAGGCAGACAAACATACTTTCGCATTTTTTATTGGTATGGAAGAATGGATAACCAGCGTTCACTATACTATAGTATAGTATAGCGGATACTGAATACGCAGGTTGCGGCCTGATAGTTCCCGCGGTTGTCGGGTTACAGTGTCACGTTACAGGTTACACACTGACCAGTGGCCTTGATCAGCGCGTAACCTGCTTTGATAATAACTGTAAGCATTAAGATTAAGAAGATTGACACACTCAGAGATTCATTGATAACTTAACTTTAGGGCTCCCCACACAAAACTACGATTTCGCATCGTATCGCAAAAATCTGCAACAAAAATCATACTATATACATTGCGATGCGATGCAAATTTGCAGTTTAGTGTGGGAGCAAGGTGGGAGCCCTTATTGAGGTTTTCGACGTAAACTCCATACTTTATTTGTCTAGCTCTTAATAATTAAAATCATTAAATGTGTCTGAGAACGGTCAATGAACTTTTATGATAAACAAGAAACTAAGATACGATTTGGTGCTAGAATTTAGCAACTGCCTGCTTAGCACAGTTACCATAGACTAACTTTATTATCTGCGATAGATAAAATAACCGACAAATGAAACCTGTCAGATTGACTCTTAAATCCATTACTTGCGCTGCTTCTATTCTTTTGCATTTCTACTGTCTAGCCTCTCATCTATATACTATAATATTATAATTGGGAAGAGTTTGTTTGTTTGAACGCGCTAATCTCAGAAACTACTGATCTGATTTGAAAAATTCTTTTAGTGTTAGATAGCCCATTTGTTGAGGAAGGCTAAAGGCTACATTTTATGATGCTAAGACTAGTAGGAGCGAAGAAATAGAGGAAAATGTGGAAAAAACGGACGAGCTACTGGAGCAATTTTTATGTTATTTGGCACACATGAAGAATAGACCACGTGAAAGGACATAGGTTTCATTTTTTGCGGAAAAATGTACAGTTTCCGTGACATTCCTCAATTACGCGGGCGAAGCCGCACGGAACATCTAGTTTTCTCATATGCCTCAAGCACTCTATAGTCCAAAGGTTCAGCATTTGTGCAAGGTAAAGCCTTGCTGACATTTAGGTCGTTGAACCACTTTGTAAAATGCGATGTTGTTTTGTTACGTAAAGTACGTCAAAACACCAGGAAATTTCCTCGATAACGACTTACAACAGAAACAATGTACCAGCAGTAATCACCAACAATTTACAACAAAGTCAAATGCCGTAACTATGTAGAATATTTTGCCGCTTTGTTCTGCAAATTATTTAAAATGTGAAAATTTCTACGTAAAGCGTTAACGTAACGTTATAGAAGAGGCTTTATTGACTTCTTTTACTTCCTTTATGTAGTGAATAAGAGCTAATAATAATAATATATTCATCAACTGGACTAGCTCTTCAACTACTTACATGTTTTCGAATTATGAGTTCGTAAAGAGCTTACAGTTAGGGATGATGACAAGGTCCAAGATTAGCAAACTTTGTTAATAAAATAAAGAAATCACGGTAAAAAATAAGTGTTCCCAAAATTTCAGCTTGATAGCATTTGTATTTTTTTGTTATGCGCCTTCAAAGTTGGATAATCAAGTCGATTTTTTTTTCAATTAAATTTTTAAATATTTGTATACCATTCGATAACTTATGCAATTAAAAGCAACTTTTGTTATAAAATCACTTTCATAAACGCAATATTTAATATACCTACCGAACAAAATTCTCTCCCGATCCGTACAAACTACGAAAGAGTGACGTAGTCTTTCGTAGCACTTTGTATGGAGCGTTTCGGGCAGATCTATTTTATGAGATATTTGAAATTGTCGTATCTTGGTGAATTTTTAAGCTATCAGAGTCATTCTTTCAGCGATGCTTCTATTTTTAAGGTAAGAAAAAAAAAATAGTCATCATGCCAATTCTATGACAGGAGTTTATCTTTTAATTGTTTAAATGTTAGATGAGTTTTGAAGAATATTAAACATAATCAAAAGCGTAATTAGCTTATAATAAAATCCAGGTATTAGCATACTATTATGTATTCTGTGGTATTAGTCATATTGTATAAAAGTTTGACGACCTCCGTGGCGCAGTGGTGAGCGCGTTGGTAGCTCAAGACGGAGGTCGCGGGTTCGAGTCCCGCCGGCGGAACAAAAAGTTTATGAAGTTCCTGGGTCATGGATGTGTATTAAGTATGTGTATCATATAATAAAAATGTTAAATATATGTTTAGTATAAAAGTATTAAATATATTTCCGTTGTCTGGTACCTGTAACACAAGTCCTTCAGATACTTATCACGGGGCCAGACTGACGTGGTGTGAAGCGTCCATAGATATTATTATATTATTATTATCCATAGATATTATAAAAATGCGATTCCGAATACTCTCCTACAGGTCTACACGACTCTACAAAACGTAGTCGTACGACGCGACCCGGCGTAGGAAAGGACAACGATGTCAATACTTTTAAGGTTATAATTCTATGGGAAAGGAAGTATTTAACACCCTTTTCTTTTTACTGAAAATGTAAACTTAATTACTTACACATATTTCGTTTTTACTTCTGCCGCCACAACCCGTTCTTTTTTTCTTTTTTTTGCTACTTTACACAGATACTAATTCTTCTCAAAAGTCTTATAGACTCGCAACTACTTATTAAGTTTATCTTTGTTATAGTTTGTATACTCCACGTATACAGCTCTGGTGCAGCCTCAGAATAAATATTAGTTGTACCAACAGAATTCCCACTGGTGAAACCCGTTTAAAGAATAACGGCTCATGCCACGATACTATAAAGTTCAAATTCCGACCGCGCAGTGCTAGGTGCCTACAATTATATTTGCCTACATCTCCGCTCTCTTTCTATCGCATAACTCGTACCTTTTCTGAAGAAATCAGGGTTGTCTGTTTTTAAAAATAATATTATAATCTTTATATTTAATTAACTACATTTTATTTAACTCGAAATAGTCTAAGATATTATGTCTTAGTACTATGTAATATGTAGATTTAATTATCATAAATTCGTGTGCAACTAGTTACGCGTACTTAGATTCGATAGGTACCGTATCTTAATTATTGAAACCGGTCTTATACTAGGTACCTACTTAAAGTGTTTGTATAACTTAGTTATTTTTGTAAACAAATGAGGTTTCGAATAGTATGCATCACGAAGCGATACCAATCTACGATGCTTACTATTATAATAATTAATACCTAACCTTATTAATTAATGTGTTATTTTTTCTATGAAATACCTTTATTAAACGTCTACGAAGGTAACCCAACTAATATATTCTACTTCAATTAATACTAATTGATAGTTTTAAATACTTAAAACTATTTAATTTATAAGTAATCGTAATTTGACTCTATAATAAATTGTACAAAATTTAAATCTATAATAAACTAGCTGTCCCGGCAAACGTTGCTTTGCCATGATATATTTTCCATATTATTTTATTGAAGTGACTAAGTAAGTATGTCACCATGGCAACGTCGATCGCTATCCCGTCGCACAAACAATGGTCGCCGTCAGTCTCAGGTTGTAATAATTTACTATTATTTATTCAACAAATGCACTTATCAATATATAAATTGCCCAGTAGCCGATTCTCAGACCTACTGAATATGCATATAAAATATGGTAAAAATCAGTAAAGCCGTTTCGGAGGAGGTCGTGGACTAACATATAAGATAATAATAAAACAATTTAAAAAAGTTCTTAACTCTCATCGTCCTTCGGGAGCTTAAAGAAAGTTAAATTTGGTTCACATTCCGTGTTAAGACAGTTAAACACTGCGCAATATTTCTTTGCCCTTTTTTTATTGTCCATTGTGATCAGATTAATTTATCAGTTCTGTGACAGCGAATGAATAAGTACGCAGGTGCCAGGCACTAGGCAGGCATGCAACGATCAACTAACTAAAAACTCGTGCGCGCGCGTCACCGCTCGCCTGTGAGTACTGAGTCCCTACTGAAGTGCCCCCCTAGGGGGGTACTTACAGTTCGATGCATACAGGCGCGAGTGGGACAGGCCTGGTGCAGCTGTTAACATCAAAACTGTTTTATTTCTGAATAAATTTAAAATAAATATTTTCAGAATGTCTATAAATAGTGCCTATCACCGATTTGGGAACTAGCCCGGCGAGAAGAACCGGCGTAAGAAACTCGCAATTTTATATAAAAAAAAAGCAAGTTACTTCCTTCTATATCATAAAAAGCCGTCTAATTTTATATCAACGACCCTGACTAGCTAATTTGTCAATGAGAATCATTAATAGCATCGCATTAATTTTTATTTTATTTCCCGTGTGATATACGACCGTACGTTTACGTAAACCAACGTTACTTTCTATCTGGTTTCTAACCCGATCTGTTGAATCTCGTTTTAGAAAATTCGATGTAATATACTTATGAAACTTTTAATTGAGTTTGTAATAAAATCGGTATTACGTCACGTTACATAAAATTGAGATCGTGAACGTAATGAACTATTTACTTACACAATTCTACGTCATTATTACAGAAATAATTAAGAAAAGTAGGTTTTTATTTCTTCCATAAACAAGTGCAGTCTCATTTACATACTAATAAGTATTTAAGATTAGTCTCATTTACATACTAATAAGTATTTAAGATTTTTTTTTGAGCTCTTGTTACAATTATTTTGGTTGTTGATCAAATTAAGATGTTATATTTATTGTAAAGATTTAACCGTATTATATCGTTTGCAGGTTACTCTAAAATAATTTTATTTTGAACCTATAGGGATCTAAGAAATCTTACATGTAATATTTTTTATTATTTCATACTATACTTACTAAAGTATTTCATGCTTTATGTTATATTATTTAAAAATGTATCACGATAAAACTTCCAGCTATCACTTTTACGTTTTCAAAAGGTTAGGTCGATAAGTAAAATAAATATTATGAAAGTAAATAGGCGTGTGTTATGTGTTTATTACATCACCCAAGCCAAATAGCTACATAATGTTGAGCTAAGTGAGTTAATACTATATTTGTTTTTGTGAAAGTACTTATTATTTTTGCAATTTATTAAAATCGCTTCCGCCATGTGTTTGCTTTAATCTTGAAAGTAGATTTTAATGCAGTTTTCGGATAGAGTTGTTGTTCTGGATGTTAACCGTTTAAATATATGGAACAATTTAGATATACTTTACAATCAATTTCATTTGTATATTATCATATATTTATGTCATGTATTCGTATTATATAATTATACTAGCAACCCGCCCCGGCATCGCACGGGTATAAAATATACATATAGCCACTGAAAAAATGATCAAAATCGATTATCTGTGCCAAATAATATAAAAATTGCCCCAGTAGTTCGCGAGATCCCTTTCAAATAATTTCCCCCGTTTTTTCCACATTCTCCTATTAGTCTTAGCGTGATAAAATATAGCCTATAGCCTTCCTCAATAAATGGGCTATCTAACACTGAAAGAATCATCAAAATCTGTTGCGTAGTTTTAAAGATTAAAGGGAACAAAGGGACATGAGGGAAAAAAAGCGACTTTGTTTTATAATAAGTAATAAGTATATCCCCAACAAATGGGCTATCTAACACTGAAATAATTTTTCAAATCGGACCAGTAGTTCCTGAGATAAGTGCGTTCAAGTTAGCACTTTCAAATAATTTTCCCCGTTTTTTCCACATTTTCCTCTATTTCTTTGCTCCTATTAGTCTTAGCGTGATAAAATATAGCCTATAACCATCCTCGATAAATGGGCTATCTAACATTGAAAGAATCACCAAAGTCTGTTGTGTAGTTTTAAAGATTAAAGGGAACAAAGGGACATGAGGGAAAAAAAGCGACTTTGTTTTATAATAAGTATAGATTAACTACATATTATATTTTTTTATTGTATGTGTATTATTATGTAGGCAGATTTCTAAAATTTATCTGTGCACGCCCTATCTGATATTTCCCATCACATTTCTCTCCGTAGGACTGCTGGAAGAAATTTCTGTTAGAGATAAGCAGTACCTTTGTATCGTTTTTCTTCTGTGTATATTTCGTGTTAAAAATGTATGTGTGAAATAAATAGTAAATAAAATAAAAATAAATAATCAACTTGCAGTATCAATATAGAGCATAGGATAAGTTGTATCCCTGAAAAATGTTTGGCGCGTGATAGAATAGTTGCGGAAAACATCTAGTCATAATATAATTATGAATTCCACCTGTGTAAAGTAGAATAATAATATATTATGTTAATAACTCAAATGAAAATTATTGTTTAAATAAATGAAAATACTTACTGGTGATATACAACCATTATGGATTACAATTTACAAGGCTATCATCCATATTGATTATTAACCCATCAAGCCCCATAAGCTCACCGGTGAGTGAGACACAATAGAATAACAATATATTTCTAAGAATCCACGATCGAAGGATTAATATATCACCAGTAATATAGGTATTATATCATATCAATTCGGATTAGGTATGTATTTTAAAAGTACCTTTGCTATTTATTCAAATGTAAACCTTTTAAAAGCCAAACATTTAAAGCCAAATTCGAATGTTAACTTCTAACTTTTTACGAAGTCAAGGGCGCTGACCTCGGTATTTGAATATTCTATTAGGTTTCTTAAAAATGAAAAAAAAATCTGTTAACTGACGTCGCAAAATTTGAAAGCACAAAAGGTCACGAAGGCTCGCTAAAAGATCTCACATTATTAAAACCTCATTACGGACATAATTTCAAATCAATTTACAGTCACGCCGTATCCCATCAATCAAGAAATATGTGCACGGCAAAATTATTCCTAATTTTATAAACATAAGGTGCATTTTGGAGATTCAAGAAAAAAATTGTGAGGGTGCTAAAAGATCCCTACAAAAGAGTTCAACGCACGTCGCTCTTTGTTCACGACCGCTGGCCTGTGACTCCGGGTGGCTTCCTCGCAGGTTGATAGGGAATCTTAGCCATCATCATCATCATCACGACTATAATTCTTATTGTCATGATCCCTTAGCATGTCAGAATTAGGTACAATATTATATGTATACAAATCAACTGATAACAGAAAAAATTTAAGACGACTAATTATCTAGATTACTAGCGACGCGATGTCTACTTTGAACCGTAGTTTATGTACAATTAACATTATGTACATTATTACATACTAAATAGTAAATACATAGTAACATAATAATATGAGTTATGACCTCGATATGACGACCGTCACGAATGTAATGCAAAAAAACGTGCCAATGTTTACTGTTGTGTAAAATTTATTCGTCCATCCCGCGAATAATTGTGTCGCTGTAATAAGTGGCTCAAGCACGAATAAGTTATGGTTCTGCTACTGGATGATATATATAAATAAGTTATGGTTTTCAATTGATAAATTTAATGATGCCTGGTGGGATTTGGCTGGCATAATATAAGTAGGCAATTGGCATAGAAAAATGTCATAAAAATACATACACTTTGAAAAGAATTTAATATAAATTATAATGATAATGATTATTATTATTATTATTAAAGAATATAATACACAGGCTTTAGCTATTTACTATTCAGACTTAGTTCTATCAATATATTAGTAAGTTCTATGTCCAACAACTCATTATTGTGCAACATTCTGAGCCTGACACATCGTGATCTAAAGCAACTGTTTTAGAAAATTTAAGTAGATAGTTTAATTTAATTTTAATTAACATAAAATCTTCTAGAATTATCCATGACCGTAACGACGACCTCAGCTTATGTAATAAAAAGTCATAATCACGAGCTAGACGTTTAGTAATATTGTAACAACACAATATTTTGTTGAAAAATTACATAATTTATTTCTAAACTAGATGACACCTGCAACTCCGTGGCGCTAATATTCGTTTATCGCGCAGGAACCTTACATTTTTCCGGGAAAAAATGTATCCTTTTTCCTTTCCTAGAACTCAAAGTATCTCCATACCAAATTTCAGCAAAATCGGTTCAGCTGTTTGAGCGTGAAGAGTTAAGAGACGGACACACTTTCGCATAATATAATATTAGTATGAAGAATAGTAAGGACAACTATCGCTTGATAGTAATTGTCCTCTTACTATTCTTCATGACATATTTAACTGCTTAGTTAAATATGTAATTTCATAGTATCTAATTTTGTTCATTACATGAAAATATCTTTCCGGCTAACTAATTGTACAAATAAGTTAATTATCATTGTTAATGTAATTATGACAGGTTGCAATATTGAATCGATTAATAACATGTTAGTAATTTGCATTAATGAAATGCAGTGTGTATTATATTTTATGTACCTATCGAGGCATTAAGTTGCTATTCTTTTATTTTTATTATACAAGTATACTTATGTTGTAGTTTTATTATTATACATTTGTTTTTGTAAGGAAACATGGTATAGTTCGTCAGAAAAATGGTCTTGTTAAACTTTAAACCAGCTTGGAACCTTGCAACTACAGCTCAGTATGTTTGCACTTTTACAACATATTCAAAGTTTAAATGCGTTCAAGCCTACAAAATTACAACAGGTAAAAGTACTGTTGAGTTCTAAAATCTCACGTAGTCCCTTCGTCTCTGAGCGTAGAAATCTGCTTTAGACTGTGACCGTTCATTTGTTTCAATGCAGCTGTCATTTCGAGGGTGTCGCAAAAAAATGTTTAAGTTGATGTTGGCCTTGCTCAACTCGTTCTAGATGTTAACTATCGGGAGGCTTTAAGGCTATATGACGTGTCTCGCCCACACCGCCCCAGACGGATGCGAACTCGATACATGCAAATACTCACTTAATGGGGTCGAGTATGAAACTCCTTTGGGCACAGCACTAGCACACACACGTACTCAACTGTTCTTAGGCACAAAGAGCAGAGAGACTACGAGCACAGAACACGTAAACAGAATAACACACGGTGAAACTGCATTTTGTGTGAGGCATCGCCTCTGCGCGAGTGCGGACTGAGGTATGGCACTATGGCGGTGCGCGGGCGTCGCGCCCAGCCGTGACGTCACGCAGGTATTCAAAATGGCGCCGAGGAATTTGAGAGCTTAGTACACTCGCCGACAGTTGATTTATTGCGAAAGTTTAGCGTTATGTAGCCGACTGTATCGATGAGATAAACTTTTGAATGACAAATTGTTGCAATAAACGTTAAAGACGTTAATGTTAATGTTTCTGTCAATTTTAACAGAAACTGTTTGTAGTGGAGTTCCCAGAGCGTAAAAATCGTGCAAACCTCCGATTTTTGCATTTAGTGGATGAAAATTTAAGAGAAAAAAAGGAATGTGTAGCTGATAACATAAATAATAAAGTTTACCTATTAAAAAGTAGTGCTTTTGATTTTTAAATTATTCTCTTCCACTTCAAGTAAACTCATAAACTGTAAAATTTTGAAGAAAATGTGCATATTTCTTTCTTTTAAATATACTTATAGCAAAATAATAAAATATATTTTTATCGTTGCTTATATTCCAAGAAAGAAAATAAGTTGAAAAAATATATAGTTTAGATTTAAGATTAATATTTTTGTATGTAGATGAGCATACCTCCAAATGTGCTTGTTGTGTGCCTCGCCAGGTAAATGGCGTTCCTATTTTTCTTTGGTTAAATAGGAAGTTAAAAATTATTTTTTAGGCTTAACAAAGCCTTCTATTTCTTAATGTGTATAACTTTTTAGCTCTTACTTTATTAAATTTTCTGAAAATGTAGCACAAACTTTTCACGGATATTTCGAAGAAAATCTGTATTTTATTTCTTTTGGTTAGGTTTTTACAGAATATTTTTTTTTTCATTAATTATATTTGCTAAAACACACTTAAAGGAAAAAAATACAAATTAGGTTAAGAACTGATATTTTTTGTATTCAGGTAAGCATTTTCCAAACATAGGTCGCAGCATGCGTCTTTAGTATGTACGTGAGATATTTTGTAGCACCCAATTTTTTTTCTGGCTGGAAGTTTAAATATATTTCAAAGACTAGAAAAAGTCTTCCATTTGTCGATGCATTTAATGTTTTAGCTCTCACTTAAATAAATTCTCAACAAATATAGAAAAATATTTTCGGTCTATTTTACACATTTTTGGAGATATTTAAACGTTTTTAAGTACTTACTTAAAAGTTATCATTTCTCTAAAAATTAAATACGCACAACAAGTAAGTTTAACACACTTTTCTTTACAATCCTTAAATCCACCCAAACCCTTTTATCTTGGTTACGACGAGCGGTAATCTGTAAAAACTTTGCAAAAACCTTATAGTTGTATTTAGCTTAGCAAAGCAAACTTTCTTTTTAAAAAATTGTGTATTTGGTTAATTTTCAACGTAAAAAATCGGATAAGAGTCATTAAATAACAGGAACAAGAATTTTTTTTTCTGGACCGGTTTTATACGGTGAAATATTAATTTTTAATTAAGTAACTAAAAAATTAAAAGCATAAAAAATTTTGGTAAACTGCAAGTTCTAGTGTAAAAAAGAAAATGACACCTCAAAAACAAAAATCCATTCACTATTACAATTTTCGGATGTTAAAACCTCTGGCGACTGCACTATTGGTTTTGACTTTGAAATCTAAAGTTAGTACTTATGTAAGTACTACACTTTCGATAGCAAAACCTGTTTATTGATTTTTTTACCAAAACAACTGGTGAACAGCAGGAAATTTTATATAGAAGTGCAAGGCTAGTCATTCTGTAGATACTTATCGTAAACAATAAGGCCAACTTTCAAAATTAAAATAAGCACAAACAAAATCTTATACTTAACGTTTTTAATAATTATTGTTAATTATGATATTATAGGTACTTGTATATTTTGGCATATAAAACAAACATTAATACTTCAGTCAGAATTTCCAGGAATTGCTATTGTATTCTATTGTTGTCGTGATCACCGGTGCTCGCGCGGGGCCTGAAGGATTAAACGCTAATAAAAAAAAAAAAAAAACTTAAAACATTGTAACAGGTGTGATATCAACAAGCGAGTAAAAAGCTCCTTTCACCGGCACGAATGAGGCGAGACAATGAATGGACTACAGATGATGGGACTAACTGTCCTAAACCCGAGATGGGCATTGGGCAGGTACCAGTGAGTGCTTTTTATCACATTTACGAACTGGTCTTCTCATTTTTTGTGCGAAGCTTATATTGCTTTAAGCCTTGGCAATTAAGGCGACGCCTTGATAATTTGGCTGTAGCGATGCCGATTTTTCTCAGCAATGACTAAAGCTAAGAAAGTAAAGTTCATTGTCAGTATTCATCATGTCTTTGTCTTTGAATTGCCCATAGCATAACACGATTGGACAACTTTTATAACACAGAATTATCAATCGAAAAGACCTCTGTAAAAAAAGGGATTCCTATTTTTCCAACAGAGGAGAGTGATTTAAGGTTCCAAAATTTGTACATAAATTGGTTGAAGCATACACTTTAATATGTGCATAGCTTATATGAAATGTATTTATGGTTTTTAAATTACGCGACAAAAACCATTTTGTTGCTTATGCCCTTTCCATTTTTTGCTGTTCCATTGCTTGTTTTCTATGAGAGGCCGGCCCGGCCTCTCATAGAAAACAAGCAATCTAAAACATATCCAACACGGTTTCTTACTTTAACGCGGCGTCACCTTAACAATACAATATCATAAGTCACATGGGAACGTTTATTACACGTGCCTATAGTAAATTTTTATCACAAATACACGTTTAAAAGTATGTACTTATAATTCAATGGTTTAGAGCAGTTGTCCTCTACCTTTTTTTCATGCGGACCACAAACATGTGTCTTGGTGTCGCGGGCCGCAACAAAAAAATTTTAAGCGTAAAAAAATTAACGATTTAAAACTGGAAAAAAATTAACGACTATCACGTAGACTTTACGTTATTTTGCCGGTGGGCGTGAATTTCAAAATTGTTAAACATCACGCGGGCCACAAATAAAGGGTTGGGGATAGCGGGCTTAGAATATTTCTAGGACCGGCCTTTCGTTGTTTCATGTGGTTCAACCTTGATATGGCCAAAATAGAACACATTGTACCCAGTGGGTACCATCAGAGAAATGAATACGCAGACTCGAGCCGAAATCAACATTGTGGGCACACGGGCCACCGGCCACAACCACAAAGCGCCGCCACCGACATATTTCCTGTAGTTTTCATACATTTTATATGGACTCGCCGCACACGGTTGACTCCCCACACGCTACAATCGTCCAATCGTCTTGTTTCTTGTGAGTTGTGGCGGAGCTTGTGACTGTCGCATGTGGCCCGTGTGCGGCGACACTAAGGGCTCCCGCACACGGGCCACCAGCCACAACCATAAAACGCTGCTCCCGGCATATTATTTCTTGTAGTTATCATACATTTTTTGACACCGGTGGCCGCCACACGCTACAACTTAAAACGGCGTTTGTGGTTGTCGCGTGTGGCCCGTGTGCGGCGACACTTAGATAGCCTTAATCACGTCATGACTCGTGATCTGTCGCCAATGCTTCATTATAACCCGTCCAAACAACGTTCCGTCTTCTTCTTCTTCTTTAGTGGCCATTTCGTGGGTTGCCAACAATATAAGGTCTGCCATCTGTCTATGAATCTATTTATCTATAATCCTTACTAATATTATAAATGCGACAGTGTGTCTGTCTGTCACCTCTTCACGCTTAATCCCGATTTTGATGAATTTGGTATGGAGATACTTTGATTCCCGGTGAAGGACATAGAATACTTTTCATTCCGGAAACGTTTACGTTTTCCGCGCTATAAAGGAATTATGGCACAACGGAATTACGGATCTAGTTACATAATATTTTTCGATGATAGTCGGCAGCTGAGCAAAATTAATACATATTACGATTTACGTACAAGTGACAACATACCTTAGTGATATCGTCCTTATATTATGCGTAATACATAAAACTACTCTCGTAACCTTTATGGTACATTGGAGTAACGGTTCCCTTTTAATCTAAGCTTCGGGTACGTTTTCACGCGCCGTTTGCTTTTATATTACGCAGTCTTACTATATTACGTCTAAGGGTTGGACCTCATCTGGCAGCACGGAATCGCATTTGTTCCGCCTGTGCTACCACGTGCTGCAGTGTGCTGCGGCATGCGAATGCGCGCTGTCGCATTCCGCAGACAAAAAAGGCGATCGGATGCGAAGGTGAAAGGATGCGTTGGCATGGTATCGCGCGCTTCAGCGTTCCGGAGTCTCCCTGCCGACCATTGCATTTTGTCCGTGAATCGTGATGCCGATCGCATCAAGGATTCCGCCGCGTGCTATCGCATTATGCTTTCTGTCTTGGTCTAGCAAATGGCAGTTCTAAGCGACAGAAAGAGAAAGGGCGACGGAAAAAGGCGATTCCGTGCTGCCAGATGAGGTCCAACCCTAAAGGTACCGTTCTGATCAACGCGGCAAGCGACTGCGACCGACAAAAATTAAAATTGATTGCCACTTTATGACATATAGGGTTGTTTCAGACCGCAACGCGACGAGTAGATGCGTTTCTTAGAAATTAGTATGGATTTGACAGATTCGCAAGACGTCTCAATCAATTGAAATCTGTCAAATCCATACAAATTTATGCCGCGCTGCGCCTCGCCTCGCCTCGTCACGTTGCGGTCTGAATTGACCCATAGGCTGTAGGTTTCATTTTACTCTACGCCACTACAAAGCACTACAAATAGGAGGTGGGTCGCTAGACCGATGTGGGTAGAAAATGAAGCCCATGTCATAAAGTGGCATTTTATTTGAATTTTTGTTGGTCGCGGTCGCTTGCAGCAAGTAGCAACGCCAGGATCGTAAGGCCATAACTTTACTGTATTACTTAACTTAGTCCACTAGTTCACACGCGCGACTTAGCTCGAGGAAGTACTAATGTATCCTGATATAAAAATACGTGGAGATAATTATTATTATTGCTATAAGAAATTTTGAATTGTTTAGTTTCTATGTCGTGCCGATCAAAACACCCTTTAAACGTTTTTGATCGTTTGCAATATTCGCTTTCCGATTAGTTCTTTCCGAGTCATTAAACGTGTGTTAATTGAAAGAGCATAAAGGCTTCTTGTTACCGTAGTGTGGCGTGGTGCTGGCCATCGTTCAAATTTTTCAATGTCACGTCCCAAGACGAAATGCGCGCACGGGACAGTCTAGTATTAAAAAATATTAGTATATGGTCTTACGAGCACACTTTTCAGGGATAGCTCGATCGTACGTTCACGTAGTCATTTTGTGTAATAATGTTCAAAATTTTAAGTCAAATAGAAATCCATTATTTAAAAACTTAGAATAATTTACTACATACCTATATTATTTCGCTTTCAACAAAAGATTTCCGCTTTTTCATATTATGTCAAAAATCTCGACTTGGTAAAAAAAATCTAGCTATGCCAGTGCCAACTAAACTGGACGCTCGCGTTTAGAGTAAGCAATTATGCTTTATTACACGCTCCATACAATGGACTTTCTATTTTAAACATTTTAACAAAACTCACATAACGTTGTCGTAACGCGACGGAAATCCCATATAAAGCTGGAGAAAGCATTTACGAGTTGTTATAGATTTGAAATGGTGCTAATCATTGATACAGATTTTATTATTTCTGAGAAAACTACTTTTACGGATATTAGTGTGGGTATTTTAAGGCCCATTATCTCCAACTTAAGATGCTGCAGCACTTGTAGCTAAGGGTGAAGCCAAACGAGCGTAATTTGTGAGTTGTGAATCGCAGAATTTCGGATGCGTAAATATATTTTCATACAAATCATGACTCACAGTATTATTACGCTCGTGTAAATCAAACAGGACCTTTGTATGAAACCGAATGCAGCAGAATTTCTGCCGGCGGAAATTCTGCGACTCACAACTCACAAATTACGCTTTATTACTAATTTACGTTTGACTTCAACCTAAGTGTCTAAATACACTAGGCCGAAGTTACGCGGCGTAAATTACGTCCACAATGTCAAACGCACACTAGTGGCAAATGATTTCATTTGCCACTAGATGGAACTTCGGTATTTACCGAAAACCCTTATTAATCCACACGTAAAACTTAACTACGATAACATTCGTAATATTCTAAGCTTTACTCCGGACTTCGGATTTGGCCTTCGTGTGTCGGCTCACGTTATTGTCCATCGACCCGTTTCGGTCGAACTGACTCAAAATGTCCCATCGAAGAAATTGATTTATAGGCAGTTGACGGACCTACGTAATTCGGTCGGATAATGTCAATTCAATGTTATTTGTGAATTGTGTTCTATCGGCTGGGTTTGACATAACGCGATCAAGTTACGCAGATCCACTATCTGCCTATGGCATCCATTAGACGGTAGGTTTTGCTGACAGTTTTACCACAGTCATGACTGATGGGTAACCTACCGTATAAGAGCGTGACTGACGGTGATTGACGAAAATCTGGATACATTCGTCAGTCCATCAGTCACCATCAGTCAAACATAATTCATGATTGATGGAATTGACTGACGAGGAACCTACCGTGTAATGGATGCCTATGAAAGTTAAAAAAAAGTTGAATTTTTTATTCGCAACAAATATACATATTCGGATTTTGATGATTCTTTCAGTGTTAGATAGCTCATTTACCGAGGAAGGCTATAGGCTATATTTTATCACGCTATGATTAAAAGGAGCGAAGAAATTGAGAAAAATGTGGAAAAAACGGGGAAATTATTTGAAAGGGCTAACTTGAACGCGCTAATCTCAGGAACTACTGGTCCGATTTGAAAAATTATTTCAGTGTTAGATAGCTCATTTATTGAGGAAGGCTATAAGGCTATATTTTATCACGCCAAGACTAATAGGAGAATGTGGAAAAAACGGGGGAAATTATTTGAAAGGGCTTATCTCGCGAACTACTGGAGCAATTTTTATGTTGTTTGGTACAGATAAGAAATAGACCACGCCCAACTAGCAAAAGTTGGTTCTGATTAAGTCAGATTTGCGTTTTCGTGAAGACTTATGGTGTATGAAGTATACTTAGAACAGTCACATAGACTACTTTAAAACCGCGTTTGGGCACAAATTCAGGATCTTTGGTTTTGAATTTGTTTTGTACAGATCAGGAAAAATGCTAATAGGGATGATGACAAGGTCAAAGATTAGCGAATTTTGTTAATAAAATAAAGAAATCGGGGTAAAAAATAAGTGTTCCCAAAATTTCAGCTCGATAGCATTTGTATTTTTTTTGTTATGTGCCTTCAAAGTTGGATAATCAAGTCGATTTTTTTTTTCAATTAAATTTCTTAATATTTGTATACCATTCGATAACTTATGCAATTAAAAGCAACTTTTGTTATGAAAGCACTTTCACAAACGCAATATATATACCTATCGAACAAAGTTCTCTCCCGATCCATACAAACTACGAAAGAGTGACGTCAGTCTTTCGTAGCACTTTGTATGGAGCGTTTCCGGCAGGTCTATTTTTTGAGATGTTTGAATTTTCATATCTTGCTGAATTTTTAAGCTATCAGAGTCATTCTTTCAGCGATGTTTCTATTTTTTAAGGGTTTTTCAATTACCAATATGATAAAAAATAAGTCATCAAGCCTATTACTCTTAATTTGATCTTCAAAACGCACTATATCGTCCTACATATCTTCAGTACTGCTAAACTAGAATCGTTATGAGACTAATAGATTTGCACAAAACTCCGTGTGTGCGTCACGCGTGTTTGTCAATTTATAACAAATTATATTATAAGCAATATATAGACTAGTGATTGCGACCCACTGACCTGCATTATACAAGTACGCTGGACTGATGATACCCAGACATATATTGTGCCTATTTGAAGCGGAATCAGCTCCCCCAATATTCGGGAAGAGAACTAAATCTGACATAATTTGCAAATGGCCGCTCAATCGCTAATGGTTGTAGAAACCACAGATAATAGTATACCTCCATGGTAGAAACTAGTATTAGTTCCAAGTACTCCCACTACTGCCATCAGCGCTAATTTTTACGTCAAATTTAGTTCTCTTCCCGAATATTGGGGGAGCTGATTCCGCTTCAAATAGGCACAAAATATGTCTGGGTCTATCATTTCAAAGGGTATCATTAGTCCAGCGTATTTGTATAATGGAGGTCAGTGCTGCAACCTCACGCGCCCAGCTTTAAGTGCGAAGGTAAGTTTTTCGTTGATATATATATATATATGTGTTTATATGGTGTATTTTCAACGCCCCCTTGTTATTTTTACTTTTAATTTAATATATTTTTTTTAATATACAAACTGATACAAGACTATTATAAGATGTAAATCCGACATTATGCTATTGTAGGACTTATGCTCCGATTTAGAGTGTGACAGTTTGAAACCACGTTAAATTGGGGTTCCTTGCAAATGTTATCAAAAAACCGTTTAAGAATAAAATAAATATTAGCTTGGGTTAGTCTGACTTTGTTATAAGTTCATAATTTTAATGGATTATTTGTTTCAGATAGACAATGAAGACCTTGCGAACACTACTTACGCTTAAAATTATTGTTGTTGCCATATTATAAATCTTATATATAAAATTCGCGTGTCACAATGTTAGTCCACGAACACCTCCGAAACGGCTTTACTGATTTTTACCAAATTTTATATGCATATTCAGTAGGTCTGAGAATCGGCTACTCGGTACTTTATATATTGATAAGTACATATGTTGAATAAATAATAGTAAATTATTACAACCTGAGACTGACGGCGACCATTGTTTGTGCGACGGGATAGCGATCGACGTTGCCATGGTGACATACTTATTTAGTCACTTCAATAAAATAATATGGCAAATATATTATGGCAAAGCAACGTTTGCCGGGATAGCTAGTAAAACTATAAAAATAATATACAATAAATATTTTATTAATATTTTATTAATAAACCTTAAGTAACATTGCAGCATTACTTCTATCTACAGTTTTAATTATTATTTTTCACAAAAAATTAAAACCGACTTCCAAGGTAAAAACAATAATAACATCCTTATAATATGAACTAAAAAGTATTAAACAATTATTCCTATCTAATAGTACCTTTTTCCGAATTCGGCTAAAACTCGACTATTTCTGTACTCAATCTTCATCATTTTGAAGTCGGTACCAGATTAATCTTCAGTTCTCTGACAGAATATTTGAAACTTTTGGAACTGGCACCGACTTCAAAATTATGAAGATTGAGTACAGAAAAAGTTGAGTTTTAGCCGAATTCGGAAAAAGGTATTATTAGATAGGATTAATTATTTAATACTTTTTAGTTCATATTATAAGGATGTTATTATTGTTTTTACCTTGGAAGTCGGTTTTAATTTTTTGTGAAAAATAATAATTAAAACTGTTGTAATCGTTGAACATACAACAATAAAAAAAAAAAAATATCCACAGCCGAATATATAACCTCCTCGTTTTTTGGAAGTCGGTTAAAAATATTCATTAACAGTATGAGAGACATACCTATCTGTTCTAGAAAATGTACGAAACCACTAGATTGTTTACTGCACTTTTCTTGGTTTATAATATTTGTACTTGTCATTTTGTGCAAATTTTTATATTTAGCCGTAACTTTTTTTCTGAATCCACCGCATCGCTTTAGTTGTGTCAATTTTTTCTAAAATCCATTAAGTATGCGTTTATTCAAGATTTTAAAAACGCAACATACAAGACTTTATCAGGATTAATTATCATTTATGAGAGCATGGGACCAATTCAATGTTTTTAATGCTGTAACAGCCACGATACTTGCTAGGTACTTCAGTAATTCTAGCATCGCTTGAACAATAAGTAGCGTACCTAAGACTTGTATGCATCCTCGCAACGCATTTTTGTGGAGATGTGTTAGTCTTACTTATGATTTTATTTATACTTATGTACTTGACATAGAGGTAGAGTCTCATATCGTGCTACTTTAGAACTATGCTTAGATTAGCATTTCAAAGTGCAATAATAAGCCAACATACATCAATCAAAACTATTCTGTGGCTATTGGCGGACTTCTTGCATTATAAGCTGCTATTTCTAAGACCATGTTGCTAGTTGGACGTGAAGGACCATAGGCTATCGATTTTAATAATTTTTTCAACGGCTATATATTTTATATCCGTGCGATGCCGGGGCGCGCCGGGCGGGTCGCTAGTAATGAATAATATAGTTCAAAACACCTGTTTAATGTTCATTTCACGCGTTGTCACTAAAGAGATATTGAAATTTCTACGCTTATTACTAGAACTACTTAGAGTTAGGCCGCGTCGATTCAGAAGCTTGGCTCTACATTAGATCTGATGTCTTTTTCATAAAGCAAACCTTTTGCGGTCGTCGAGGTAACTTTTACATGAAATATTTTTGGTGGGATTTCAGTCCTTTTTGTAAGTTGCTACTTGATAGGCAGTCTTTTTAGTCTTTTTAGTGTTTTATTTTTTATTAAGACGTTTTTAGTTAATGTCCATCCCGTGGAAACTTTCATGTCCCTATTCATAAAATTGGTGAAAGTCTCATTTAAACTTCAATTACCCCCCTACTAAACTTATTTTACGGCATATAAGTTATAACCAAATTTCGGCGTATTTTAGATATCAATAAAATATAAAGTATTTGACCTATTCAATTGAGACTTTGTATGTTTAATAAGTCTATTATTAACATCATATCCTGAGAATATCTGGCACATCGGAGACCAACTCTATAAGGGTCAACTTTCACCCCCCAATTTTAGGGGATGGGGGACGAAAATTAAAAGTTTATGATTTTTTTTTGGTTGTATACTGAACTTAGATTACATACCAAATTTCAGCTTTCTAGCACTTCAGGAAGTGGCCAAACATTTGAATGACCATCAGTGTGTCAGTGACGAAATCGGCGTATTTTAGATATCAATAAAATCTAAAATATAAGAGCTATTCAATTGAGACTTTGTATGCTTAATAAGTCCATTGATAACATCATATCCTGAAAATATGAACTATCTGCTACAACGGAAACCAATTCAATGAAGGTTAAAAAAAACGGCGAAACACATCGAGAAAATGTAGGTAGTGCCCTTGCGCTTCGCTTGGCTCGTCTCGGCGGGTGCACTGCCGTGCACCCAGATCTGGTCGCAAATATTAATTATGCTCGCCCGTAGCGTCGCCTGTCCGCCCTCGTGGGACGAGTCCATCCTTGTTCCCTAACGTTATAAGAGACTCGTATTTCCTGTAGCCAGCTCATCGTGGTATCCATTATTCCTCGGTTTACTTTTAAATTGTTATATAAATAAAATATCTGCTGAAATGCGATTCGTTCATAATGTTTCTTGGACTAAAATCATATAAGAATTACTTATAACAAGACATTATAACAACAACATTATGTCATAGATACGTACACGATACAACATAAGAATATGATATACATCATTAATATACGTTTGATAATATTAAGTATATTTTATATTTTGACTTTTTCGTACATATGATACGATTCAATGTACCTAATTAGCAATAAACTGAATTTGTATTTTTCGTTTTGTTTATGAAAGCTCACGTTTAATTTAAAATCGGACGTATTTTCCTGTCCTTTGAATAAGTGTTTTTGAGCAAACATTTTCGGCAATTATCCAGGAGGCAAAGTATTTTCCACTAAAGTTGATATTTCCAGCGACCCAGCAAGATGCTAATTGCGTTACGTGGTGTACCCGAAAGCAAAATTTACCAGCGAAATATACAAATTGTGCGGTTAGATAACATCCCCGGGAGAAATAAGAATATTCATATTGTCCACATGTTTCCTTGTATAATATTATACTTTGAAGAAAAGCGAGATTTTATCTTAATTGCTTAAGGGCGCATTTTCACTGGCCGATAGGGCCCGCATGCGGGGTGCGGGAGATTTCTGAAACGCATGCCTCGACCAATCAAAATGCGCCATTAGTTGTCATAGACTGTATACCGCACGAGTTAACGACTAATGAAAATGCGCCCTTAAACATGATTTGCGTCAAGGAGTACGAATTGCGATTTTAGCTTGTAGAGATATTTAAATTCAAAACCGTGCTTCGCTACGACACGTGTAGTAACACAATTCACAAATCACAATACAAGGCGATGACAAGTTCATCTTCTGTACGTAGGTCCAAAGATCTCGTAAACCTACGTAGGTCAGAGAAGTTGACTCAGGCAGATAGCGCGGGCGGACCTATGTAGTTTGTGGTAGTTTGGTCAAGTTATGTCAAAACCAGCCGACAGATCATAATTACTGATATTGAATTGACATAACCCAACCAAATGACGTAGGTCCGTCAACTGCCCATGAATCAATTTCTTCGATGGGTACATCGGCCCGCCCTAAGGGTCCGCCCAAACAAACGCATGAATTTGGCTTATTCGATAATATATTATAAAAAGTCGGAGTAACACAACAAAGCAATATAACAATAACAATCATAATAATTATTGCTATCAAAGGTACATCAAGTGGAAACCATAAACAAAATAAATTTTGTTGTATCCAGTTAATACATAAATTACTTAGCGAATAATAATTATAAGTTGATAATATAATATTGGGTACTCAATCGGTATGCGGTTGGGCTGTGTTTGCGGCTTAGAAATCTATCGGCAATTGAATCAATCCATTTATTAACAAGTCGGATTGGAAACCTACAATGTTTGAATTGAATTATCAGGATATTATTTACGTAAATTGAATTTTCAGCATCAGCATCAATGTTGTTTGATAATAAATAACTCTTCATATATGTAATTGATTGTACTGACGGTTCTTGGTGGAAATTCATGTTGAACACTAATAAAACACACTTTTTCTTGCACTTTATCCACTATATTACGATATTATTATAACTTTTTAACAAATTACACGACCGGTTTCGAAATTATTCATCATCAGGTGTAAGTTTAACGTCGGTAGTTTTAAATAATTAAATATAATCAAAACAAACATTAGGGTTGTCAGCATCATGGTATTTTTTTACAATTTGGTAGAATTTTTATTCCAAATAAGAGTATTTTCTACTAATGTTAAAATTAATATTTAGTTGGACTTACCTATTTTATATTGATAAATTAATAATTTTATGCTGGTAATGTCACATATACAGATTTCAGAGCCTAAAATTAAGTAATAATTGTTAAATTTCTAAATAATAATTAAAACATGTCACAAAATTTTCTATAAAATTATTAAATGTCAAACAAATTAATATAAACGATGTCAAACTAATAATAATAAAACTTAAGACGATACAATTGTCTAATTTCATCACCAATAATTTAATTTAATTGTCCATAATATTAAAATTATAAAAATTAATATCTATATGAATGTCAAATAAATTAAACTAAATTAAAATATCATGTCAATAAATAAAATATAATGTCCATAAAATTATATAAAATTAATAAATATCATGTCAATAAATTAAATTAGCGGTGAAATGTAAACTGAAATTAATGTATAAGTAATAATAATTTAAATGTCCTGTAATAAAATTGAATTTGATAGGCATGTCTGGTCGTTTAACAAGTTCCCATATTTTTTGTGTCTGTTGACTTCGAGTGCTTCCAGTGCGTCCATTTTCTTGCTTTTGGGTAAAACATGTAGGTATTTAATGTTCTTGTCAGGTTCAAAATTATGGTCATTATTATTTAAATGTTCAGCAAATGTAGATCTTTCTGTTTTCCTTTTCCAAGCTGTGATGTGTTCTTTTATCCTGGTTTTAAATTTCCGCCCTGTCTGACCTATATATATACCTCCACATGTTTCGCAAGAAAGGCTGTATATTCCGCTATTGTCCGTGACGTTAAACTTGTCCTTGTTATTACATAACAGACTTTTTAGGGAACCCGTAGTGTAAAATGCTACTCTGGTCTCCTTGTTTTGTAAGATCCTTTGAAACCTATACGATAAAGGGCCAATATAAGGTATTTTAACCCAAGTGCTATTTGCTTTTTCCTTATCTCCTGAATTGTCGTATAGCAGTCTTTCGGCCATCCTTCTCCTAGCTTTTTTAAGGATTGTGTCAATAAGTTCACTTTTGTAACCATTACTTACAGCGATATGTCTTATCGTGTCTAGTTCTGTCCTGAAATCATTCCTTTCTAGGGGTACATTTAGCAAACGGTGAACAAAAGCGTGGAAAGCGGCGTGTTTGTGTTGGCGCGGATGAGAGGAGTTAGCATGAAGGACATTTTCACTATATGTAGGTTTTCTAAATATTTTAAATTTATGATGACCATGATTTATATCTATAGATAAGTCCAGGAAGTTTAATACTTTGTTGCCTATTTCTAATGTCATTTGTATTTTATTGTTAACTGTATTCAAATAATTAAAAAATTCATTTAAAATTTCAACTTTACCATTCCATAAACATATTATATCATCTACGTATCTGTACCAATAAATAATGTATTCTTTGTATGAGGTTTCCAATATCCTTGATTCAAAATTATCCATAAAAATGTCTGCACAGAGAGGAGACAAGGGGCTACCCATCGCCAATCCATCCTTCTGTTTATAAGTTTTACCATTATAAATAAAATAATTTTGATCTAGGCAAACCTTCAATATGGCCTTTAAGTCTATTACCTCTTGAGGGTCTAAATTTGAAGTGCATAAAATTTCGTCGATAATATTTACTACTACTTATTTGACTTAGTAATCACAAAAGCAGACAAAGGCAACACAGTAGTAATTGTTACAAAAACAGATTATGACAATAAAATAATGGATTTCCTAAATAACAATGATTTTGAAATTTTAAAAAAAGATCCAACCGAAACATATAATAACGAGGTCAAAGACATAGTTCGCTCTACGGACAGTATACTTAAAAATATTAACCTAGCATCAATTTTATCTATGAACCCCTTGCCACCGCGATTGTATGGATTTTACAAACTACACAAGCAAGGGGAACCTATAAGACCAGTGGTTTCATACACAACGGCACCAGCTTACAAACTCGCTAAGAAGGCAAATACTATTTTTAAAAATTTATCAAAATTTAAGCCGAAGTACACAATAAGTAATAGTCTGGAATTAATAAATAAAATTCAAGATTTTCCTGTTCCGAAAAATGCGATTCTGGTTTCCTTTGATGTAAAAAACTTATTTTCCAACATACCCATCAAAGAATGTTTAAATATTATCGACGAAATTTTATGCACTTCAAATTTAGACCCTCAAGAGGTAATAGACTTAAAGGCCATATTGAAGGTTTGCCTAGATCAAAATTATTTTATTTATAATGGTAAAACTTATAAACAGAAGGATGGATTGGCGATGGGTAGCCCCTTGTCTCCTCTCTGTGCAGACATTTTTATGGATAATTTTGAATCAAGGATATTGGAAACCTCATACAAAGAATACATTATTTATTGGTACAGATACGTAGATGATATAATATGTTTATGGAATGGTAAAGTTGAAATTTTAAATGAATTTTTTAATTATTTGAATACAGTTAACAATAAAATACAAATGACATTAGAAATAGGCAACAAAGTATTAAACTTCCTGGACTTATCTATAGATATAAATCATGGTCATCATAAATTTAAAATATTTAGAAAACCTACATATAGTGAAAATGTCCTTCATGCTAACTCCTCTCATCCGCGCCAACACAAACACGCCGCTTTCCACGCTTTTGTTCACCGTTTGCTAAATGTACCCCTAGAAAGGAATGATTTCAGGACAGAACTAGACACGATAAGACATATCGCTGTAAGTAATGGTTACAAAAGTGAACTTATTGACACAATCCTTAAAAAAGCTAGGAGAAGGATGGCCGAAAGACTGCTATACGACAATTCAGGAGATAAGGAAAAAGCAAATAGCACTTGGGTTAAAATACCTTATATTGGCCCTTTATCGTATAGGTTTCAAAGGATCTTACAAAACAAGGAGACCAGAGTAGCATTTTACACTACGGGTTCCCTAAAAAGTCTGTTATGTAATAACAAGGACAAGTTTAACGTCACGGACAATAGCGGAATATACAGCCTTTCTTGCGAAACATGTGGAGGTATATATATAGGTCAGACAGGGCGGAAATTTAAAACCAGGATAAAAGAACACATCACAGCTTGGAAAAGGAAAACAGAAAGATCTACATTTGCTGAACATTTAAATAATAATGACCATAATTTTGAACCTGACAAGAACATTAAATACCTACATGTTTTACCCAAAAGCAAGAAAATGGACGCACTGGAAGCACTCGAAGTCAACAGACACAAAAAATATGGGAACTTGTTAAACGACCAGACATGCCTATCAAATTCAATTTTATTACAGGACATTTAAATTATTATTACTTATACATTAATTTCAGTTTACATTTCACCGCTAATTTAATTTATTGACATGATATTTATTAATTTTATATAATTTTATGGACATTATATTTTATTTATTGACATGATATTTTAATTTAGTTTAATTTATTTGACATTCATATAGATATTAATTTTTATAATTTTAATATTATGGACAATTAAATTAAATTATTGGTGATGAAATTAGACAATTGTATCGTCTTAAGTTTTATTATTATTAGTTTGACATCGTTTATATTAATTTGTTTGACATTTAATAATTTTATAGAAAATTTTGTGACATGTTTTAATTATTATTTAGAAATTTAACAATTATTACTTAATTTTAGGCTCTGAAATCTGTATATGTGACATTACCAGCATAAAATTATTAATTTATCAATATAAAATAGGTAAGTCCAACTAAATATTAATTTTAACATTAGTAGAAAATACTCTTATTTGGAATAAAAATTCTACCAAATTGTAAAAAAATACCATGATGCTGACAACCCTAATGTTTGTTTTGATTATATTTAATTATTTAAAACTACCGACGTTAAACTTACACCTGATGATGAATAATTTCGAAACCGGTCGTGTAATTTGTTAAAAAGTTATAATAATATCGTAATATAGTGGATAAAGTGCAAGAAAAAGTGTGTTTTATTAGTGAATAACTCTTCAAACGATAAAATTATAGACTTTTCAGTACTTACCAAATTCGGCACCTTAAAATCATTTTGTGAAATTGATTCATATGCAAAAATAATTGACTTATTTAAGCCGCATTAGGTCAATTCAATGTTAGTTGTAATTCAACCAACATACGTAAGCAGGCTCGCTATAGATCAGTTCCTCTGACAGTACAATATCAACAAAGTTGGCTCTCGACCATACTCGGGCCATAAGGTTACGTTTGCTCTAGGATGCCTCAAACGATAAAGTGACCGCAACGACTGCAGGCGTAGTTGAACTACGTGCTTAGACGCAAGCAATTCGTTGTCGAGCACTAACTCTGTCAAAAGCACCTACAATAATATTATATTGTTTGTGTTAAAAGAAGTAAGCAATAAGCTAAACTTGTTTAGAGTCCATATTCCTTTGCCGTCAGTCCCTCTAGTCGCTTCTAAAACAAACCCTTAGTAAAGTACAAAGCCTAACTTCAAAAGTATCAGAAGCAAAAAGGCGCTGCATTTTACAGGTAAACGCATACATTGCAGTATTGAATAAGTTCAAACGAGTCGTAACAGCCTCTAAAACCTCCTGAGAGGATTTTGTTATAAAGGAATTAGAGGTCGTAAATTCCCGGAAATATAAAAAGCGGGGCTTTTAAAAGTTTCGAGCACGCGCCGTAATCCTCGCATGATGCTCTTTTACATTCCTCGTAATGTGTCGGAATTGATAGTTTGTAACGAGTTATAAACAAAATAAAGATAAGTATAGTCTTGAGTAAGAAGTATCTCTAACTCGAGATTTATGTTTTTGTATACAAATAAAATTATGTGTCAGGAAAATTTACATTTATTGTTAAGGCAGGGATCAATCTCAATCCAAAACGATAACCTTGCACACAACCAAAGACCATGCGTATACGCATCGCAATAAGATTCATTTTAGCTTAGCATAAAACTGTAGTTACTAGGGGCGGATCTTCTCTATTTTTCATGTTTTTTTTAAATATCTTTGGAAATAAACATTAAGAAACAAAATTGTTCGGTTCAGGATATTTTAATATAGATTTACTAACAATTTATTCAAATAAAATGTACAATTATCCCAGTTAATACTTATATTCCGATGAATTAGATTTTTGTCGGAGGTGAGTTTGTAAATTAATTACAGCCAAAGTATTACGTTTTACAAAAATGTTTTTTTTTATGACACAAGGGGGCAAACGAGCAAACGGGTCAAACGGGTCAAAACGGGGGAAAGCAACTTCCGTCGCCCATGGACACTCGCAGCGTCAGAAGAGCTGCAGGTGCGTTGCCGGCCTTTTAAGAGGGAATAGAGTAATAGGGGAGGGTAGTGATGGGAAGGGAAGGGAATAGGGGAGGGTAGGGAAGGGAATAGGGTAGGGGATTGGGCCTCCGCGCCGGTAAACTCACTCACTCGGCGAAACACAGCGCAAGCGCTGTTTCACGCCGGATTTCTGTGAGAACGTGGTATTTCTCCGGTCGAGCCGGCCCATTCGTGCCGGAGCATGGCTCTCCCACGTTTCTCTTATGGTTGAAAGTCTTTTAAATATTGTGCTTTATATCTCATATTTTTTACATTTCGTTATTATATTGGAACTAGGTAAACCGGGAGTCACGGAATAACAAATTGGGGTTTATTGCCTTTGCCTTAAAGTGATCATGACTACTGAATCTAGTGTGATCATGAGGAAACAAATTATGTCCACTGAAACGTCGGTAGTTTAGTAAATACATAGTATGATTTGGTTCTAACTTCTAAGACACGAGTCACGACTCACGAGTGTGGTTTTCCCACATTCAATATTGTAGGTAGATTCTGCGAATCTCAATAGAAGGTGCGGGGCACGTTGCGCTTAAGATTTTGGGGGGTCATGTCCCCTGGAAACACCATGGTACCTCACATGCATACACTATCCACTAACCTGGCACATGCTCGTCGTTGAAGGTGACTCTGACGGAGTGCGGGCGCAGCACTCGCGGCGTGAAGCTGGCGATGTACTTGTGACCGCCGAGCGGGCGCACCGAGCTGGCCACCAGTGTCCCATTACCGCCGGACACCTCCAGCTCCAGTTGACCTGGACCGGCTGAGCTTGCGTCCACTGGGTGACAAAATGACAGGGTATAAAGCTGAGTAAGTTATTTGGTCCAACTCCAGCAGCCCTGGACCAGCTGAACTCGCGTCCACTGGGGGATTCAAATAGCCAATACGCTAGGTAGAGATTGGCTCCTCGTGTGGCGGGGTGGTGACTGCACAGTGCACAATGTGGATGATCGCTGGTAGAGTTGCGGTAAGTTACATCGTACCCGCAACTCTGCTTTGAGCGAGGAGTGGAGCACCATAGGGTTTTAGTGGGCAGATTACGCAGAGAGTCCCAAATACTCTGGCCGATATCCCCAATTCGCCGCGGACAAAAAAAAAATTATATAGATAACTTGGCTTGTAGACTGGTAAGCAAGCACGAACAGAAGGTTTTGCCAATGTTTGACTTATAGGGTGTTAAATATAAAGGCTGGATTTACACGCTGGGTACATGAAAGACTAATACTGTATGCCGTATGTGCCACGATTGATATTATGAAATCTCTTCACAATATCGAGAGTCGAACCATGATAGACTCTCTTCATGTCCGTATTCGCATGTAACATAAGTTCCACATGTCCCAACGTGTAGGGACCGCGAAATATAATCGAAAAAAATAGCAGATAAATATTTTCCAAATAAGTGTATTCAAAACTTTTGCAATGAAGTATTTAAATTGATTGAGTACCTCTCAAACATAAAATATTAAAAATATTCCCGGAAATAAAGAAGCGTACATGCGAAACAGCAGTTACGCAACATGTTTCAGTGCAATATCCAGAATACGAGTAGATTATTGTGTACGTTTTCCGAACCAAAAAATAAAGTCAATGCTAAAATACCACGTACTACTTATCTCTATTGAATTGATTTCATTGTAAACGTGCAAAAAAGTGTTTAAAAGTTAAAGAAAAAGAGTAAATCAGTAACGGATAATGTGGTCAACGCAAAAATAAGAAAATAATACCTTACCTATAAATTCAACAGGTTGTCCTAAAATTCCTTTGTATGTAGGCTTAATGATTATACCTTTGATACCTCTAATGATATCCCTTTGAATTGGTCTGAAAAAAAAGAAAAAAATACGGGTAAAAACTAAAGGGCCCCCGAGACGATCAAACGGTTTGACTCAAACACGTAAATTTTGGTTTGACTCAAACCATTTTGATCGTTTACAAAGCTAGTTTGAACGGTTTGTCAAACATTTGCGTGTTTGAAGCTCGTTTGATGAAATTTCATATTTTTGTTGTGTTTGACGCGCTGTTTGATCGTGTTCCGATGCGTTTGAACAAACTTTATACCATTCTTTGGAGAAGGTACATTATTTTTAACCGACTAAAAAAGAGGAGGTTATCAATTCGATGCATATGTATGTAATATTTCCAGAACTGCCCAGTTTTCGTATATAATGTTAGTCTATATCAGCATCTGAACAAATGTGCAAAATTTCTAAAGTGTATATGTTTTTATGTTTGTGTTCACATATCTCCGGAACTACAAGTCCGATTTAAATATTTTTTGTTGTACTATAATAGGTATTGTTTAACTTGGGAGACTTCTGCAAGTTTCATCAAAATAGGTTTAGTAGTTTTTGAGATAGGGAATTTAATTCTCAATTTCGTACAATTTTTAAGTCGGTTTTATCTTTTAAAAAATAATATTTATTCGTCACAAGACGTGTACTCCACAGCGAGTATTGAACCAAACTGCGCAGTTTCGTTTGACAAACCGTTCAAACCGACATCAAACACTTGCATCAAACACGTAAGGTTTGATTCAAACCGTTTGATCGTCTCGGGGGCCCTTAAGAGATGAAAATTATTAGCCACTAGCGACCCGCCCCGGCGTCGCACGGGTATAAAATATATAGCCACTGAAAAAAATATTAAAATCGATAGCCTATGATCCTTCACGTGGTCTACTTCTTATCTATGCCAAATAACATAAAAATTGCTCCAGTAGTTCGCGAGATAGGTCATTTCAAATAATTTCCTCCGTTTTTTCCACATTCTCCTATTAGTCTTAGCGTGATAAAATATAGCCTATTATAGCTTCCTCAATAAATGGGCTATCTAAAACTGAAAGAATTTTTCAAATCGGACCAGTAGTTCCTGAGATTAGCGCGTCCAAGTTAGCCCTTTCAAATAATTTTCCCCGTTTTTTCCACATTTTCCTCTATTTCTTCGCTCCTATTAGTCTTAGCGTGATAAAATATAGCCTATAACCATCCTCGATAAATGGGCTATCTAACACTGAAAGAATCATCAACATCCGTTGCGTAGTTTTAAAGATTAAAGGGAACAAAGGGACAAGAGGGAAAAAAAGCGACTTTGTTTTATAATAAGTATAGATGTAGCTTACTCTCATTAACTTTATAATATAATTATTAGTTTATTACTATACTATTATCACAATAACTATTATTATTTCTTACTCTACTATTACCTACTATTATTATTAATTATTATTATTTATTATTATCTATACCTATAAAGATGTATTATAGTTTGTTTATTTGAACGCGCCAACTTCACGAAACGGTTTTTATGTTATTTGGCATAAATTATTATAATTATAGAATAGACCGCGGGGAAGGACGTAGATTACTTTTTCGTTGGGAAAATGTACGGTTCTTGCGGAATATTTTATTTTAAATGCAGGCGGAGCCGCGCGTATCCTTTTTTTTGATTTCTCGTAAAAAAATCTTTAAAGGGAAAACAAAAAATAAATAAATTGTACTTACGTAGGTAGTAAGAATTGATGTCAATAAAAGCGGACTGCGAAGTTTCAAAAGAGCACTAAATGGTAAACTTTTGAGGCAGTCAAAGGAACGGAAATCCGAACACGTTCATTTACATTTGAGACGATATTTAATTAAAATAGAGCCTCATTTCATGTCCTTCTTTTACGGAGTAATATCACATTTATTTCCATGAACACGTGCAATCTAATGCTTTAAAGCTACGGCTCTTATTGATTTCGTACTTATTTCATAAAATTCGTAATTATGGAGCCCATTAGATAGACAGATTCGCACTTTTTAAAGTTCCATCTAGATTGATGCTATAGATTTTTCTAGAAACATACGGTCTTACCACAAAATATTAAACATCTATTGAACAGTTGTTTTGAGACCATTTTGTAATGATTTTTTCTCTTATCAACTGTTCAACAGGTGTTTAAATCTTTTGTAGTAAGGTGTTTATTCGTCAGTTACCTGAATCGGGCGTGTGTGGCGTCCGGTTCAGTGCGGGCCCCCCCGGTCGGGTCGCGGGGGGGCCTATTGGATAAAAAAGACTGCTGCTGCTGTTTCTCCTCCACGCTGCTGTACGACGAGTCGCGTACCACGTACGAGCTCTCGCGCACCTCGCGCTTCGTGAACTCCTGCTGCAATACAAAATAATAATAGTTTAAAAACACGTTTTTTTCGAATTAATTTTTTGATTTTTTAAAAATTATTGCATTGTCATTGGCTCTTAATACGTATGCAAAGTTTCGAATAAATTAGACTGCTCTTGCTCGAAGATTCCGTTACATATAGCCCAAGCTAATAATAAAACCGGCCAAGTGCGAGTTGGACTCGCCCATGAAGGGTTCCGCAGCAGCAATAAGGTTTATTTCTATAAAATTAAAAGGTTTTTGATTTATTTTTATATTTTAGTTGATTTAATAAAAGTTAAATTAAGGTTTACCATTTATGACGTATAAAAAAACTACTTGTTAGATCTCGTTCAAACCAATTTTCGTTGGTAGTTTTTATATTCAGTTGTACCTATGGGGACCCCTAAAATTTTAAATAATTTTTCCATTTTTGTATCAAAATCAAAATGCGGTTCACAGACTACATCTACTCACCAAGTTTCAATAGTAGGTATAGCTCTTATAGTTTCGGAGAAAAGTGGCTGTGACATACGGACGGACAGACAGACAGACAGACAGACAGACATGACGAATCTATAAGGGTTCCCTTTTTTGCCATTTTGGCTACGGAACCCTAAAACAAGTAATATAAGTAAAATAATTTTGTTCGGCAACAAAATCAAAGCTTTTAAATATGTTATGTAAATACCGGTTTCTACCCCGGTGAGAACAATCGATTATTAGATAAGAAACTGAATAGGAAGCTTTCACCCTAAGTTAGTCACGTGGTCACGTGGAGTTTTAATTACCTCTAAGACGGAATATTGATGGGTTTAAAAAGATCATGTTAAAAATACGATCAATCCATCAATTCGTGGCGTACACGATCAAATTTTCGTCAATTCGTATCGGATTGATGGATCAGATTGATGAAAATTTGACCGTGTAACCGGTGACTAAAGGTTTTTAAATCACTTAAGTACAAAGTTTAGATTAGGCCCAGGAATTTAAGATAAGTTCCACATAAATTCCGTTTATTTTATAATGATATTATGTCTCAAATATTTTTTTACCCTAATAACAGAATATCTCAAGCTATAAAGAGAAAAAATAGCTTTTTTGTTCATAAATAAATAAATATTTTATTCACGCTGAAATTCAACTTGTGTAAATTTTCAACCCAAAGTTAGTAACGAAGCATGAATTAGGTTATTCAATTACATAGTATATACCTATGTATAATTACATAGTATGTACCATAATATACCATGATAGTAGGCTTTTTAACCGACTTCAAAAAAAGGAGGTTATCAATTCGACGCGTATGTATGTAATATTTCCAGAACTGCCCAGTTTTTGTATAATTATGTTAATCTATAACAGCTTCTGAACAAATGTGCCAAATTTCAAAAGTGTATGTATGTATGTTTTTATGTTTGTGCACGCATATCTCCGGAACCACAAGTCCGATTTTAGTGACTCTTTTTTATTGTACTAGGTATTGTTCAACATAGGGAATACTGAAAGTTTCATCAAAATCGGTTCAGTAGCTTTTGAGGGAATTTTAATTCTCAGTTACTTACAATTTTGAAGTCGGTTTTATCTTTTTACAATACAGTTATTATTCGCCATTGTCCTTTATAGCTATGGAGCAATTGACCCCTCGGCGTCAGAACAGCACTTTACTAAGCTACGGTTCTGCGAGAGTGACAGGCAGTTTAATCACTGTCTTACCTGCCGACCTAAGATGCGCAAACGAGAAAATCTCGAGATATCTCACTCTCGTGTGTAGTTATATTGTCGATAACGACATAATGTCAAAACCATTTTTTGACATTAGGTCGATAGATTTTAACGACAGATCTACACGAGAAAAATGTATGTCATGTTAATAGAGATGAAGAGAAAAGCCATCAAACATCGAGAAAACGTGTAGACAAAATTTTCTCGTTGGCGTATGCTAGAGGGGCTGATGACCTGTTAAACCGCAATTGGCGGAACTGCGATATCTATACGCATTTACTATCTATGTCACTCTCATACATACCTACGAATGTGTGTATGTTTGTCTGTTACTTCTTCACGCCTAAACCTCTTTTTTTTGTAAAATGAGGGTGCAAACGAGCAAACACTCGCAACATTAGAAGAGCTGCAGAAGCGTAACCGGCATACGCTCTCTTCTTGAAGGTTTGCAGGTCGTATTCGTTCGGAAATACTGCTGATGGCAGTTAATACCAGAGTTTTACAGAAAGTTACGCGAAAAACGCACGGTGGAAGACCTAGCTGAACCGATTTTTCCGAAATTTGGTATGGAGATAATATGTACTTTGAATCCCGGGAAAGGACATAGGATACTTTTCATCACGAAAAAATGTACGGTTCCAGCGCGATAAACGAATTTTGGTGCAACGGATTTGCGGGCGTCATCCAGTATAATTATGTTGCAAATCGCAAAAAGTACAGCTCTACTGGTAACAAAGATTAAATTGTTTCGAAGCATTTGTGGGATATATACGTGTAGGCCAAAGGAAGATCTTCCGACCGAGAGAGGTGGTATGCTCGGTCAGGCCGAAGCCCACGTGTTATATTTCAGCTGTCGTATATATACCGCCGCGCTTAGAAAACTTCGATAGCGCGATGCAGGAATGTTAGGCGAATTGTGGGTACCGCCACATCACTCCCCCCCGAAGACCGGAGGTCGAATCTTGAAGTCTTGTCGCTTGAGTCGCCAGTGCCAGTGAGTTCCAGTGAGTCGGAACTGTTGCAGTGAGTCCCAGTGAGTCGGAACTATAAGCTGCTGCACGGGATCCAGTGAGTCGGATAGCTGCCGTGCGGGGCCGATGCTACGTGCTGACCAGGAGAGATGTGCTCTGCTTGCTGACCGGTCGGTGTAGTGAGAAAGCCCGATGATGCCGATGCGGAGTCGCCCAGGCCGCGGTACATTGCGGCTAGTGGACGAGGTACCCGATGAGGCGATGCTGGCTGGCGCGGTGCGGAGGGGCGGGGAGTGATGATGATGAAGGAGGCGTGTTCTGTCGAGGGTCACCAATGTGAGAATAATGCGTGGCGGCCAAAGGAAGATCTTCCGACCGAGCGAGGTGGTATGCCCGGTCAGGCCGAAGCCCACGTGATACATTTCAGCTGTCGTATATATACCGACGCGCTTAGAAAACTTCGATAGCGCGATGCAGGAATGTTAGGCGAATTGTGGGTACCGCCACACATTTTATGAAAGACCGAAAATTGTTTATCATCTATTAGCCCGCTTACCAATAAAAAGTCACGCTGTATATAAAGCCCTTATACTTACGTCTTACACAATGTTTTATCTGATATGCAAGAAAAGTTGCTTGACAGATTAGTATGTAACATTGTATAACTATTAGTAGCAGTTATCATTCGTAATTGATAACACCTCATTAGATACATCTTCATATTATTATTATGATGTAAGGTAAGATATTTACTACAATATCAACTATAGTCCGTGCAATCCACGAAGACGCGCCCCACTATTCCTCCAAATTGTTTTTAGTATATGTGTACAAGCTTTCGTCAATGTTGAGTGTTATCAGTACGCACTAATTACCTATCAGTACTCGCTCAGACCTCATAAATAGACCAATTAAGAAAAAGCGTCACGATCAAAGTTAAAGATGTTCACCCAAAAAGTGGTGGGGCGCGTCTTCGTGGATTGCACGGACTACAGCCACTACTTAATAAGTGTTTTCGAATGTAATATAATAATGTTATTATTCTCTGCTATTACTGTTAAGCAATTCAAAATGATATGAATACAAAGTAATATAATTTTGTGAAGTCCATTACATTTTATATATAATAATATATTTGCAGTTGATGGTTGCATTTGCCACAACATACAAACACAATTCTCTCTTAATAGACATCAGTGGACAAATACAACTATGTTGAAATTTAGCTGCATTTACAGCGTACGATTACGGGATACGATTATTTTCATGACAATAAATTTTTGTCTTGATGTCAACAAAGTATTATAATAATAATATCTGATAGGACGTGCAAAAGTACTTAATAAAGGAATCATTCTCAACATAATTATTGCGCTTAGTTTCATTCTGCTTACTTTACATAATACTAGCTGTTGCCCGCGACTTCGTCCGCGTGGACTTCAGTTTATAGCGCGCGGTGTCAACAAAATTGGTGTCAAATTTAAAAGCTTTTTTAAAACCCTGGTACCCCTTAATTTCTTAAATCAAAATACCCAAAAACAGCTGTGCATTGTGCACATAATATTTCATTTTTTAAAATTAATCTTTATTTAAGTATACCAAATTTTTACCCATAAAGTATAAACTATTTATCATTGGTAGGTTTAAGTTTACGTGATAACTGATACGTCACTACTCACTGCATATATTAATACTGAGTTGTTATTTAATAACGTGTAAAACAATCGGAAGAATCGAAAACCAAATTCAACATGGTATCACCTCTTATAGAAAGACTTGTGAGCAAGCGATAGCACGATGTAGGCAACTCTTAGCGCCATCTGTTATGAATTTTCGGAACTAACTTATTTTTAATAAATTTACGCATTTTCACCCCCTTACAATCCCTTTTTCCAGTTATAAAGTAGCCTATGTCCTTTCTCAGGCTTTAGCCTACCTGTGTACAAAATTTCATTACAATCGGTTCAGTAGTTTTGGCGTGAAAGCGAGACAGACAGACAGACAGACAGACAGACAGACAGAGACTACTACTTTCGCATTTATAATATTAGTATAGATTATTATTATTATGTAGTGAGTGGTGACTGGTGACGTTGCCGTGATCTCCTAATTGCACTCAACCAGCATTAAATTCCTATTACCCCTCTCGTCGTCCTTTAGCCCAATTTTTAACCGACTTCCAAAAAACGAGGAGATTATATGTTCGGCTGTGGATATTTTTTTTTTTTTTTTTTTTTTTTTTTTTTTTTTTTTGTATGTTCAACGATTACTCCGCCGTTTGTGAACCGATTTTCGAAATTTTTGTTTTGTTGTATTAGGTTTCACTCCAATTTGGTACCATGTTCACAAAAGTGGTGACCTGATGATGGGATCGATGAGTAATCGAGGGAACTCCTCGAAATTTATATGGAAACATATGGTGATTTTGGTTTTATGTGAAGTGTACTAAGAATATGCTACCAAAAAGTCAAATATTGGGTCAAAGTATACCATGGTTTCGAAGATGCTGAGAGAACTCCTGACTCCTTATAGATACACGTTCGGGAGTTTCGGCGTTGTTTTAAGAACAGAAAGCATATGCTACTATGCAATTCATATTCATCATCATAATCATCATCATCATCATCATCGTCATCATCATCATTAAGGTCACCAATGTCTCATGGCACAGAATTAATAATAGTACAAGGCATAGGTATGGATATACTAATAATAATAATTATGTACTGTATAACAACACCTGTTTGTTAATACATGGCGGTCGGCGCCGCAGAGGCGACGGCGTCGCCGCGCCGCGTGGCGCGTGGCGGCAGACAACAGATCGAATACTTTACTAATTACTTTATAAAATTTAAATAGACAAATAGAATTAAAATAAAGTTTTTTTAAAAAGAGCATTTACACAAAACAAAGTCATTAAGTGTCTTTTTAATCAGTTATACTTATTAATCGATAGATGGCGCACTAAGTATCGATTTGAATTCTTGATTAAGCGCTTATTCCACTTATCCTAGCTAGGAAGTCCTAGCTAGGGTCCTAAAAAATTTAGTCAAGTGGAATAACATTTAGAAGCTAGGATCCTAGCTAGGATCCTAAATCGGAAAAAATTTAGTCAAGTGGAATGACATTTAGAAAGCTAGGATCCTAGCTAGGACTTCCTAGCTAGGATAAGTGGAATAAGCGCTTTACAAGAACAGAGCTGTCAATAATTATGATAATATTAAATATTATGAGTAGCTACGCTACATCCTATGCAAGTTTATACAATTTTTTATCTGATAGATCCTTCGATCGTGGAAAAACGAGACACAATAGCCTTTCTATTGTTATCTCAATCGCCGGTGACCGCTTGGGGCTTGAAGCATTAAAATTGTTAAATTACTTAGCACAATATGTTCACTTCACTGATAATATATGATTTTGTGAGTGTGAGTTGTGACTCTTGACAAATTGTAATAAGATACGTAAAATATACGCGAAGGTTTACCTACTAGTGTAACTAAAAAGAGTGAAATTATTATTATTTTTAACAAAAAATTAAAACCGACTTCCAAGGTAAAAACAATAATAACATTAATATGAACTAAAAAGTATTAAATAATTTTTACTATCTAATGGTGCCTTTTTCCGAATTCGGCTAAAACTCAACTATTTCTGTATTCAATCTTCATAATTTTGAAGTCGGTGCCAGTTCCAAAAGTTTCAAATATTCTGTCAGAGGACTGAAGATTCAGCTATCTGGTACCGACTTCAAAATAATGAAGATTGAATACAGAAATAGTTGAGTTTTAGCCGAATTCGGAAAAAGGCACCATTAGATAGTAAAAATTATTTAATACTTTTTAGTTCATATTAATGTTATTATTGTTTTTACCTTGGAAGTCGGTTTTAATTTTTTGTTAAAAATAATAATAATAAATGTGCCGTGATCGTGTCGCGGTCGGGTGTCCTATAATACTAGCTAACTCGACAGTCAACTTGTCTAATATCGAATCTGCCTTTATATATTTCAATAATTAGTAGTAAGCTAACCCGACTATAATTTGATATTAATCGTATCGTGGTCGTACATTTTAAGGGTTCACTTACCCGACTTGTATAGGAGTCCGAGTCCCGCTCGTCGACCAATCGGTCGAGGTGTCGATTGAAGGAGTCTCTGGAGAAGTCGCTAAACTTGTTCAGCTGCGTGTTGCGCTGCGTCTCGCGGTCCAACGTGCTCTGCCCGAAGCTCGAGTCGAGGCTGTAATGTTTTATTGCCGTTAATATTTAATGTCTTATCGCATATTGTAAATGGAGTTTTTTGCTTTAAGTTTGTTGTATTATGTAAGTGTTAGTGCTGATGCACTTATAAATAAACTGGATCTTGCTTTCTGCTCCTACAAAATTACTTGCAGCAATAAAGATGTAGATATTATTAAAAAAATCAAATTTTACAGGAATATTAATATTTTAAGTAATACAGGGTGTAACAAAAACAAGTGATAATAATTTAGGGTGTGTACGTGTTCCCTGTAGAGAGTTCACTGTGAAAGTAGCAGCGCTGAAAGACCAAAAATTTTTTTCACTTTTGTATGGGCAAGGGCCCGAGCGTCACGAGTTTCCCCATACAAATGTGAAAAAAAAATTTGGTCTTTCAGCGCTGCTACTTTCACAGTGAACTCTCTACAGGGAACACGTACACACCCTAAAGTATTATCACTTGTTTTTGTTACACCCTGTATAATAGTTTATAACACCAAAAATACAAATCTGTAGGTTTTAATATAGACGGAAATAGAAAATGCGCTCTAAAATCGTATCGTAAATAATAAAACTCTTTGGAAATATTTTCCTTTGTGGGAAATGTCGGTAATTTTTAGTTTCTATGCGAGCGAGTATCACCTTCGGTGAAAGCAATCAACGTCCGATAGTGTAAGGATTACTCAATCGAGTTGGACTTTTGTTTGAAAATAATATTTCAGTACGCAAATAAATATCTTTATAAAGGATTCGAAAATTTCTAGTAACTGCCAGGCTTCATAAAGTATTTATAGCACTTTAGTGTTTATCTGAAAAATACTTAAGGTAAGTCTGAAATTCTGAATTATTATTTCTGAAAAATTATATCCATAGTATTGTTCTTAGCTTCGCGCTTAAAACGCTGAGTTGATTTTGATAAAATTTGGAACGAGTAAAGTTTTAGTCTTGGCAAAGGACATAGGATACTTTTTATCTCACAAAAATGTACGGATCCCTCGTGATAAAGTAATTTATGCGCAACGGAGTTGCGGGCGTCATTTAGTTTTAAAATGTTTTGAGTAGAGATTAACTACGATAACATGGCACGCCCCTCCAAAATTCAAAACGTTTTGAAGTGCGTTGTCAAAACGTTTGAAGTGCGTTGTCTTGCGCGGTAGGCTAGTTATGTACTGTGATTAGTTGAATACTTAATACATACAAACTCTTTCAAAAGGATGTGACTACACACATTGAAACAGTCATTTGGAGGGGCGCGCCATGTTATCGTAGTTGATCTCTACTATAGTTTATGTCAGTTAGAATTCGTTTATTGCGAAGGCAGTCTACATTTTGTATACCTATCCAAACCAGTTCACCTGCGGGCTGAAGGGGCCATACTTCCGCATATATAAAATACTAGCTGTCCCGGCAAACGTTGCTTAGCCATATAAAGTATTTCGCCAATATTCATTTATTAAAGTGACTAAATAAGTATGTCACCATGGCAACGTCCATCGCTATTCCGTAGCATGTAAACGTCTCGAGTTGTAATAATTTACTATTATTTATTCAACAAATGCACTTATCAGTATAAAAAGTAGACTAACATTGTTACACGAGAATTTTATATATAATATATTTTGTATTGATTACTCCGTCAGTGGCTCAGTGCACTCTTCTGTCTTTTCCAAGGTATCAGAAAAAGTACAAGAACAGCTGTATAAATAGGAGTTTCTTACCTGTTATTACTGAATTTTTCCCGCGTTTTCTCGACAGTGTCCCAGCCGGTTTTGGTCCGATATTTTCCTCCCGGATCGCCGGTGTCCGCTAGGGCTGTAAAAAATATGAAATGAAAACGAATTATAAAAGTTAAAACTCGTGTCAACCATAGATGATGAAAATTTAATCGAATTTGCGTTTTTTTTTTCATTGTTTTTTGTGATGAGATTAAAAAACTTCTGTTCCATTTTCCCGTAAGGGCCGGGACACAAAAACACGGCACGATGTCGTGCGGCGTCGTACGGCGCCGTACGGTGCCGTGCGGACGCGCGTCGTAAAAAACCCACGGTACGGCGCCGTACGGCGTCGTACGACGCAGTGCCGTAGAAACTCATCTTGAATTTCTACGTGAGTTTCTACGGCACGGCGTCGTACGACGCTGCTAGGCGCCGTACCGTGGGTTTTTTACGACGCGCGTCCGCATGGCACCGTACGGCGCCGTACGACGCCGCACGACGTCGTGCCGTATTTTTGTGTCCCGGCCCTAAGGAAATAATAAGATAGGTGAAATTACACGTCACGCAAGAATTAAAAACTTTTAATGTTTTCAGTTCAATATCTCCTGTACCTATCCATACTAATATTATAAATGCGAAAGTGTGTCTGTCAGTTACCTCTTTACGACTAAGCCGCTGAAATTGGTATGATGAAAATATGGAGAGATACTTTGAGTCCCAGGAAAGGACAAATTATAATATCACGCCACTTTTCACATTGGCCTTAATAGCGTGTATGAGATACTTTAATTTGAAACTGTGGATTATATCCAGTTCGGTATAGTGTAAGTAGGTCCTTAGGGCCGGGACACAAAAACACGGCACGGCGCCGTGCGGCGTCGTACGACGTCGTGCCGTAGAAACTCACATAGAAATTCAAGATGAGTTTCTACGGCACGACGCCGCACGGCGCCGTGCCGTGTTTTTGTGTCCCGGCCCTAAGGACCTACTTACACTATACCGAACTGGAAATAATCCACAGTTTCAAATTAAAGTATCTCATACACGCTATTAAGGCCAATGTGAAAAGTGGCGTGATATTATAATTGCTAGACTTATAAAGCCGCGCTAAAAATAGACATGGAATTATTTTCATTAAGTGTTTCCGCGTGGAGGCCGGAGCGGGGATTTAATATATTATTATATTATTAAAATATGAAAAATTCTGTTCGTGCTTCAGTGGTTTCTCAACTTTTTTCATGATGGGACCCCCATGGTATGAAAAAATTGAATCCGCCCCCCACCCTTTTGCTTTTGTATCATGTATGTAATTACTAATTTAGAATATAATATTATCTTTCTGGTTAAATTAATTAATGTTTGTATACTCAGAATATTTCGCAACTGATTGACAGATAATTAAGCTGAGCTATTTCCTTGTATTAACGAGTGCCTTTGAATATTGTAGTACATAATTAAATTTAAATTTTAATAAGGTATTCAAATTCCATCGGGAGTATTGTTTTAATGTTTATGAACTGTTTTGATTATTGTAGACCGTTAGGTAAAATAACAGTAAAAGGTATAAAATAACCTATTTTTGCTGTAATTCTTCTATTTCTGAGATTAAAATATACTTTTACGTTTACATTCAGAATTTCGATGGATTGGTGTGCTGTTTAATCTTAGTTACCTACTATTTGCCGAAAACGTCAACTACAATATTTTCATCAAAAATGTTTGATTTTTTTGGGGGTTCCATCACAAATGTTCGGCCACCAAAAATTTTTGAGAACCGCTGCGCTATTTAACCTACGTCCTACTCACACTGATAGGCAAAATATTCGAAACATTCTACCTATGGCATCTATGGTTAAACACCTACAAAAATAAAAAATCTCTTTTCTTCCTCCTGCAGGGTTGCAAATAAGCGGGCAAACGCGCAAACGGTTCACCTGATGGAAAACAACTACCGTCGCCCATGAACACTCGCAACTTTAGAAGAGCTGCAGGTGCATTGCCGGCCTTTTAATAGGGAATACGCTCTCTTCTTGAAGGTTTGCTGGTTTATTGTACCTTTTTCAATGTGAGCAATAAAGTATGTCTATGGTGTAATATCTTACACCAATCAATGCCGGCAACGCACCTGCAGCTCTTCTAATGTTGCGAGTATCTATGTGCAAAAGTAGTTGCTTTCCATCAGGTGACACGTATACTCGTTTGCACCCTTATTTTATAATAAAAACAATCAAGACATCTACTTACTAGGGCTGCCGTATCTCTTCACCCGGTCGGTCTCCAGCGAGGACAGCGGGCTCTGGTCGAGGTCGTCCTGCGAGCCACTGTAACTGTACACCTTGTAGTTGGACCGCTTCTCAACGACACGCTTAGTGGTCGTCACCGGACTCTGCCTGTCCGTTGGACTGCTTACCCTGAGTGTGAAAATAAGTTTAATAATATTCCGTCGATCGTGGAAAAACGAGACACAATAGATTTCTATCGTTATCGCGGTCGCCGGTGACCGCTTGGGGCTTGAAGCAATATTGCTAGATGACGCCACCTACTCATTTGCGCCAAAATTCGCTTAACGTGCGCAAACGGTATTTTCGGAATAAATTATTATGTACTTTTCTGAAACTCAAAGTATCTCCATACCTTTCAGCAAAAGTGGTTCAGCGGTTTGGATGTGAAGAGGACAGAAATAATAGAAAGACAGACAGACATACACGACCATAGGACCTCTGTCTTCAGTTGGTGGCCCGTTGGTAGCGCAAGCCGGGGGTAGCGGGTTCGAATCCCGCTGACGGAACAAAAAGTTTTCAATGCTCCTGGGTCTTGGATGTGTATTAAATATATGTATGATAATATAATTAAAATCTTAAATACGAGTATATGTATAATATAAAATTTTTAAATATATATTTCCGTTATCTGGTACCTGTAACACAAGTCCTTCAGGTACTTAGCATGGGGCCAGACTGCCGTGCTGTGAAGCGTCCATAGATATTATTATTATTACATATTTTCGCATTTAAAACATTAGACTCAAATTAATGATGTAATTTGTAATCCTCAAAAGTGGGTTATGTAGTAGGATAGCCAATTATTATGTTGATAAAACTCAATGGTTAGAACTCGATCAATTTTGAATGTTATTGATATTATAATAAAATGTAAGGTTTTCTTTACATGAAATTAACTTGAAAAAAAGACAATATTTATGGGTGAGTAAGTGTATCAACTGATTTGTCAAACTATTAAGCTGTTTGCGCTGTTTTTTTTTTTTTTTAATAAAATAAAAGGGCAAACGAGCAAACGGGTAACCTGATGAAAAGCAACTACCATCGCCCGTGGATACTCGCAACATCAGAAGAGAGCAGGATGCGTTGCCCACATTTTAAGAGGGAAAGGTTTGTCTATCAACGTCTAAGGCTCCAAGCACACTAGGATGAATTACGCCGGCGTAAATTCCGCCGCGTTTACGCCGCGTTTCAAACTCATACAAAATACGGGCGGAACGCGAGAGACGACACACGTATTTGTATGCGTTTGACATTTGCGGCGGAATTTACACCGGCGTGAGCCGGGACACAAAAACACGGCACGACGTCGTACGGCGCCGTGCGTACGCCGTACGACGTCGTGCTTGTGTCGCGGCCCTTCAGCCTAGTGTGTTTAGACACAATGAGAAAGAAACTAAAGTTTAAAATCAATAATACTCCAAAAACTAAATCTTTTAGAATTTAAGTAAAGCATCATAAAAAGCTTTTATCACACTAATATTTAAAGGCGAAAGACGTATATAATTTGTGAGTTCGTATGTTTGTTCTGTACTACTTCACGTATAAACGGCTGGAGTGATTTTAATTAAACTTGGTATTGAGTTAGTAGATGACCCTGGATTAACACAGGCTACTTTTTACTGCGGAAAAAAATCAAAATTTATTTTCTCTAATAAACCGCGAGTAACACCGCGGGGCACAGCTAGTTCCTTGATATATTAGAAACGCAACTCATGGACTGGCAAATGAAGTTCAAGTCGTTTATTTTAGTAGTCAATTTGCAGTTAAATTTGTCGAATTCAGGATACATACCACGGGACTGACCTCAATTAAATGTCTATACTCGGTATATTATGTTGGATAATAGCAAGTGCAGTTAATTTGTTTATTGTTATTTGTTTCCATATTAAAATTATAAATTCGAAATAATGTATGTTTGTTTATCTGTCTGTCTTTTACCTCTTCATGCCAAAACAGCTAAACCGATTTTGCTATAATTCGGTACAGAAATACTTTGAATCCCGGGATACTTTTTATCCCGAAAAAAAAGTACAGTTCCCGTGCGATTATTGAATTACACGGACGCTATATAAATATATTTCACTTCCTTCTATGCGTTCCTAAGGCTGCGTTGCACCAGAGGCGTGGTTAAAGTTAAAGTTAAATATGGCGTCCAAACACCCCATATGCTCATACGACATCTGTCAATTTTTCCAGTTAAAGTTAAAGTTAGTTCGTGCAACCCACTCTAACAGTCTTAACACATAAACCTTACCGCCTTTTTACTTACTTAGAAGGTTAGAACTAAAAAACACAACATTAGAATTTATAACATAATAAAGTAATTCGAAATTCAAAGTGTATTCTACGTACCGATTGATTGGACTGGATGTTCTGTTCAAAGGGCTGCCCCGTCTCGTTAGCGGACTGGTCCGGTCGATCGGACTCGTGGCGCGGTGCGGACTACTGGCTCTATACGGACTGGTCTGGAACTCCAGGCGCGATCCGTTCCTTAAATGCTTCGATGTGATCGGACTCGCCGTTCGAGTTCTATCCATGTCATAGTTGTACTCCTTGTGCACTTTCGTGTAAGAGTCCGTGACGTCGTAGGACTTTTCTTTGTCAGTGTAGGACTTATCTTTGTCAGTGTAGGACTTGTCTTTGTCAGTGTAGGACTTGTCTTTGTCTATGTAGGACTTGTAGTAGTCCGTGCTTCGGTCTTCTCGGCGGTCTATTGAGCCGTGTTTGTTGCTTTCGTACAGGTTATAGTTGTGAGGGCTCTCAGATCTTAGTCTTGTCGCTGTAAGGTAATAAAATTATTATAATAGCTACATCTATCATCAGGTCAGGAGTTCCCAATCTTTTTCAGCCTGCGGCGCACTTAAAAGTCAATATTTTGTCACGGCGCCCTACTCTACCTAGCTATTACAAAAATATACATAAAAAACCTTTAATGATTATAGTTAGGTTAAGCAAGTAAATAATAATAAACAAATATTTAATCACCTGCCTACTTTGTATATTTAATATTATATGTAAGTAAATTTATTTTATAATATAAATTATTGTGGTTATGTATAATGATGGAAGATTGATTCACGGGGCCCCTCTTGCCTTTCCACGGCGCAGCAGGGCGCCGCGACGCACAGTTTGGGAACCCCTGCTACAGGTTATTGGAGTGCAGTAGTTATTCACTGAAAAACGATTCGATGCACCACTTTGTTTTTTTTTATGAAATAAGGGGGCAAACGAGCAAACGGGTCACCTGATGGAAAGCAACTTCCGTCGCCCACTCGCAGCATCAAAAGAGCTGCAGGTGCGTTGCCGGCATTTTAAGAGGGAATAGGGTAATAGGGGAGGGTAGGTATGCGAAGGGAAGGGAATAGGGGAGGATAGGGAAGGGAATAGGGTAGGGAATTGGGCCTCCGGTAAACTCACTTACTCGGCGAAACACAGCGCAAGCGCCGGTTTTCTGTGAGAACGTGGTATTTCTCCGGTCGACCTTTGTTATCTACTTCAAGCTTAAATCACTGAATCGATTTTGGTGGGTGTGAACCTGAAGTCCCATCAGTGAAAGGACATCTAGGGTTTTGGCGTAAAACTCGAATTTCCACTTAACGAAGTTATGGGTACCATTAAGAAGTAGTCACAACGTCATTATTTTCTCATAAAATTACCTAATACTTCAGTTTAAAGTATTTCTAACCTATCTACATTATATTGTGCTGTATACAGTTATACACGTTACATTGCACAATTAAGGGTGTCACACACAGAGCAGGTAAATGTAAAGATGTATATTATAGCACGATACATCTCGATACATCTTTATATAGAAATCGTCAGGAGACTTTACACACAACAGCTTTAATGTATATTTTTACATCTTCGTATCTTAACTTCATAGGATGTTCAAAATTTCTGTGATTATATTAGGTATGATAGACAGAGAGACACAGTATTGCCACCTCAGCACAGCACTTCACAGCAGGCATTGCAGGCAGCCTGTTCCCCAGAGCCTATCTTCAATCCACATCGTTCTGTTTTGAGCACATATTGTAACAATTGCGCGCATCAAAACCACAATCCGAATCATCTTCTGATGAACTATCTAGTAAATCTAATAGCAAGTTACTTATAGGTTAAAAGAAGTTACGACATTAAAAATAAAAAATAAAGAACAGCCTGTATAACACCTTAGCAGCTGAAAAGTGCGTCAAGCGGGCAAAGAATTATTCTTTTAACAAGCGGGACGTACCTATACCATTGAAATGTAGGGAAAGATACATTACATTACCTGTTGTGTGTGTGATACATTAACACAATTTAAAGCTTAGATACATCCCGGGATGTAATTATATTAATACTGGCTGTCCCGGCAAACGTTGTTTTGCCATATAAATAATTTTTGGTATGAAAAATAGATGTTGGCCGATTCTCAGACCTACTCAATATGCTCACAAAATTTCATGAGAATCGGTCAAGCCGTTTCGGAGGAGTACGGGAACGAACATTGTGACACGAGAATTTTATAAATAAGACTAGCTGTCCCGGCAAACGTTGCTTTGCCATAATATAAAATACCTATTTCGCCCATATTACTTTTTTGAAGTGACTAAATAAATATGTTACCATAGCAACGTCTATCGCTATCCCGTCGCACAAACAATGTTCGCCCTCAGTCTCGAGTTATAATAATTTACTATTATTTATTCAACAGATGCACTTATCAATATAAAAAGTAGATGTTGTCCGATTCTCAACCCTAGCCGATATGCTCGCTAAGATTCACGAAAATCGGTCGAGCCGTTTCAGAGGAGTTCAATTACGCACACCGTGACACGAGAATTTTATATATTAGATTATACATTACCTGCTCTGTGTGTGAAATCCCTTACACATACCTATAACATATATGTGTGTTATGACACGGTTACTCTGATGGTGAAGCTCACCGTACCTGGCAAGTGTCTGTTTACCGAAGGTAAGTGACGTATCGATTCTGCAACGAGCGTAACTCGATCCAATATTATAAGCAGCGAGGTAATAAATCTACTGGTAGTACCAGCACGAAGATAATATTATATGACTACGTATTGATGTATGGACTATAAATACTCTTAATTACCTACCTAAGGCAATTTATTACAGTAGATAAGGTAAGCTTTGTGTTTGAACTTTGAATATAATGAATTAAGTGATGTTTCACGTCCTATCGAAAATCATTTATAAAAGACACGTTGTTCAATTTTTTTATATAATACGGAAACTTTATGCTGGCCCATGATAAAGCAATACTTAAGCTATGACGGACGTCATAGCGACGACGACGTATTGGGCGTATCTGATTGCCATTGATCGATATTGATTGAGCAAAATACAGCCTCGCAATCATGGCGATCGATGATCAGCTCAACGTGAAGGCGGCCTTTACATATTTTAATTCTATTACAATAAAGCACACATTGAAAACTTTTTATTTTTACTCGTTTGAGCAGCGTCTTTATTTCAATTACACATTTTTTCAATGTCATAATTTTCAAGACATCCCTTGCTACCTCCTGTGTACATAAATTTTATTAAATGGAAAGAAGATCACGTTAAGATAATATTATAATAAAATATACATTCCTTAACCTCTCCATTTTTAATTAAAAGTAAGCTTTCTTTTTGTTTGGGAAATTATATTTTTATACCAACTCAAAATTAAGAGAGTGATAGGTTATGTTGTTTTTTTGCCGTCGTATTTTATCATAATTATTAGGGATCAAGAATTACGTCTTTTTTATTACCTATCAAAATAAGGCAACCCACAACGTAAACGGGAGTAATAAAACGGATTTTTTAATTATTTGCGTTCCTCTTTGTTTTCAATTCCAGAATTAAAATTCGAGTAAGTAAGTAATTGTGGTGTAAAATATGAGTCTATGCCATTAGTAACGAATCACCATAAGTAACTCAAAGGATAAACCGCCATAATGGTGCACTTATACGGGCAACTAAAATTGCCCAACTGACAGTCAATAATTCTCGTCAATTTTGACGTCACGACTACATCAAGCAATTTGCGGCAACAAGCAGCAATATTGCTCAATACAATATTGCGTCATGTGGCCATCGAATATTTGAGCGATATGAAATAAATTGCTCCATATTACCTACTCCACTAATTGCTCCAAATCGCTCCATTCGTGTCGCCAAGCAATTATTGCCGTAATTATTGCCCGTGTAAGCGCTTCTTAAGTTCCATCGAATTGATTATTTAACGTTATTTTTAAAAATCAACAGTATAGTGTTTTTTAAACTGTTTTTTTCTAACGGGCATTGGTCCACATTCCACAATATACTACCAGTGCAACATGAATGATGAAAGTCGGGTCATCTTGCAACGTGACAAGACGACGCAACGATTTTTAAAAGAGATTTTCAAAATTGGAATAGGCAGCCCAACACTGAGGGCGGAAAATCTGTCAATTCAATGTTATCTTCTTTGCAATGAAAGACTAATTTTGAAGGTTTACGAGTACCTATATTGTGCCTCGAAACATTGCAAAAATGTATTATTTTATGCATTAGGGTCAATTCAGACCGCAACGCGACACGTAGACGCATTTCTAAATTTGTACTGAATTGATAGATTTCAATTACGTGAGACGTCTTGCAAATCTGTTAAATCCATACAAGAAATGTATGTAGGCATCTACGCGTCGCGTTGCGGTCTGAATTGACCCTTAATTTTACGGACGAAATCACGAATATCCCATGAATATCCCCCAGTAATTTGATCCACGTGGTTGCTACGTCAAAAACATTTCATATTATACAAAATAAGGCTCACCTGGACTAGATATCCTGGCGTACGCCGGGGAAGAGGGACTGGTGCTGTCACGAGGCCTCCTGGAGCGGGAACCCACTTTGAAGATGTGCGGCGAACCATGGACGTCGTAGCCGTTGAAGTAGATATACAGCTGAAATGTTTTTATAAAATAAAAAATAAATGTGTAATAAAAAAAAGAAAAAAAAACGAAAAAGAACGCTTCTATATGTGTACGCAAAAGCAAAAAAAAAAACAGGTACCTAAGAGAAAAGACCTAATGGCAGACACTTTAAGGAAACATGAAACATTTGAATGTTATAAAATATATAATTTATGAAAATAAAGGATTGATAACTTCTTCCGTGTCTTCAGTAACTCTTACAAAATAAAACTATTATAATTATTTACTGACAAATCAATAAAATAAAATATTATTGGTCTTTTTGTAAACTTAGTCAAAAGCACTAATAGATGACATCACAAAAAACGAACATCGCTAATAGTAGACACCAATATGAAGTAATAGTTGACGCATAGAACATTAAATTACATTTTACATTTTTCATATTATTAGGTCGTTATTTGTCGTTTTTCAAAAGATTTCATTTACTTCATCATAATAACTACATGCATCAGAAATATTATCCACGTTGTCTCCAGATTCTATTCATTCTTCTTCCATGCTGAAACTATATTTCCTTTTATTTTTGAAGTGAAAACTTCTTTAGCGGCGTTGAGCACTTTTGTGGGATGGGTAAAAACTGTGAAACTCGCGTCATATTCTCGTGCTGATCGAAAAACCTTGGAAAAACCGTAAGACGGTTGGAGAGTAGTGTTTTGTGTCGAACTCGAACTCGAACTCGATTTGAAATTTGATCGAAACTTGATCGAAACTTGATCAAAACTTGATCGAAACTTGATCGAAACTTGATGGAAACTTGATCGAAACTTGATCGAAACTTGATCGAAACTTGATCGAAACTTGATCGAAACTTGATCGAAACTTGATCGAAACTTGATCGAAACTTGATCGAAACTTGATCGAAACTTGATTGAAACTTGATCGAAACTTGATCGAAACTTGATCGAAACAAATTGATTGAAACTTAATTGAAACTTGATTGAAACTTGATTGAAATTTGATTGAAATTTGACTGAAATTTGATTGAAATTTGATTGAAATTCAATTGAAATTTGATTGAAATTTGATTGAAAAATTGATTGTAAGGGTTTCGATTAATTAAAAAATAGATTTTTTTAAAATCGATTTTCATAAAAAATGGGTTAAAAAAATGCACAACGTTAATACTTAATCAAGTTCTTCTGCCGGCACTCCCGGAGTGCAACCCGTCTTTTTTTTTTCATTTTTTTTCCTAGCAAATTTATTTTCAGTTTTTACTCTCTATGCTTCTCTTGCCTCTTCTTTTTTCTTCTTTTTTATCTAAGCTCTCCTTTTTCTTCTTTTTACTGCTAAAAAACTAAAGCAATCGATTTTTAGATCAGTACAAACAAGGTCTAATATTAGACACCATGTCCATTTTTGGTAAAGTAGTTCTAAGTTGTTTGTTTGTTAATAGAATTATAATTTTTGCAGTAGAATAAACTACAAAATAACTTTAGTATGTATTGCAAAACTAAAAGATGAGATCCATGTTGAAGTGAGCAAGGTCCTCGCGTCGTTGCGAGGTGGATCGCTTGCTCAACTTTCTTGTTTTGAAGGTGCGACGCAAAAAATGATCAAATAGCACACTCGATATTCCAGTTGAATTCTTTTTTAATTTCCTCTCTAAATCTATCCAAAAGTAAACAAGTCAAAAAAACATAAATTATAGAGTCGTACAAAATAGTATAAAAAGGTTTTTATAAAAGAAATTAGCTATGTACACTAGTCACTACATCACCCCCCTCCAGAGACTGTCAAGGGCGATAATAGTCAGTAAATTGGACACGACGGCCTGACCTCGTCCTTTTGACGATATTTTCATCGGCAGAAGGCAAATCATGGCTATCCGCATTTGGAGTGCTATGGAGAGTGTTCGTTTTGGGTAGTGACTGTAGTGAGTTTTGGCGCATGTTAGTGTTAGATGTGGTCTGAGTGTTGTTAGGGTCACATAACATAAAGGCCGGCTTGATCCGGTCAATTGATACGGTTATCTGCTTACCATTTACTAAAATTTTGAAAACTTTGTCTCCTCTTTCCACGACCTTATGCGGGCCAGAGTATGCTGGCTTTAAACCACCGCCAGTACAGTCCCTTAAGAATACATGAGTAGAGGAAACTAAGTCCTTGTGAATAAAAGTTTTGAACCTACTATTGTGCCTGGTTGCAGGTGATGGACGGAGTTTCCTGACGATACTTCGAAGTTTTGACAAATACTCCGTCATATCGCCAGTCTCATTAGCCTGAGGGTCAATGAACTCACCCGGAAGCCGTATCGGTTGACCGTACACCAGTTCTGCTGCTGAAGCCTGAGCATCCTCTTTGAAAGAACCGCGAATGAAAAAGTGAAATCTCTCCACCAGTCCATTGCAGGCAGGATGGTATGCAGTGGTTCTGCGGTGTTGAAAGCCGGCGATCGTAGATAAGCTCTTAAATAATGCCGATTCGAACTGCCTACCTCTATCAGTAACGGTATCAGATGGGCAGCCGAATCGCGCGATCCAACCACTCAGTAGGGCCTTTGCCACCGTTTCTGCAGTTTTGTCAGCCAGCGGTATTGCCTCAGGCCATCGCGTAAAACGGTCGACGGCAGTGAGACAATAGCGGAAACCTTGGCACAGTGGCAAAGGACCCACGAGAGCAATATGAATAAAAGCAAATCTCGATGAGGGCAGTTTAAAGTTACCTACCGGAGAGTACACATGCCTAGTGATCTTCGATCACTGACAAGCCGAACATGATCGAACCCACTCGCGACAATCCTTCCGAATACTAGGCCAAACATATCGCTCGGAAACTAGTCTAATGGAAGCCTTTGCCCCTGGGTGACTAAGAGAGTGCAGGCTGTTGAAAATAGCTTTGCGTAACTCTTGTGGCACATAAGGTCTAGGCGTAGCGGTGCTAATGTCACAGTAGAGCTGGCTACCCGAACCTGGGATCTTAAGACGCTGTAAGCGTAGTGAGGTAGCGTCACCTAAAAGATGCTTCAGTTCGGAGTCCTCAACCTGAGCAGCTGTGATTATTTCAGCGGACACAGGCTGAGAAATCTCCTCTACACGTGAAAGTGTATCCGCCACAACATTATCCTTTCCGAATTGTGGGTATCGCCACATCACTCCCCCCCGAAGACCGGAGGTCGAATCTTGAAGTCTTGTCGCTTGGGTCGCCAGTGCCAGTGAGTTCCAGTGAGTCGGAACTGTTGCAGTGAGTCCCAGTGAGTCGGAACTATAAGCTGCTGCACGGGATCCAGTGAGTCGGATAAACTGCCGTGCGGGGCCGATGCTACGTGCTGACCAGGAGAGATGTGCTCTGCTTGCTGACCGGTCGGTGTAGTGAGAAAGCCCGATGATGCCGATGCGGAATCGCCCAGGCCGCAGTACATTGCGGCTAGTGGACGAGGTACCCGATGAGGCGATGCTGGCTGGCGCGGTGCGGAGGGGCGGGGGAGTGATGATGATGAAGGAGGCGTGTTCTGTCGAGGGTCACCAATGTGGGGGTAATGTGTGGCCGCCACAAAGGAAGATCTTCCGACCGAGCGAGGTGGTATGCTCGGTCAGGCCGAAGCCCACGTGATACGTTTCAGCTGTCGTATATATACCGACGCGCTTAGAAAACTTCGATAGCGCGATGCAGGAATGTTAGGCGAATTGTGGGTACCGCCACAATGTCATCTATTAGGTTTTTTACATTTTCAAGAACTAATAGTAGACACCCTTTATATTGTTAGGAAAAATAGATAAAAAATTATGAATAAACATTAATTAGTGTATACAACATGACCATTAATTCAATGAAATCAATAGAAATTACAAAAAATCAAACAAATGTATTCAAAACTTACGTGCAAAATTTCGCCTTCCTTAACTTATTTGCTAAGAAATTGCCATTGCCATTGCCACGTGAAATTGCGCGTGTTGACACGGTCACATTTTTTACGAAAACTGATCCCATTTTAAAAATTTGTTCCCGAAGGTGTCCATAATATATTTTTTCACATCAACAGATAGCTTAAGAAGCTTATAAGATTTACAGTGTCGAGAAATAATTTGAGTAATTCTTATTTTTATGGTATTTTTGTCGAAAGTGTCATCTATTAGTTCCGTGTCTACCATTAGTGCCTTTCCCTTAATTCATTCCGCTTTATTTAATAAGATCATTTTCATAAAGATCAGACAAACTTAAAAAAAAATAAGGGTACACTAGAGGGTATGTTTGTCTTTGATCAGGTATATATTTTTATTAATAAGGAAGCAAAGTTAATGTCTCTTGTGTAAAGGAACCATAATAATTATACAAAATTAACAATATCCAAATTAAGCCTGTAACCTTGCAAATAATTAATGTTATTAATGCGTTATTATGTATCCGACCCTTTCAGACACATTAAATGCGTAATAAACAGAAAATCAAAACGTTCTGATAACTCATAACACTGTATTCTCATATCTGTTCGAAAATCGAATTATTTCCAAACGCATGTGTTTGAACGTATCAATTTTATAACCCTAAAATAGCTTGGGGTATTCCGTACTTAATTGACAAGTAATTGGCCGGTTGGGTACAATTTATAGGCTATTTACCCAGTTCCATGTTTAAAATTAAATTCATATTTATGCACTGTTTATACATAATGCCTAATGCTTATAATTAAAAAGGTATTGGCTAATTTAACGTTATTATGCTTATAATAGTTATTATAAATTATGTTATTTCTGATAAGAAATATATTTTAACCAACTTCCAAAAAACGAGGAGGTTATATGTTCGGTTGTGGATATATATATTTTTTATTTTTTTTTTATTGTTTTTTATGTTCAATGATTACTCCGCCGTTTGTGAACCGATTTTCGAAATTTTTGCTTTGCTGTATTAGGTTTCACTTCAATTTGGTACCATGTTCACAAAAGTGGTGACCTGATGATGGGATCCATGAGTTATCGAGGGAACTCCTCAAAATTTATATGGAAACATATAGTGATTTTGGTTTTATGAGAAGCATCCTAAGCATATGCTACCAAAACGCAAGATTTTGCACCGAGGTATACTATGGTTCCGAATATACTAAGAGAACTCCGGATTCCTTATACATACAAGTTTGGTTGTTTAGGCGCTGCTTTAAGAATTGAAAACATATGCTATGTAATTTGCATAGTAATGCAAATTACATTCATCATCATCATCATTACCACGTCAGGGTCACCAATGTCACCAAAATTGAACATAACAAATTCAATCTTATAACTACAGAGCTAAGGCACACATTTGACATTAATTCTGAGAAGTTCCTTCGATAATACACGTAACAATATGCTACTATTCTGGAAAACAACCTAATTTCAACCTTTTGCATTGCGTTTAGCGTTCATAGTACAATAGCTGTCTGCCGTCTCGCTTCAATCTGCCAGGGCTGTCAAGCGAGCGGCGCGGCGGCCGGGTAGTAACTATACTTTTGTATCGCGGATGTGTGCGCTGCGTGTGCGACAAGTCGAGCGAGTGCCAGCCTATTGAGACTAGTCCGGTGACAGGACGCTTGCGTTTATCATACCTAAACCCTGGAGTGAAACTTCTGTACCGTGAGGTACTAACTATGTATTCTGTAAGGTTATAATTCTATATATTCTGTCATCTGTGGTAACATGCAAGTGCACTGTCACGTACAAATCGCGGCCACGAGCGGCCCCACGAGCGGCCACGGGCGGCCGTAGACTTCTCAAGCGATACTATGTATTACATTAATGGGGATAAAGTTTAAAATCATATTATGATCGCCTCGCCGCTGCTATTCCGGTTTGGCGCAGCCCAATTGTTAAATTACCTAGCACCGTGTGTTCACTTCGATTGTTTTAAAATGTATTGTTTAAAATTATCTGCAGCTGATATTATATTTTGTAAGTGTGACTGTTAACAAATTGTATTAAGATAAGTAGAGTAATATACAGGTGTATTATTCTACGTATAATAACTACGTATAATTCTACGTATAAAAACTAAAAAGAGTGAAATTATTATTTTTAACAAAAAATTAAAACCGACTTCCAAGGTAAAAACACTAATAACATCCTTATAATAATAACTAAAAAGTATTAAATAATTTTTCCTTTCTAATAGTGTCTTTTTAATAGTGGCTTTTAGCCGAATTCGGAAAAAAGTATTTTTGAACTCAATCTTCATCATTTTGAAACCGGTACCAGATATTATGACCATTATTATTATTTCATTATGATCAGTTCACATTGTTATTTGATTTGGTTATTCCATATTAGGTATACTTACGATGTTTTTTGAATGACACATTAAAAATGAACTTTATCAACTACACTAGAATCGACAAACTTGCGCATATAAATATAGGTAAAATTACTATGGCTGCGTTGCACCAGAGGCGTGGTTAAAGTTAAAGTTAAATATGGTGTCCAAACACCCCATATGCTCATACGACATCTGTTAATTTTTCCGGTTAAAGTTAAAGTCAAAGTTAGTTCGTGCAACCCACTCTAAACTTATCCTTCACAAATATTTGCAAATACCATACTAATACAATGTAATATAATGGAATTGCCAGTCAGTGGCGGATTTGCAGTCCTGGCCGCTGTAGGCCCCAGGCCATGTGCCGCCCCTTTCTTTCTTTCCCCACCCATCCCATTTTTGATTGATTTCGAAAATTGTTTAACCAAAAGTATTAGCTTATAAAGCTAGCTTAGAATATTTATGGACATTTAAATAAAACCTTAAAAACAGACCAGATAAACTGTTGAGTCCCATACAAAATTATTGCGTGTACGAGAAAAGCAAGCTATTTATAGATGGCGCAATCATCGATTCTGGCTATATCTAAATTAACTTAATTAATACAACAAAACGAGCCAATGTAACCAAAAGGAGTAACCTTAAAACGCAAAAGAACATTTTTCTGCATTTTTATAACATTAAAATATTTTATAATTATTATAATTATTTTTATAAAATTAATATTAATATTTCTACGAGAGTATTTACAATAAGTATTATAAATACTCTCGTAGAATAATAATTATAATTTTATATATTTTCTCTTCTATTTATTTTATTTAAATGTTATTATGAATTATTAAAATATTTAAAACACAGTTGAGTATTTTGTGAACATTTCAGGTACCTGCAGTTGTTTTGTATTTTGTTTTCAGTATTTTTGTTATAGTGGCAATAGAAATACATAATCTGTGAAAATTTCACCTCTTTAGCTATTTACCGTTCTCGAGTTACAGCCTGGAGACAGACAGACAGACGGACAGATATCGAAGTCTTAGTGATAGGGTCCCGTTTTTACGGTACTGAACCCTAAAAAACTAACTTTGCAATGATTCTGCGTCGTCCTTTTTCATCCGGCATATGAAAGTCGCCCGCGTGCGTGAGTGTGAAGAGAGAACTATGTTTAATTTTTTGCTTTATTCGCCCTCTTAATCATAATATTATGAAAGATGAGGGTTAATTAATATCTCACCAAAAACTGTCTGTACAAAAACCCGCGCAAAATTTTAATAACCGAGAAGCCATCACGCATCTTTACTGCACACAACTTTAATTATTCCACAAATTTCGTTTGTTAAGGGGGCGACTAACCCAAAATTATCGATTTTATAATTCATTTTATACTTGAAAATAAGCCCCGAATTGTATCATTTTCTAAAATCAGATACTACATTATATTTCCAAGTATTCAATCTGAGCAAAAACACGATATCTTAAAATTTTCTCGATAGAAAAAAAATCACAAAGATGCATCTAATTTTCACGAATTTTTCATTTATTGCCATAACCTTGCATTGAACTAAGTTAATATTTTAACACATTGTATAAAATTCTATCACTCATATGTTTTTCAAAAAGGTAAATTAAATATAAATTATGACGGGATTAATGTGAAACTTTTGCATATTGTTAATTAACTATTATAGTTTAATTTTGAATCAACACAATTCCATAAAATAAGTAAAAAATAAAATAAATAATAGAAAATAAAAATAAAACTTTTGAGCCACTGTGCACACCCATGTGTACACAGTGACCCAACCCTGTGGTCCACAGTGGCTCTAAAGGTACACAGTGACTCATCAAAAGGAGTAATAAAAAAATCGAGAATTAATCCAGGTTTTTTTTATTAATTAAAGAAAAAACAAATAAGTTTTTATTTCTCTTACACTAAAACAAACTTAAAGATCAATTTTATTGACTTAGTATCCATCCAGTCGAATTAACAATTTTACCAACATTCTACAAACTATGTTAACAATGAGATTGTTATAAAATAAAGTAAATAATAATATGTCTACTCTTATTATTATCACAAACTTAAAAATATATATAAACATTAACAACAGTCTTGCAATAAACAGCCTTATTTATATTGTTAAGGAACCATTAAGTTCTAAGTAAGCTTTACTCAGTCTTAAACTAAATATTTTTATTTACTAGCAGTCTTTACTTTATTAATCAATTATTTAAATCACAGAATGTTACAAAAAGTCTTATAATAATTATTATCAAATCAAAATCAAGAGAAAAAAGTTTGAGTTAAAAACATCATGATATTTTCGAAGAATTTAACCAATGGGTAGACAAGAAAAATCAATAGGGAAACTATAGAATGGCCTAGAAGAGGTCCCAACCCAAGATGGCACTGGCAATATATATTTTAAATCAGACTCGTTTACAAGCGACAGGTCAGGATTATCTGGCATTACAAATCTTTCAGTGCCGGGCTTACGTTTTAAGAATGATATGTAGTAATCAAGGTTACGATTTCTTTCCTCTAATATCTTTCCAATAAACAACAATCTTTGCCTTTTTGATGTTAATTGTACTATGACAAATTCTCCTTCTTTAGGTAAATGAGGTAAAGGGTTCTCTAAGTCTATCTCTGTTAAAACTTCTTTAGCATCTTCAGAGTCATCTTCTTGCTGTTCTGCCCAGTCAATATCATCTTCAGAGTCAGCGAATTGGATTTCTTCATTGTGATTTACTTCTTCTTCGTCGCTATCTAGTACCGTTCGGCAAGTTTTCTTTCTTTTGGCTTCATTTTTTCGTTTAGTAGCACTTTTTTCTTGTTCAATCATGGTCTTTTCTGGAGTATCGGTAGCTATTATGCTACGTCCAGGTCTACGCTTTCTGTTAGATTTTCTAGGACCAGCTTTTATGGGATCTCTAAATTCAAACGGCGATGTAAAACTTGTTTTATTTGTAATCTTAGAGGGGGTATTTATAATAGAAGATGGCTGGGGGGATATGGCTCGCGCCGTATTTGTGAATGTAGACGTCGGTGGCGTGCTCGCAAAATCTGGTGCTTCTTGGGTGGGTGCAGAAATTAATGGCGTGCTGTTTGTTAAATCTGGAATTTCTTTGGTGTTTGTAATAGCAGAGGTGGATGGCGTACTTACGAAGGCTGAAGCTGCTTGGGCACTTGTAGTCATAGACATGTATACAAAGGCTGTTTGTGTGACTGTAACGGGAGACGTGGACAAGGCTGTAGCTGCTTGCGCACTTGTAATGGTAGACGTGGTAGGCATGCTTCCGAAGTGTGGAACAGCTTGGATGTCTGTACTTGTAGACGTAAATGGTGTGCTTGTGAGGACTACTTCTGGTTCTGTTATTGGAATGATAGGCGTGTTTTCATCGAGTAAGCTAATAGAATCAGGTGTTGAAGCTCCATCATCTCGATTATCTTCTGGGTAAGGGCGATCAGTCACAGAGCTTGGCAGAAAATCTTCGTCTGTAAATATATGACGATCAAACGGAAAAATTCCACATTTTGCAAAAGAGCTCGTAATATTTTTTGGAGTCATGGCTTTTTGAAAGGCAGATCCAATTATCTCACCCAAGCCGTAAATAGTTACTGGTTTTCCCGGATTCCTCAAAAGCCAGGAGTCAATTGCAGCATTGTAAAAAGTTTTAAATGGACCGTAGATTCCCACATCAAGGGGCTGCAACTTAGCCGATGTGTGAGGATGAAGAGTTAGAATGTGAACCCCTGCATTTTTTGCTAAATCTAGGGCTGCAATACTGAGGTGGGATTCGTGATTGTCCATAATTAAAATAGATGGATTTTCTTTTGAGGAATTGGTGTGTTTCACAAAATGTTTCATTACCTCTGGAAAAATTGTTGAATTCATCCACCCAGTCGGTGTTGCCAAACCAAGCGTCCCAGGTGGTGTATTTTTGATCATATGATCTTTAAAGTTTTTCCTCGGAAAGACCATAACAGGAGGTAAGAAATTTCCACTTGCGCTTATAATACAACACGTTGTTATCAATGTGCCCCTCTCTCCACTAGTAACTTTTCCTATAGTCTTTCGTCCCGTTGGCGCAAGAACTTTTTGTGGTTTTTGAACGGTAGTTGTGGACGTTTCGTCCAAATTGAAAATCCTGGTGCCGTCGGAAAAATGGGGACTTCGAGCCATTATATTTTCAAGGTTGTCAAAATACTTTTCTACATTGATTCTGTTAAAAGCCGTAGCTCTGGCAAGACTGCAGGCTTCGGGTTTTTTCAGCGCTATATTATGTCTGCGTCTGAAACCAATTAACCAATCTTTGCCGGCCATTTGTTTCGCCTCCCAAGATAAAGGCATTTTCAAGTTATTGATTTTTCCACACTGATATGCCAGTCTCCGGCTTTCTTTTGCACTTAATCCATAAAACAGAAGAGCACAATGCGTTATATAGTTTTTTAGTATAATCTCTTGTTCAGTTGTGAAAATCATATTGACTGAATAGTTAGGCTCCAGTTGGTATGTTGTCAAATCTTCCAGCGAAGGAGCATCTTTAAATTTATGATGGTATCGTTTTAAAGTGGCAAAAGAGACTCCAACATTGTCCGAAGCCTTACGTATAGACTCTCCGTTTCGAATTAATATCAATCCTTTTCTTATACTCTCGGCAGGGACATTACCAATTTTTCTTTCTTTTTGAGGTCGTGGCATTCTAAAGAACAAACAATTTTGCCTTTAACTATAGCAATTAAAATAAATAAATATAGAAAATATAAGTATTTAAATTAGAAGTATTAGTACATAGGTACACAGTGACTCACGAGCCACTGTGTACTTTTCAAAATTGAGCCACTGTGCACGCCTACGCCATTTTGAAAATTTCGATTTGTAATAACAAAACCAAAATCCAATCTCGTAAAAAAACTGTATAAATGAAGATTATACTATATCTATCAACCAGCAAATATAATAGTTATAACTAATTGCTATTGTTTTACGCAAAAAAATTCCAAGAAACTTACCTTAAAATTAAAATTTATCAACGCGGAATTTGTTTTCTGTCTATAACACAACCTAACGGCACTCCACCTGCCGGCCGACTAGTTCAAATGTGCTTGAGGGTCACGTGTTACAATGTGTGAAAGAGACAAACCTAATCATGATTTCTCTTAACGTGGAAACTTATATGAGTCACTGTTGTCGACTGAGTCACTGTTGCCTCCTTGACCTTATATATTGCTGGGAAAAGAGGATATCAGGGATTTCACGATATCCCTATGGATATCACGAACTCCCGATAGATGCCGAATATTCTTGTTTTTTACGTCTTCTTACTAAAAATATCTAGTGATATGTCATTTCACTAAACTAAATCTAGTGAAACGTCAGAAAAGCGGATACCGCCGAATAAAAATCAAGCCACGCATTTCTCTCGCTTGCTCTAGTATACACACGTGTACTTTGATAGGATCATCTAACATCTGAATCTGACAAGTAAGATGTTAGATGATCCATGCGTCGGATGGGCATGTAAAAAGTCGGTCCTGCGCCTAATCTCTCGCCGGTCGTGTCAGTCTTCCGTCCCATCGGGTTGTGCGAGTAAAGGAATATAGAGATTGCTCTTGTGTACTGCGCACACACTTGGGCACTATAAAATTACTCTTGGCCTAGCTTCAATGAAATAGGCCACCGTCACCAAAACCAGAGTGGGAGTTATTATTATTGTTATCACACGTGTAATGCAACTATAGCGGATCTGAGGGGGCATCACCATATCTCTGAATCATACAGTTGAAACCAACTGAGGGTTCTTCATCAGATACTTCAGACCTTTGATTTTTGACGTCAAATGAAGCGGCCGACCAAGTTGAATATTTTTTGTATAGGTGGCATGTCGATCTCTAGTTTAGTTAGGCTCTTGTACAGGCATAGGTACTACAGGTACTCCAGCTCATCGATTATCCTAGTTTTTATGGTTCCGTACCCACAGGGTTAGGGTCTGACTGTCTGTCTCCAGGCTAGACGAGCCGCGCCAGCTCGAGCGACGCATTTGTTTCACTCCCACTAGTGCCCTTGTCACGTGTGGGAACTAGAGCGAGCGAGAGAAATGAGTGGCTCGATTTTTATTCGGCGGTATCCGCGTTTCTGACATTTCACCAGATTTAGTTTAGTGAATTGACATATCACTAGATATTTTTAGTAAGAAGATTAGTACTCACCCTGTGTTTCCCCGCCGCTTTCGGCATGAATGTGGCGCGATATTTGGTGGCAGATAACTTCTCCAGCGCACACATAACACTCCTCTTGTCGTGAACGATGTCTAGCTGCAAATCCCCTTTGACGCCGCATCCACTCGTGTCTAGTTCAAAAGAATGAGGCTTGAGGGGCTCCGCCCCCTCCAGCGCCCCGGGGCTCAGCCGCACGCCGGCCGGGTCGAACACCTCGCACGTAAAAGGACCACCCTGTAATTGAAATTGGTTTAAGGGTATTACTGAAATGTAAGAGATATTTCGGTCTGGGCGAGCTTTGTTTTAGTTTTCGGATCATTCTGTATGTGGGAAAAGATTTAGGGTGTTATTGTAAATGGATTTCAGTACAAGCCTGTATTTATTGGATTTATTTTTTCCTTCCTTTTGCTTATTCCTTTCTGTTTTAAGGGTTGCTGAAGAGGTAAATCGACCAAGTGCTGATTTTTAAATCGTCATATAAATTTTACTACTGGAGTTTTGTCGTTTTGACAGATTTTGTATAAAAAAAATCCAAGTGTCATTTTATTATTTAGTTAATTAGTTATGTGATGAATGAAGAATCGACCCTTAAACAGATAACACGACAGGTTCATTATCCTAATAAGGGTACGGCAGTGTAGATTGATATATCGCTTACAATAGTCTTGATGACAATCAGTAAATTGATATGTTATCTGTTGTAATATGTAATTAACAATCAACACGGCATCTGGGATTTGTGTAGATATTGAAGCGAAATCTCTATCAATCAGCATAATCTTAACATCTTCGCCCATTAAACGCTGACGAATTGCTGGAGGCTGTATATAATATATTAAGGGGGCGGCTAAAGCAAAATAGATGATCTTAATTGATGAATACCTAATAATAAGCTACGGTTTGTTTAATTTTTTAAACATAGATGCTACATTATATTTGCGAGGGTCCGTACTAGCAGAAACACGATATCTTAAAATTTTCTCGATTGAAAAAAAATAGCTAAAATGCATCTAAATTTCATGAATATTTCTTTTTTTTTTCAAAGCGGTGCATCCAACTGAGTCCATATTTTAATAAATAATATTAAATTATATTACCGAGGAACTGTACTAGCGGATTTTTAATATGTTTTATATTTATCGAGTTATTAAGAAAAAACTAACTTGGCGCTGATTCCGCGTCGTTCCTTTTTGAAGGAAGATGTTTTAATTTTTGCTTTATTCGCCCTCTTGAGTTCTATAGAAGTTACAACTATAGCTCATATTAATCAACATAGTTAATTTAGCATCTCCACTTGCCCAATAGGGACATATAATTGGAACGTGGGAACGTGTGCCTAGCAGCTGCACTGATCTGTTTATGCTCGCCCTTGTACGTGAACGTGAAGGTCCAAACAAAAGGCGGTGTCGGGCGCGAAGTGCAGCGGATGGTGCGACTTTTCTCACTTGTGGTCGCGACGGACACATACCAGGATCATCGCTTTGGAAAGTGTCGCTAGAGAAGGTACTGTAACGCTCAATCGTGACTGTACCTAGCAACTGCACTCACTTGTACGTGTTTGCGATCAAAACTTTAGAAGGTATAGTCGCGATCACCACTAGTAAGTATCTTCACTTACACTAACCAGCTGTTTATGCTCGCCCTTGTACGTGATTGAAATATTCTATACTCCAGGCTCATCGAGCTAGAAGGTGGCGCTTGAGGCGTTGGTTCGCGGCTTTTCCCACTTGTGGTACACTTACAGGGATCGTCGAGTTAGAAAGTGTCGCTGGAGACTCCGTCAGTACTCCGGACTCCGGAGTACTGCACTCAGTTTGCGACTGTACATACCTAGTAACTGCAATCATTTGTACGTGTTCGCGATCAAAACTTCAGAACGCGCCTGTACCTAGGTACAGTCACGATCACCACCAGTAAGTCCCTTCTACACTAACCTGTATATGCTCGCCCTTGTAAGTGATCGCGATGGTCCATACTCCAGGTTCATCAGGCTGGAAAGTGGCACTGGAGGCGGTAGTGCCGGGCGCGGAGGGCGGCGGGTGTCGCGGCTGCAGCGGCACAGCGCGCCCGCTCGGCGAGTGTGCGGTGACATCGATGTCCTGTCTACGTGGTGCTCCTGGAGGGATTCAAACAATTTGAACTATTGAAATTATGAGTACGGTACTCAACTCTTATTCCCTAAAGGTGATCGCACACTTAGGCTGCCTTCACACTGCGTTTGTCCAGAGTAAGCGTTCGATGAACGTATGCGCAGTATTTTGACATCGAAATGATTGTACATGACACCGTAGTAACGCGGCGTATACGTCGCGCACACGCGGCGCTACCGCAGCGTATACTGATTGTTCCAAGTAGTAGTAGTTGTAGAGAAGCGGCGACAACGCGACGTACCTACGCGCCGCGTTGTCGCGGCGTCTGCGCTGCGCATGTGTTCATCGGACGCCTACGCTGGACAAACGTTAGTGTGAAGGCGGCCTTATTAGCACGTACGCGCTGAACGCACTGCATTTCACAGTTCGTTGTATGAAATGATTAATGTAAGCGCCGCATTTCGTGTACTATGCGATACGTTCGACGGGTACGGCGCGTATGTTGGTGACAAATGTGCGATCAGCTTTATTAATAGTAAAAAATTTTACACAAGAGATAACTACGTAAGGTCTGCTTGTTTTGATCTGGTAAGTTAAGAGCTAAAATATAGACAAACCAACACATAAATTATTATGGATTATTTTTATACCTGTAGCACTGACTAGCACTTCGACTAGACTTCCAGCGGCGCAGGGCGCCATGCCCGGCGGCGGCACCGACACGAGACGAGGCAGCACTCGGAAGAAGTACCTGCCGTCTACCCTGGAACATCAAATTAGAGTATTACGAGTAATTAATTAATAACTAACCCATCAAGCCCCGTACGAGCACCGGTGATCGCGACAACAATAGAATACAATAGCAATTCTTGGAATCCATACATAAGGGACTGTCCGCATTGCGAATTTTAACCGCGCGGATTTTTCTCGCAATTCTGTAACACATTGAATCAGAGAGTATCCGCACTTGCGATAAAAGTGTCGCGATAAGTTTATATCAAAAGATTTGCGCGAATAAAGTTTAAAGCGCGGTTAAAATTCGCAGTGCGGACACTCCCTTATTGTAATTTAATGAAGAGTTTGGCAGAAAGTGTTAAGTTTTGATATCAAAGTAGTGCCTTGCGGCGTTTCCCAGGGCTCACACCTAGGGCCTCTTTTCTTTCTGTTCTACGTAAACGACTTGTCTTCTGTTATTACATCCGGATACCAAATGTTTGCAGACGATCTCAAGGTATACAGAAAAATGAACGACCACCGAGATATCAGTCTACTTCAACATGATGTAAATGCAATTAAACATTGGTGTTCTGCTAACGGAATGTTGTTTAACTCATCAAAGTGCTTTCACGTTAAATTTATACGTAAACGAGATCCTATTGCCATAGTAAAAGGAGGTCTTTTTACTATGCTATAGCTGCCACTTATTAAAATATATCGAACGACCCGATTCCAGAGATCTTGACCATTCGGGATGGGAAATGTTCTAGGGCTCCCGTACTATCTTAGCTTGGATCGTAGAAAATAATTTGGCTGTACAATACTGTCGATACAAAATCGTGACCACTCGCTGTCGCTGAATATACGCTGATGTTTTCATTATACAGTATCTGTGGCCGTACGTTGTATACTCTGACATCACTTTATTTTCCCTAGTAGGTCCCCCGTCTCCGGAGACTACTACCGACATTGTGACGTTATCTCTTTCATACAGAGTCATTACACTATTCATACATAATATAATGAATGTTTACTCAACTATAATAGGTATTAATTTAGATGTTTTCAATGTCGCAACTCGCAGAATATGAAAATATCAGGAAAATCTTATTTTTTCTTTAACAGAGAACTTTTTGTACCTTTCGCCGTTGTCTTCTATGTTTGTGACAAAATAAAATCAAACGTTTAAGAGCCCGGGTTACCCTCGAAATTCTCATACATACGTAATACCAAAATCATTTTCTCATACGAAAATATTTAACATGTTTGAGTTATTTTTCAGTTTAAAATAGTAATTACCTAGGTTCCTGTACAAAAATTAACTTCAAAATATTTGAACACTAAAAAATTTTTTTTGTGTAAATTTTTTTTACTAAATTTACTACTAAATATTTAAACACTAAAAAATAGAGTAAAACACTAAAAAATGTATTTAGTGTTTTACTCTATTTTTTAGTGTTTAAATATTTTGAAGTTAATTTTTGTTCAGGAACCTAGGTAATTACTATTTTAAGCTGTAAAATAACTCAAACATGTTAAAAATATTTTCGTATGACAAAATGATTTTGGTATTACGTATGTATGAGAATTTCGAGGGTAGCCCGGCCCCTTAAATATTTCTATCAACTTCATACGCGTTTAGATCTCACGGAAACCGTATTCCTTATTGCCTAACATAATATGCATAATATGCCAGTTACCAGTCCCTGGTCTTGTATGTTTGTACTAAAATAAAATCAAACATAATGATTTTGGTGTGGATGATTATAATATAATGTAATAAATAAATGAGTATCTAAATAATTATTGCCTCGCATCATAACTTCAACCACAACCAAAACCCATTAATTCCGGCTTCTTGTCTGTTCTATCAGGCATAACACATGTAGTTGACCACCGTCGTTAAATTATATGTAATGCGAATACTCCTTGTCAGCGGTTGATAAGGGTCCCGCATAGGGGATGATAGTTTCGTTTAAAGAAATCGCCCCTGTTCGCTAGAGATTAACTCCCTCGTGCATTATTGATATGTATGAGAGGTCCTGTAAAGTACCTTTTGATCTGTTTTTTAAGCTATAGCATAGCTTTTATCGCAGGCTTTGAGCACGGCGACCGAATCAAGAAATTCCGTAACGAAAATAACCTAACAACGTTGCCAGACTTCGGCACGGTGTTCGTGTGCGTGCGAATAGATGTATTTGATTTTTTTAATACGTTTATTTACTTATCTAAACAAATACAATATTTAGCAAACTGCTGTACCACGGAAACCACGCAGGGTTTATCTGGGCTCCAGCGAGTCGCTATTACATTTAATAGATTGTTATTAGTGTTATTTAGGTAAATGTAGCACTGCATGCATTTACTCAGAGTACATACATTACATACAACAACATAATATTATTAGATATTATTTTTAACAGTAGGTAAGTAGTACCTTTTTAACTTATGATACAAATTCTTAGCATTAGTCTTGTTGGCTTTATCTATGGCTTTATACAATTTTTGTAGGTCATTTGTTAGTTCATTAACATAATGTGGTATTAGATAATCTGAAGTTCTTTGACCATAAGCATTGTTAAACTTTGTTGTTATTTAATTTAAGCAAGTTAATAAAAACGCTATGCAATAGCTTTACCGCGGCGAACCCCGAGTGCCACACGTACTTTTTAAATCTCAATTATATTATTTATCAAAGTTCTTCTAGCTATACTGTACTCGCTGAATCATGGTGGTAGGCGGTCATTGACTCCCTGTTAAAAACTTTTCATTTTCTACTTAAACCGCAATTGCCAACATCTGACACTTCATTGTCAATCGCGGTTTATTTAAAAAGTGACTACTTTTTGACAGTGAGTCAATGACCGGTACTCCCATGACTGTTTAGATGAGTACAGTATAGCTAGTAATAAACCACAATTATAATGTAGAACTAAATTTAAATTGTGCATTATTATTACTTGTGTGAAATAATTATTAGTAACCAAATATATTTGTGGACCTCAATTATATCGAGAAATAGAGCTACCAGAATGCGGCATGCCTCGGTGCATCGTCGAATATAAATTCAATAAACAGACGCGCCAAATATTTGATATCTAATGCCTCTACATTGCTAGCGCGAGTATAATTTATAGTGCTCCTAGTTTAATTTATCTAATGTAATCTATGTACAATTGTGTAAATTAATATTTTTTGTTGTGGCAAATGAAGATTTGTTATTTAATCATAATTTCTTATAGTGAGAAAGATGGTGTTTCCCTATTTACCGAGTTCTATAATAGTTTCAAATCAATAATTCTCGGATTCTAAGGTATTTTGACTTAAGTTTATCTTTTCAATAGTTGACTGATTAAGGGTGATTAAGGTTTTGACTTCAGCAAAACAGCAGACCAGTTGCTTAGAATATAAACTCTTGTCAAAAATCTTAGAAACCGGACTTTTAATAAATAATACATTCAAATTATTAGGACGATTGATATAATAATTATACCTTAGCATACGAGTAGAAGAGTAGTCATGTGAAATTTAACAGTACTATAGGAAGCGACGCAATGTAGCTTCATTTATCACACTGCCTCTTATAATGGGACATAGATAAATGTTATCACTTATCACTACTAAGTTAAACTATATTATAATGTACGCCAAATTAATTTTAATCAGATAGATCATACAAAAAATATGTTAAATAAAGATAAAAATACATTAAACTATACCCATTTTTAAAGTCCTAACTGGTTTTGTATAGAATATGGGTAAATATTTTTTACTTTTTGATAATAATTCAATAAAATCGCCTTATTTACCCGAACGCATCTTCGGTGGAAATGCAGCCTAAAGTACTAAAGTACACAAGTAAGTACCTACTACGGTAATAATTGCATATTTCAAATCGGATCGAGTTTGCAGTGTTCGAGAAACGTGCGAAATATTTCCGTGTTCCATTAAGCTTATTTACATCTGAGAGCCCTAAGCCCTGCGGAATCCAGGGCCCCAATTAGGTCACAGGATCGATCATTGGCCTCGTAATTGTGGCTTCGACACCTCAGTCGTTTCGTTACCTATATTTCCAATTACCCGACAGCATCCTAGTTGTGAAATATTTCATCAACTATAATGTTACAATTACACGTGAATGCTCCCGGTGGGGAAGCACCTTTAAAAAAAACAAAACAAAAAACACAAAAAAGAAACAAAAAAAAAGAGAGAGCGAGAGACAGAGAGAAACACGTGCTACCGCACGGCTTACAACTATAGCATTTTTGCTCTAGTTGTAATATACCGACACTTTTGTGTCATGTCGTTACAACTTTTTCCGTCTAGCCCCCTTTCGCAACGCGCGATAAGGAACTTCGTTCCAAAAATCAGTAATTGTCATTAAGTTATAACCTACGACTAATAAAAACTAAGAAAGACTAACTGTGTCAAAAAATTTGTTCCGATTCTACATAATGTGACCTGAATACATACATACTTTATTCAAAAAGAGGCTCTACATGCAAGAATTTTATGTAATTATAGAAGTGACAGTTATTGTCAACAGCTTTATTTTGTTAATTTGAATGTAGTATTTCATAGCTATTGCCATATTATTTGTGTGCGAAAAGAACCTTGAGAACCAAATTCAAAACGATTGAAGTATGGGAGTTACGTTTTCTTAGTTTTTATTATTCGTGGGTTATAAAGGTCAGTTATTTGGTTCAATTATAACAACACCCTGTGCCAAGGGTTATGGTCGCATCGCTTCGTCACGCTGCAATGTGACCTGACCCTTAATTTGCAGGTTATAACTAGTGTACGTCATCAGTATTTCAAAGGCCAGCTTGTTATGGACATCCGCTATTCATCGGAAGCGACTAATTGCACTAATACCCTCCAGCAAACCTAATTCATCTTATCCGGCTTAAAACTTTATTGCTTGCTGTTTATCATTCACTTTGGGTCTACACAGACGGACTGCACTTCAACTGTTATCCAACTGCAAATTGCAGTTCAAGTGCAGTTTGAATGCAGTTGACGTGACCGCAATACGACTGCAATAGAACTGCAAACCAAACGCGCAGTCGGATTGCAGTTCAGTTGCAGTCGGCGTGCAGTCGTGTGAACTGTTTGGTTTGCAGTTCTATTGCAGTCGTATTGCAGTCGTGTCAACTGCATTCAAACTGCACTTGAACTGCAATTTGCGGTTGGATTGCAGTTGAAATGCGGTCCGTCTATGTAGACCCTTAGTTATGTAGAGGTATCTTATATTATAAAAGGTACGGTAAAATAAATTATAAACTGCATATATTATGAAAATGAGATCCGTTTACATTTACGTAGAAAAGTATCTGGTGTTGTGTAGTTAAATTACTTCTTAATATAAAGAAAATGCCTTTCTTTTTTAGGGGTGATAGTTTCCTATAGGCGTATAGTCATCTAATACATGAGTTTTTTTTTTACTTTGAGTGAAATAATATAGGTAAATAATAAATATATTGGAGGTAAATGCAGTCGATTATTGCTATGACACACCTTTACCTCTATTCTAAATTTAGATACCTCGAGCTTAACCTTAAGCCGAATTGAATCCTGATTCATTCAATTGTGACGTTGATTGGAAGCCAGATATGTTATCAAATATTCATCGAAATTACTATATTGCTGAAATGTATTATGTTACTGATTTTAATGTTTACTTTCTTGATAGATATTCTTGATTCACGGTAATAATACATATAACTTTTGGCATTATTTGAAACTAGATGTCCCGCGCGGCTTCGCCCGCGTAAATTAGGAATTTTACGAAAACTATACATTTTCCCGCAAAAAAAAAAGCTTATGACCCTTCACGTGGTCTACTCTATATCTGTGCCAAATAATATCAAAAATGCTCGAGTAGTTCGTGAGATAAGCCCTTTTTAACATTTTTCCCGGTTTTTCCACATTTTCATCTGTTTCTTTGGTCCTATTATTCTTAGCGTGATAATATATTACAGACTTCTCGATACTACGACTACGTCCTCGATAAATGAGCTATCTAATACTGAAATAAAATTTTAAATCGGACCAGTATCCAGTAGTTCCTGAGATTAGCGTCTCTGTTCTCGAAAAAGAACTCTCCAGGTTTATAATATTAGTATAGATCTTTTTTAAATCGCTTGACAAACTTGAGTCTCGATCTAAAAGACTATGACCGTACCAATAATAGGGTCATAATTATAGGCTCATATAATCATGGGACGATGCATGGTAAGTATAATAAGGCAGTGATGATGATGATGATAGTGATAAAATGTAATTTGCATAGTAGCATCTGCTTTCCTTTCATAAACGAACACCGAAACTCCCAAACTTGTATGATGTATCTATAAAGAGTCAGGAGTTTCCTCAGCACCTTCTGAACCATGATGTACTTCGGTGCAAAATCTTATTTGTTGGTAGCATATTATTATGCTTCAAATACTTCTCACGAAACCGAAGTCACTACATGTTTCCATATAAATTTTAAGGAGTTCCCTTGATTACTAATGGATCCCTTCATCAGGTCACCACTTTTGTGAACGTGGTACTAAATTGGGATGATACCCTATACACCAAAAGAAAAAGTTTCAAAATCGGTTCACAAATGGCGGAGTGATCGTTAAACATAAATAAACGAACATAACACCTCCTCCATTTTGAAAGTCGGTTAAAATTGTAGCCTATGTGTTATTCTGATGTATAAGCTACATTACTGTAAAGTTTCATTAAAATCCGTTCAGTAGTTTTTGCGTAACAAACATCCATACATACATCCTCACAAACTTTCGCCTTTATAATATTAGTAGGACTAAATAACTCCCGCAACTCCATTGCAAGAAAATTCGTTTATCGCGTGGAAACCGTACATTTTATCGTGATAAAAAATATCCTTTCCTGGGACTCAAAGTTTTGTATGGTCTATGGAGGTATCCATACCAAATTTCAGCAATATGAGTTCAATGATTTGGGCGTAAAGAGGTAACAAACAGACAGAGTTTTGCATTTTTAATATTAGTATGGATAAAATGTGTTTTCGTTGTATAAATTTATTGTTTTGTACATACGATCAGTTTCAAATGTCTATAAAGAATTGAATAATAAATTATTTCCTTACTCATTACATTCGGCGTAGACGCTCTACACGAGGTGCTACGCCGCGCTACGGAGCGCTACAGATAACGAAAACTCATCACATTTTATTTAAAAATTTTATTCTAAAGAAAGTCCTAAATATATTGGAATTGCAAAACATTAAGACAGACTGTTTCAATTGAAATATATTTTGTATGTACGCCTTCGCGTGTTTTGTATAGCAATAATCTCTTAAATTGTTGTATGTCAAGTGAACGCTAGCATTATTCAAAACAAAACTCTAAGGTGCCAATAACAGGCCTACCAGCAATCAGTGGTAGGGGTGGTGAACAGGGCAAAGACCGACACCATTCCCACGTAACCACTGCTCGACGACATTTTGTCGTTGCGATGTCGTGTGGCTATGTCGTGTGATTCGCCCTAAGGACGCCACTGCCAACAATAGGTTCATACCTGATATCATCAACAGTGAGGACGATCTCGTGCATGCCGGCGTGCTCCGGCACGAACTCGCCGGCGCCCTTAGCGTCGCACCGCAGCCGGGACTCCTGCTCCAACGGGTTGACTATGGACACCTTGATATCCGAGAGAGATATCTCGTTCGATATACTCTCTATTTTGATGTAGGTCTGAAAAATAGATATGGTGATGAGAATTTGTAATATAACATATTTAAGGTAATCGCACATTTGTCAGCACGCACGCGCCGTATTTTATAATTAGTTGTATGAAATGATGTGAAACCTCACACATTCGTCCGCACCGTACGCGCCGCATTTCGTGTGCGTTCGACGAGTAGCGCGCGTACGGCGCTGACAAATGTGTGATCAGCTTAATGAGGAAAGTACCTTTAGTCTATTTCATAGCATAGCATTTTGCACAGCTGATGATCTCAATACCTAATACAGTTGTACAATAAATTATGCCAATTTTTTTCAAATGGTACAAAAAGGCACAAAACTATATTAAAACCATTTAACCTGATGCTTATATGATCTCAAAGTCATATTTTTAATAAACGATTTTACATTATTTATCTACATTCATGTTCGAGGATTTACAAATAGATAAATCTTTGATCATAAACATTTTTCTCAAGATAAAAAAGCAAAGTTCGTTTGTGATTGCGGAAAAAAACGTCGTAAATACAGTTAATTCATACACCGCATGTGTAGGGAGCAGGGTCCCGATTCTCATACCTTGATTGTTTTGTTTGCAGGCTGTCTCACTCACGCGCTATTTCCCTATTGTTTATTCAAAACTCAACTATATTTACGACACATTGAATTGCCGCTTGCGTTGTTTGACTGCCTGTTCTAAATTTGAATGACTCATTAAAAAATATATCGCATCCCCAGCAGCCCGAAGTCATGGCGGCATGGAGGAATTAGAATCGAGCCCCTATGTGGTGCTCCGAAACAACATTACACTTTGAATTGTTAATACTAACTTATTATGATTTACGCGCGTATTTATTAAATACGGGTAAGCTTTTAGGTGCGTAATTTGTATACGATGACGTTGTGGGATTGTACAATTTGGCGTAGTAAATTTATATTTCTATCGCTGAATTTACGACTGAAAATGTACATACATTAGGGAATTTCTAAATTAGGGATACTCAGTTACAACAATGAATATGTATAACGATACTATGAAATTGAAGTATCTATATCTAGGTTAGCAGTACATTTAATAGCACATTAGAGTAATCTTTAATCGATTCTATATTTTGAATACCGAAAAGGAGAGGAAGTACAATACTACATATAATTATACTACACTTAGTCACTGAACAAATTATAAGAGTTGGTATAGTATAAGAACATACTTTGAGTCCCAGGGAATAGCATATTATGATTGAAAAGAAGGAAAGGAAAGAACATAATAATATGTCAGACTGAAACATGTCCTTCGCCGAGAGGACTGGCTGGACACCTGGGTCCCAAGCTACTAAAGTATTTATCGAGCCTTATTTCTCTTACCGGTTCCCCAACTCTTCCCGAGGTTGAGTCTAGCGCGACCCTCAGCATGTCGTGTACGGGGGGGCGCGGCGGCACGTTGCGGAACTGCGATGCCCACGCCATCACGCCCAGGTGCTCCACGTCAGACTGAGACATGTCCTTGGCTGAGAGGACTGGCTGGACACCTGACGGGAAGATACATGGACTTAATTGTGGAAACTGGAAAATTGACATGACGTGGCTACATCATGGATAGGTAAGATATTTTAAGGCGAGGCCGCACTGGGCGAAACTATACGCAGAATATTTGCCGTTTGATCTGGTATAATGTTAGGGTTTTGTTAAATGTCATTTTGCCTCTCCCGTGTTTCGCACTTATGAAAATTTATCGTTTTTTATAAACCAGGTTTTTAATAATCCCATTGTAATTTTAAACTTAACGTCCCGTCTATGGGCAAAGACACATTGCTCTGACGCTTTACAATATACAATTACTGCTATGCCACCAAAGAATTCTATTTAAGTTGAGGTATGCAACACGGATGTTTTACTTAGTCGGAGTTTTTACAGAACGACGAACAAGAGCGACTTCTCGTTAGCATTATCTTGTATGCTTTTATGTATTGAAAAGTGTGGCTTCCCGTTAATAGTACATAGCAGTATGTATCGAGTATGTAATTTATAGCCACACGAAACACGCTTAGTAATATACAATTGACAAATTGACAATAAGATATTAAGCACCGTAATACAGGAACAAATTGAATAGGAATTAGTATCTAATATGCAAACATCCGGTTGCCACGCGGAATACAGAATTATCAGGGAATTACTATCACACACTGATGAGTACAAAATCAGATTTGATGACGTAATTGTGACGTCAGTCGTGAATTTTAATGTAACGCCTCGTTTACAGGAATTACACAAATCATTTCAATTTCGTGATTTACACGATAGTAAAACGTAAATAATGCGTGATGTGCATTTGGATAATTTTAATCATATCAAGATCACAATCGTGTCAGCCGAATATTACGAAGCGTGCACTGTGGACTCATGTGATTCGGGAATTTATGACAATTTTCAGCTGCCGACAGGCGAAGCATTGTTAGCTGTCTGACTCTTTTCGTGCCAATCGTCTATCAGAAGTTAGTTAACAGTTTTTTTTAAGTTCATCATTAAGATTTGCTGGTTCTAAAACACACAACCTCTTTTGCACTTGCTTATTGTTTCGTTTATTGTTTCGTAGTCCAAGTTACTAAGCTGGCCATCTGGTTTCTCCCCTTTTGTAGTCATCTAACTTTACCCTGGCGTTTAGCGCCATTCCTTTTCTCCTTTATATTTTTATAGTCGGATTCAGACACACCTAACTTCTATTAAACGGTCATCTGGTTCCTCCTCTTTTATAGTCCAAAATACTCACCCAACTTCTTCCCAGCGTCTATCGCCATTTGATTGTTCTCCTCCCACCTGGCGGGGTCACGGCGCAGGCGGCTCGGCGGCGGCGCGGGGCCGCCCAGCGACCGCACCAGCTCGTTGCCAACACGACCGTCGTTCCAGTCCGTCTAGATAACAATTAATACTTTTGAAGAAGATTCGAGGATAATTTTTTACATAATATTATAGATTAAATTACTAAGAACGAAGAACGCCTACTTTGACGAACTCTTAAAGTGTACTTAGCTAAGTTAATGCTGCAGGCATCCCAGGCGTTTATGGGCGCCATCTATTTAATTAGCAGTAGGACCTGGCAGCCTGGATATTTTTGAGCGCTTTTCCCATCTCTAACCCAGAGTCAATCTTACGACCAAGATGTCGATTTCAGAAGTACAAATGCAACAAAAGTGTGCTAAAAATATCATCAACATAAATACACTCAAAAACATAATCCTTCTAGCACAGTTCGACGACCATTTCTAACGTAGGCTTGATTGCATCATAGATTGAAATACAAGGCAAGTTACCGTAAAAGAAACCTGTAGTACAAAGTACGATCATAGCTACATGTCCCTTGACAATATTGAATATTGGAGCGATATGAAAGGGCTCTAGCCTCTACCTTCAATAGTTATTGGATTTTCTGTTCAAACCCTGCAACACGAACAGAAAAGGGCAATTTTCGTTACCAGAGAGCCTTTAGTCAAATTGTATTTGATGGTTCTACAACAAAGTTAGAAATAAAAAGTGTATGGGATTGGCAAAAAGCATTGCAAGTGCCGTGTCACCGACGAGATACTATATCAAGTATAATACTCACTAATCTATATATATAAAACTCAAAGGTGACTGACTGACATGGTGATCTATCAACGCACAGCCCAAATCACTAGACGGATCGGGCTGAAATTTGGCAAGCAGATAGATGTTATGACGTAGACATCCGCTAAGAAAGGATTTTGATAAATTCCAACCCCAAGAGGTTAAAATAGGGGATGAAAGTTTGTATATAATAATAATAATTCTTAACGCGAGTGAAGCCGCGGGCAAAAGCCCGTATTATTATAAATGCGAAAGTGTGTCTATCTGTCTGTCTGTATTTCTGTCTGTCTGTAACCTCTTCACGCCCAAACCGCTGAACCGATTTTTCGTAAATTTGGTATGGAGATACTTTGAGTCCTGAAAAAAGACATAGGATAATTTTGATCCCGGAAAAATGTGCGGGTCCCGCGCGATATACTAACATTGACGCCAGGCAGTTGCGGGCGTCATCTAGTTATACAGTAGGGTGGAGCGAAAATTTTTTTTTGATATTCGTTTCGGCATACCTGTAAAAAGTTGCTGTTACTGCTCACAAATATATGTACAAAATTTTATTTAAATCATAATAAATTTAGAGATGCCCCCAGCGTCATGAACTTTAGAGAAATTCGAAAAACTTCGTCAAAAACCACCAACTTCTAATATTGCCAAATTAACGCTGATTTATATTATGTGTATTCCGTTACGTTTGTAACTGTTTAAGCTTGAATATTGCGAAGATAGATGGGGAGATTGAGGCAGAAGAGGTGATTTCATTGCACTTCTCAATCATTGTTCGAACGCCATAAAGTGCGCGCTATTAATGTAATTCTGCTTGTCAGAAACAGTGATTCTAAGCACTACCCACAAGAAAATAAACTCCTGTAAGTAATATTTCTAATTTCCTGTTCACTGATTGTTGATAAAATACTATTTGCGATATAATTTATACCTACCTTTCTGTTTATTACAGTCATATTATGTCGTCAAAACACGAAAAGAGACATGTTGACCCGTTTTTGGTTTATCGGAGAAGTTACCAGTGTGTCAACTACCAAATCATAATTCTATAAATATTACTTATTTATTAATTAATATCACATTAATATGAATCAAAGCTTGACAAAACAACTAAAGAGCCAATGAGAGCCAATGCCAATGCCAAGAGTTCATGATATATCCCAAATATTGGCTACGGAAATTTTACATATCTGGCGAAAAGCGTCGCTTCCCAAAAAAAAGAAGTATATTATTTACTTGATTAAAGAACTGCAAGAAAAATGATGATAGGCCGTGTAGATTTAAATGCGTCTGTAAAAAATATGAAATTACAAGAAAAAAAATCACTGCGTAACAAAGAGATAATGGGTCCAAGCCAGACGTCTTATTCGCGTTCTTTGCATGTTGACTTTACAACCGAAAGAACGAGTTCAAGCAATTGTAGCTTCTTCTTGTAGCTTTTACAAGCTAATCAATCGCCATAATAAGTAGCTGCTCAGTCACCCAAGAAAAAGAGATTCAATTTCCCATCATTAGCTCTCGTATGCGACCGTACCTGAGATTCTGACAGAGCAGCTCCTATTATAGCTTTATCTGCTTCTATATCTGTGTTAAAAGATGTTGATTGTTGGTATTATTATATCATAGGATTCTAGTGCTGTCATTGATCGTTAAAAATGCGATGAGAAATAATGAAAAACAGATCAGCACACACGATGTAGATCGCAATTATAAAAGTATACGCAGAAATTATTTTGATGGTAGAAAAGGTGGCTGTGATGGTACAGTTGTGAATATAGTTTTCAAAAAAGATGATATTCGTTTTATGGAAGAAGTAATTAACAAACTACTATAGTAGTTTTTTGTTTCAAATGCCTAATTGTGAAATAAAACAACAATTTAATACCAATCTATTTTTTTCTGATGATCATTCCTTGATAATATATATTATATATATTTAATTTTTCTTGATAAAAATATTGATATCACTAACCAGAGCCTGTAGCCAAGACTTTTCTTTATCGTTTCTTTATAGAATCGTCGATCAAAATGTTTAGAATTGACATTAGACTAGTCGAACATCAACGTCATATTCGCGAATTTTTTAGTCAATTACATACATTTTGATCGGCGATTCTATAGAAAGGCGATAAAGAAAAGGTCTTGGCTAAGGGATCAGTCTTTTATTTAACATATTACAATGAAGTTTTTTTTACAAGGAACAGCAAATAAAGAAAAATACTATTTATCAAAACTAGACCAATGTTTTCAAAAAATTCGTATTTTTCGAATTTTCAATTGTGTTGGGGAACCTCAAAACATCAAGACAAGTAAACCATATTTTGTATGCAGAATTTACTCATAACAAGGCAACTTTCTATTGCTATGCCATTTAAAAAAAATCTTCATACAAAATCGCTCCACCCTATTATACAGTGTGTAACAAAAATAAGTGACAGTACTTTAGGGTGTGTACGTGTTCCTTGTAGAAAGTTCACTGTGAAAGTAGCAGGTCTGAAAGACGATTTTTTTTCACTTTTGTATGGGCAAGAGCCACTGACCTCTATTATACACTGGACAGGCTATGCCGTACAAAATGACAGCTATTTTTTGTGCCGATTTGAAGCGTGGCGGTGAGTGTACTGTGAACTAATTGTGACATAAAATGCAGCGGCCATTTGCAAATTCTCATTATCAATGACATTTCTGAGGGATGCTAAAATAGATATCGATAGTATCATAACATTCATTTATAGCGACATTATTTTTTGTACTTAAGCAGGGAATTGACTACCGGGCCGCCCGCTACGGGCCGCCCGTCACGGGCAGGTCTGTCGCATGTCTGCTCGTCAATTCCTAGGTACGGGCACAGACATGCCCGCCGGCCCGTGCCCGCAGCCTGCCCGCGAGATCGCATTATTCCCGCGCGGGCATGGGCAAGCCTGTACATGAATGGTCGCAACGGGCGGCCCGTCGTCATTTGCGCCTTGGAGAGCGACTGGAGTCCACTTAAAATATTAATTTAAAACATATTATTGTAAACAATACAAACACTAAACATAAGAAAAACCAACAACACAACTTTTGACATTCATTTATTTCCATTTACCGGTCGCATCCTTGTTTGTGGAAAGTTAAAAGCAAGGATAACATTCAAAACACCGATTAACGTAAAGCCGCTTACACCGAACTTATTGAAAAATCCAAAAAAATCAACGCCGATACTGATCTATCATTTGTTAAAAAGAATATCGAGTACATGAGTCCACGAGCTGCAGCTCTCTATCTATTCGACTGACTAGTCTGTTCTGTATGTGTTCAATAGGGGCAAGCGGCTGACTTGTGCCAGACCGGGCGGCCCGCGGGCAGTCCGGTAGTGAATTCCCCGCTTTAAAAGAACATAATATTATGTTATTCAATAAATAATGTTTAACATTAAATACCATACACTATAGCACTACTTTGATATTAGAAATGAAATCAGAAAATACAATACAACAAAGTTTTTGTTAGAAGCATTGGAAGCTTATCTTCAGTTTTGTTTTTAGTTATCGTAGTGCTAACTTAACCGAGAGGAAGTCTGTAATACAAATAGCGTAATATTTTTGTCTTATTGGTCGACATTATCTGAATCTGGAAACATTTAATCGATAATAGAAAAGACAGTTGTACATCACTAGTATTAGTTCCCAGTACACTCACCACTGCTATCAGCGCCAATATGGCGACTTTCAAATAGGATAATTTTATTGATAGCGATCGCCGGTTCAGTGTATAAGTAGAGGTCAGTGGCAAGGGCCGAGCGTCACGCGTTACCCCATACAAAAGTGAAAAAAATGTTGGTCTTTCAGCGCTGCTACTTTCACAGTGAACTCTCTACAAGGAACACGTATACACCCTAAAGTATTACGGCATCACTTATTCTTGTTACACACTGTATAATATAATTCCAATTATCGTTGCGATGAAAACTAGAGGTTTTCTGACAGGACTTTTTCTAAGCTCTAGTGTTGCTTGGCTAACGTTACATTTACGAATACGAAGTAAGTCAGAACTTGAAATAACGACTCACATAATATAATAAAATAATATTAATGTTTAACAATCTCTTGATAAAGAAAACGGAATAATACAAAAGTCCTTAACATTGGCTAACGAGCAAAAAACGTTACTTATTGTTATTACAAACTAATTATTGTAATATCTTTTATCCACTTATTTATCATCAAATGATATTAATAAATATATTTTTTCGACATAATAAATTATTGTTTTCGTTAAGCATCCTTACTTAGCCTTTAATTACTCGCATTGTACTACCACACATTTTACTTAATAGTTAGTACGTAAATAGAACTTTAATATTATGATGTTTCAAGTCCGGTTAGGGCAAGGCGACAGGGACATAAAAAATCAAGATAATGACTAATTATTATGTGCCCTTTAGGCAATTGCTGGTGTACTTAGGCACTGCCTTAGCCTGTATTGATCAAATACAGGTTTGGATATGGGAATTAGGCATTAGCGCTATCTAGATGAGTTTATTATCTGGACGTATGTTTTGTGAATATTAATTACTTATAATACCTAATATTAGCCACAGCCTGTAAATACATAGAGGACGTATATTCGCCCTTTATAATCATCCATACTAATATTATAAATGCGAAAGTGTGTCTGTATGTCTGTATGTCTGTCCGTCTGTCCGTCTGTCTGTCTGTCTGTCTGTCTATCTGTTACCTCTTCACGCTCAAACCGCTGAACCGATTTTGCTGAAATTTGGCATGAAGATACTTTAAGTCCCGGGAAAGGACATAGAATACTTTTTGTGCCGGAAAAAGGTACGGTTCCCGCGCGATAAACGAGTTTAGGCGCAACGGAGTTGCGGGCGTCATCTAGTGTATTTATATTGTCATGAAAACAGTGTAACTAATGAAAGTTTGTTAATTTAGTGGTAAATGTGAGATAGAACAGTAAATCTTTATATTGGCTTTAAAAGCGTAATTTGTTATTCGCAAAGATGTAATTAACACAAGTTCGGGGAATGTAACGGTGTAACAATGGTTCTTACTACAATGTTAGATTGACTAACGAAATACAAATTGGACGGTTCTATTGAATTTCAGATCCATTTCTAAATACTGTTTACCTACACTGCAGATTTTTTTTAATGCAATAAGGGGGCAAACGAGCAAACGGGTCACCTGATGGAAAGCAACTTCCGTCGTCCATGGACACTCGCAGCATCAGAAGAGCTGCAGGTGCGTTGCCGGCCTTTTAAGGGGTAATAGGGGAGGGTAGGGAAGGAAATAGGGAAGGGAAGGAAAAAGGGTAGGGGATTGGGCCTCCGGTAAGCTCACTCACTCGACGAAACACAGCGCAAGCGCTGTTTCACGCCGGTTTTCTGTGAGGACGTGGTATTTCTCCGGTCGAGCCGAAGCATGGCTCTCCCACGTCAAATGTTGTTTATCGATGATATTTTGAACATATATTAAAGTTAAAACTGCGACTGCTGTCTGCGTAAAACAATTAAGTAAAAATAATAAGTTGATGTAAAATATCACCTTGAAGCGCGCTTACGCTACTATCGCCTACAGTTTTTTAAACTTAAGCTCATAAAAGCGTTTTAATAAAATTATCCATTTAGAAATGAATGGTTTGCTTGTATGTTTGTTTCGCACCGAGACTTCAGCTACAGCAGGCCATGCCGGACAGCTCGTCCAGCCAGGGCGAGGTCTACCTTACTAAGACCAAATTACCGTGAAATTAGTGATGGCGCGCTCCAGCCTCGAGTTGACCCATTCTAAAGTCGCTCTCACGCCAGGCGAGTCGGGCTTCATGAAGTAGGACAGGTAGGTCATGCCGGACAGCTCGTCCAGCCAGGGCGAGGCAAGGTACTCCGGTTCCAGCACCATGGGCACGTCGAACTCGCGGTGAGCCAGCTTCATCGCCCGCCGGCAGTTCTCGATGGCCTCATGACGGTCTAGAAAAAAGAAAAAAAAATATAGGTATATATGAAAAAATATCTTGCCCGCAAGAGGCATACATTTTCCCGCGGTGAAAACTGTCTTAATATTGTTATTATGTAAATTTTTGGACTTAGAAGTGTTTTCATACTGTCTCAAAATCGGCTTAAGGCAGGGATCAATCTCAATCCAAAACGATAACTTTGCACACAACCAAAGACCTAGCGTATAAGCATCGCAATTTAGCTTAGCATAAAACTGTAGTTACTAGGGGCGGATCTTTGGCAATAAATATTAAGAAACAAAATTGTTCGGTTAAGGATATTTTAATATAGATTTACTAACAATTTATTCAAATAAAATGTATAATTATCCTAGTTATATTTCGATGTATTAATACTTATATTTCATTGAATTAGATTTTTGTCGGAGGTTGTACATTAATTACAGCCAAAGTAGTGCGTTTTATAAAAATGTTTATGGTTTATAGTCTTTTAAATATTGTGCTTTATATCTCATATTTTTACATTTCGTTATTATATTGGAACTAGGTAAACCGGGAGTCACGGAATAACAAATTGGGGTTTATGCCCGCCTTAAGCGTAATACTTGATTAGTTAACAAACGTACTGATTTACTTTTGCGTTATGGATGGGCCAATGAGCAGACAAACTACTGATAGTAATTAATAATTGCATTTTCTGGTAGTAGAGTAGCAAGAGAGTTCATATTATATTTTTAGCTTAATTATTACTAGGACATGTAAAAGTGCAAAAAGCTGATGATATTTTAGCTAATTGATTGAATTAAATATAATGGTCCTACGAAGTAAAGTTAGGAACAGGTAAGCGGTAAACTTCTGTCTACTTATAACTTGACTGTCGTCAAAGTTTTGATACGATCAATATTCATGGTGATGAATATATTTATAAGCATTTACTGCCAGGCATTATGCCAGCATACTTATTATAACGATTTTTTGTATTCTTTTCAATAACGTATGAAAGTAAAAACTTTTCAAAAGTCTATTGAGATATTCCGAACTCGGAACTACTACGCGAAACATTACTAGTAATAAATTAATAATATTACACTGTTGATGCAAAATTATAAAAAAAATATACGAAACGAAAAGGATATAATGATTTTCAACTTAATTTACCAGTAATACTTTTTTAAAGCTTAGTTCGCTTTCTATAAATCATCAGCCATTTCCATACAAGAAAGAATATTGTTAAGCATATTAATATGAGCGAAATAGTTACTGTACTCACTCAACTCCCTCCAGTGCGGGAATATCCCCGGCTTGCAGTAGTCCAGCAACGCGGACAGCAGGACTCCGCTGTTCCAGTCGGTGGTCAAGTTGGACACGCGGCACTCCGGCAGTGCCGCCTGCAGCCACGACAGCATCAGCTTTCTGAAAGATGGCAGAAATTATCCATAAAAGGTTAAATCAAAAGTTTTACCATAAGGTACATAAAACCCAAAGACCTCTAAACCTAATAAAATCGAAACCATAAATGGATGTTTATTTCACAAAATATCGAAGGTAAAATCATGAGAGAGAAAGGTTTATTATAATTTATATATTTTTTGGTCCTTTGTTATTCTCTAAAGATTTTCCTGCAGTCTCAACTATGATATTATATTATAAAAAAAAGTCTGAGACCAAAATATTAAATCTGCAATTTTGTAGTTGAAATTGTTACGTCAATGAAACGCCGAGATCCCAAGCAGACTGATTTATTAATTGCTTACAATTATTACCCACAATGTTACAAGTATTCATATTATACATAACAGAAATAACTATCGTTTATTAACCTCTAATTTGAAAGGCACTAAACTTATCGTGTCGTTATTCCAATGTCGTAAAATTGGAAGGACCCTGCTGCCATTTAGCACGTTTTGATGGTCTTTACTTAAAGAGATCACCCTGGATGTTTGATAGAAAATAATACAATTTTTATTAAATAAATGTTGCAGGAGAAACAGAAAGGCTAACCTTTCCTGGAAATATTGTAAGCGATATAAAAATTCATTTGAAAAGCAAACTATTAAGGCGATTCAAGAGAACGCTCGTCTCTTGAGAACCTATCACTTGAGATCTACAATGCCACTCAGCTAAGCATCATCAGAGTAAAATTGAAAAATATTGTTACAACCTATTCAATCTTCATTTTTCATAATATATTTTCATGAGATATCAAAGTCTTGTACGGTAGCACAAAATACGCAAACAAAAAGAAAAATATAGAAATTTTTAAGCAGTGTGCGAGTTGATCATGATGAACTATTGCAAAGCATTCTAATGCTTTCAAATAAAATGAAATAAAAAAATATATCGAAATTGATATGGATGCTACCTCGGACAGACAAAATATAATTATTAAGGCGACGCCTTGATAATTTGGCTGTAGCGATATCGATTTTTCTCAGCATTATGACTAAAGCTAAGAAATTAAAGTTCATTTTTAGTATTCATCATGTCTTTGTCTTTGAATTACCCATAGCATAACACGATTGGTCAACTTTTATGACACAGAATAATCAATCAAAAATACCTCTGTAAAAAAGGGATTCTAATTTTACCAACAGAGGAGAGTGATTTAAGCTTACAAAATTTGTACATAGATTGGTTCAAGTATACACTTTAATTTGCCCTTAGCTTATATGAAATTTATTTATGGTTTTTAAATTACGCGACAAAAACCATTTTGTCGCTTACGCCCTTTCCATTTCTTGCTATTCCATTTGGGAGGCCGGCCCGGCCTCTCATAGAAAACAAGCAATCTAAATTACCAACACGGTTTTTTACTTTAACGCGGCGTCACCTTAATGCACTATTTTTTTGCAAAGCGAGTGAAAGAAACAAGCAGCGACACTTCCATAGACAAATTCCTTTTCCATCCCGTGACCGGACTATATAGTGACATTATTTACATAACAAAGATGTAACGATGTGTAAACACCGACATATCGTAAAACGTAAATGGACTGAGACGCCATATTCGTCCAACATCCTGTACATTAATTAAAACAAGCCTAAATAGAATATAGTGAAACTCAAAGTGGTACAAAATATGCAAGTATGCAATTTCACACCTAAATACGTTTTTTAAAACTACTTATTTTTTATAGGTTTGGATAGTATTTTTTTAAATTAGAATTACTTAGAGTGTGCACAGACGGACCGCATTTCAACTGCAAATTGCAGTTCAAGTGCAGTTTGAATGCAGTTAACACGACTGCAATACGACTGCGATAGAACTGCAAACCAAACAGTTCACACGACTGCACGCCAACTGCAACTGAACTGCAATCAGACTGCGCGTTTGGTTTGCAGTTCTATTGCAGTTGTATTACAGTCGTGTCAACTGCATTCAAACTGCACTTGAACTGCAATTTGCGGTTGGATTGCAGTTGAAATGCGGTCCGTCTGTGTATTCGTCGCTTCCAAAAATATTAACAGATTAAAACCTAAACTGTTTAATAATTATGTATTTGAATACTTATCATACGTAAATTGAATTTGTAAATCGAAATATTGTTGGGTTCCATTCTATCAACATCGCATTGAAATACATTATAATTTCAGCCGAGGCTCTGGCAGTAAAAATAATGTATACTCATCCAACCAACATCAAAAGCATCCTTCAGTACATTTTATTTACTATGAAATAATAAAAAATATATTTCTGTTATGGGGCTACGTAATGAAGTATGATTAATTAGTTTTACATCGGAATATATCGATTCTAATAAATGCGACGGTGTGTCTGGGTGTATTCCCGGTAGTGCCGATTTATATTATTTTTTTATGAGTGTAGGCTACTTTATTTTCTCCGCCCCATGTATGAAAATATCTATGGACGCTGCCGCCTCCCTAGGACGCTGCCATCCACAGGCCGCGGCCAGAGTTTTGGCGCCCCTTTAGGCAATTTTTTTAGGTCCTTGGTTTTGACGCGCCCAAAGATAGCCATCTTTAGGCGCGCCAAAACCAAGGACTAACGAGGAAATAGCAATTTGGCGCCCCTAGATGATGGCGCCCGTGTGTATTGCACGCATTGCACATATGGCAGCGGGGGCCATGGCCGCGGCCTATGCGACTTATTTACAAATCTGGGGCTGAGTTCCCGTAAAGGTATAGTTGCGCTAAAAAGTAGCCGATATCTCGTGGTCTACTTTATTACTGAGTCTTTCAAAATAAGCTGATAATCGTGGCTCAGGCTCTGAAAATATTGCAAAATAACAATAAATCTTGATAATAATATTATGATAATAGACAACTAGTGTCAGTGGCGGCAATAATATTTGAACAACATTTGTTATTTAACATGTCAGTAAACATTTTATGATTCCATTTCAACATTTTCACAACGATAACTTTTAGGTTATCGGACCAGCGATTCGTATGGAACTTCAAAAACAGACGCAGCAGAGCAATATGAGCTGGCCTTTTCAGAAGTTAGGCGAACGTGTGAGGTAGTTAACATACGAATTTTACTGATATCCATACTTCCATACTAATATTATAAATGCGAAAGTGTGTCTGTCTGCCTGTCTGTTACCTCCTCACGCCTTAACCACTGAACCGATTTGGCTGAAATTTGGTATGGAGATACTTTGAGTCCCGGGAAAGGACATAGGATACTTTTCGTCCCCGAAAAATGCACGGCTCCCGCACGATAAACGAGTTTTGGCGCAACGGAGTTGCGGGCGTCATCTAGTTATTTATATGTGCCTTTATTTTAATTTATAATGAGACTTACTAGAATAATGTTATGTTGTCTGCAACTTTGCACACGCGATTTTTTTTCGTGCGGTATCTCTATTCAACACCTCATTTCGAAGGCAGACTTTTGCACTTAGCTGCATATACTACCAGAAACCGTTTTACTCATAATATTGAAGTGGATTAGATTAATTGTTTAAGTGGAACCTATTTTATATTTACTTACCTCTGAATACAATATAACATACTAGACAATGTTTGCAACTTCATTGTGCCCAAATATTTAGTTTAACGCGCGGGAACTGTACATTTTTCTGGGATAAAAAGCATTGAATGTCCTTTGTCGAAAAGTATATCCATACCTAGCAAAATCGGTTCAGCGGTTTATGCGTGAAGAGGTAACAGACAGACAGACAGACGCACTTTCTCATTTATAACATAAGCATGGCTACCAGCGGAATACCGACACGAAAAATCCCTTTTCCGATATGTCCGTACAGTATCGAGTTGCACTCAGTGATCTAGCACGAGAGCCCAAAGCCCGTTTACTTGAGCTCATGCGTGGAAACCGCATTCCGCGTACACTACTCGTGTCTGTAACTTGCAGCCTAAATACAGACGCCATGTTGGAGGCGCCATGTTTGTTTGCTCTATTCATTTGTTTTCCAGCGTAAAAATGGGAATGTTTTACTGAGGCTTCCGTTCAGCAGTCCGTCTATCCATTACAAGGTATCCTTTTAAGGATAACAGGTGATATGACTCTATTGATGCACAAACAAATAACAATATTAATTAATATAGGTATCTAAAAAGTAAACGTACAGGCTACGCTTGCTTTATTATGAAATATGTTCTCGAAATAATATAAAAACACAATTATAAATTCCTGTTTAAAATACCGTCAGAGAACGGGCAATAATTATAATTCATAACTTAACAATTTATGCTGCATCATTAAGCAATTATCGCCATTGTGATCGTACGCGTAATAAATATTGCAGTCGGTAAAACATACCTTGGGGGAAACTTGCTCCTGCCGATCTGGTATCGCATGATCAGGGACCAAATTAGTCCCAATATCAGCTTCAAATTCCCATTAACGATATCCACGTTCCCTGAAATAGCAAACACGTTAAGGATAAACATGGGATAAGCTCATTTCGTTATCTTCACTTTCAATATGGGTAAAATTCCATTTTGGGATAAAAATCATATTTGCCATCGTAATTGTATTTCATGCAGGGGTAGGATTAATACGAATGTGAACGAAACTGGGCAATAAACACGATTTTAATCCGACATTAGCGAAGACAGGTGAAGACGAGGGTTTGGCAGTCTTTGTAATTTGTCCCATAGGTATTAAGTATAATTACCGCGCACTGTAAAACTCTGGAATGAACTGTCACCAGCAGTTTTTCCGGACCTATACGACCTGCAAACCTTCAAGAAAAGAGCGTATTCCCTCTTAAAAGGCCGGCAACGCACCTGCAGCTCTTCTGATGTTGCGAGTGTCCATGGGCGACGGTAGTTGCTTACCATCATGTGACCCGTTTGCTCGTTTGCCCCCTTATTTAATAAAAAAAAATGCATAGTTATAAAGTTGGGCCCTTTACCGGATCTGATCCGCACAAAAATTTTCCGCAGCCTTTCATTTCATACCGTAGATGTTTTTTCTGCCATGCGGGCAACACGCGAGCTGTTAGGAACATGTTGCCGCCTGCATCTGGATCAAATCCGAGCGCTGGTGACAACATGCATGACAGGAATAGCGCCAGGCTATGTAGAGGCAATTGAAGCAAAAAAATTGAAGCAATTAATGTTATAGCAATGTAACAGAATAAAGCTGTATTAAATATTTAGTAAGTAAACATATTTTTAAGTGACTTTAATACCAATAAAACTCCACATCAAGTCTGATAAACTCGGGTCATTGAAGGACAAAAGTACGAAAAATTTAATGTGTTTCACGAAAAGTTGACGCGTTATGCTAATATTAAGGGACTACGCACATCGCTCGAGAGTCGAACACAAAGAAATTCTGCAATACAAAAGTTTTATTGCGCCAAGAAAAGGATAAAAGGGAGCGAGAGATAAGAACATTCCCGTGGGCATTCTTACGCAGTTTCCAGGTTTTCATCTTGATAATCCATGGTTCCAGATAAGAGATTATTTACAGTTTCTATAGAGATTCTTTATAGCTTGAAGTGAGCTCAAAATATTTTATCAATAAATTTTTCTTTTAATTAATAACGGGCAAATATGAAGCACTGGGGAATGATTACTTTTTTGTACCTTTTGGCGTTGAAACCCTGGGCTCGTGGGGCCTTGGTGCCAAGCTACTGTTCAAAGAGTTATCCCAAAGACTGGTTGAGAAAACCAACGATCCCAGAGCTGGCGCTTTCCTCGGCCAACATAATATCAGTCTTGCGATACAGCGAGGTAATGCTGCCAGCCTCTTGGCTACATTGCCCGCAGCCTTCGACTTAGATTTAGTATTTTATATATAGTTTTTCTTATTTTTTAACCGACTTCCAAAAAGGAGGAGGTTATACGTTCGTCTGTTTATATATATATATATTTTTTTTGTATGTTCAACTTCGCCGTTTATGGACCGATTTTCATGATTCTTTTGTTATTGTACAGGGTTGAATCCGAGGTTGGTACCATGTTCACAAAAAAAGGTGATCTAATGATGGGATCCATGAGGATTCGAGGGGACTCCTTGAAATTTATATGGGAACATATGACGATTTCGATTTTTTCTGAAGTATTTCAGGCATATACTACCAAAAAGTAAGATTTTGCACCAGGAAATACCCTGGTTCTGAAGGTACCCAACAGAACTTTGGAATCCTTATAGATACAAGTTTGAGGATTTTGGCTTTATTTAAACTACTCCAAGCAAATCCTACATTATTTGTGCTGAACATAGGCTAAATTGTATTTTGGAAAAAATAGGATTTCGTAAGATATTTGGGTTTTTCGGACGCCATGTGAAAAAATCAACCAGAAAAGTTACTTATTTTGCGTACGCTGCCGAAACTATAAAAGATAGAACCATAAAATCTTCTAAGTATTGTAGATCTTATAAATATCTACAAAAAAGTCCGCGACACACTATACTTATCTATGTCGAGTGAGGCACAATAACCATTTTTTTATTTAAAAATCTTGAATTTTTTTGGACAACTATTAAACGCGTTTATTTTACTCATGCCATTTATCCTTATCAAAATAAATTTTTTCATCACTAAGTACAATTTATGTAGATAAAATTTGGTCTTTGAATGATTAAAATTGGACGTTTGGTTTTGAAATTATGGCGAAATTAAAATATTACGATAGTGGGCGTCACCAAGCGGGATGCGCTTGCGGGAAGACAATCTGTGCAGTGTGCACTGTTATAATACACCCTTCGGATAATGACTGCGTCCGCGTCATCGATGTCAGTGTCGGAGTCTGTGAATTGACCTGGGAATCATTTTGCTGACCGAGTCTTTCCTTGGTAGGCTTTTTGCAGCCGTAACCGACATCCATGCGGGCAGAGCCGCAGGCGACCGCTAGTAATATGTACAACTCTAAGACAACAAGCTATAATATCATAGCCTTGTCGTCTCATATTATGTACCTAACTAAAAAGGGTAAAATTATTATTTTTTACAAAAAATTAAAACCGACTTCCAAGATAAAAACAAAAGTAATACTTATTCTTAATCTAAAAAGAATCAAATAATTCTTATTCCTTATTATAGTGGCGTCTTCAGACTTCGCCTAAACCTCAACTATTTCTGTACTCAATCTTCATGCTTTCGAAGTCGGTACCCGCTTAATCTTAATCTAAGAAGAATCAAATAAGAATTATTTGATTCTTTTTAGATTAAGATTAAGTATTACTTTTGTTTTTATTATCTTGGAAGTCGGTTTTAATTTTTTGTTAAAAAATAATAATTTTCTTTCCCGCTTGTTTTATATTTTAGTAATATATTTTATTGTAATTTTAATTGTATTATATAATATTAATAACTAAGAAAAATACTAATGACGGTTGATATGTGAAAACGACGATTACCGAAAGATTGAAATTGAAAATGTGGTTCAATGACTATGTTTACGAATCAATTACAATAAAACCACTTCAGAGTGAGTTAGTGTAGGCTAACAAGAATACCTTTTATTAACGGAACCCTAAAAAAGTATAATGTATAATTTCTCTTACCGATATTAACAAGTTTGACGCCATCGTCCTCTATCGCCTGGAGAGCCGTAGTGACGTTCTCCAGGCGGTGGTGCTGGTTCGTGGGCTTGGAGTTCCAGCCCTTCAGCCGCCGCCCCTGGAGCGCCTCCACCAGCGAACACAGAACTGTCCCATCTCTGAGGTCTTCTACTAAGTCGACCACCTGCAAAAGTGTTGAATGTTAGAGGATAGTATGTCAACTTCGAAAGAAGTATAATAACATCTTTTTTATAATGGTGTCGTCACTTTAAAATGTCAACAACGGTTTTTATATTCTAGACTAAGTATATCATTCGGCTATGGCGAAGCCAATTATAATATTATATGTATAGTCAATCTGTGTGAATGACTGATGAGTAACGACTTGATGAGTTATCACCATATTTCACCGTCGGGTAGGTCAATTCGTATCCCACGTGTGATTAAAAAATTCGTCATATTAATATTAATCTTGCTTTAAGAACTGTAGAACATAATCACCTTAATGTTCATAGGCTTTAGGGTCTCATTGACCCAGTTCCGGAACGTGTTGGCCTGTATCTCGACCCACAGGTCCTCGTGGCCTTTGATGGCCATGGCCTTGGCTGCGGTACCCTCGGGGCTGCGGGCGGCCAGGCCGGCCTGCGTGATACGGCCCGCCGACCCCTCCGGCGTGTGGGCCTTCAGCCCCTGGTTCGTCACCCGAACCCCCTCCATGGTGTTCACTGAAGTTTCTTCATTATTTCATCACGTCACGCTTCATAACCTGGGATAAATAATAATATCATGCTTGTTAGATTAAAATTAAAATATTATGTTAAAAGTAGAGTGCTTACATTCGATTTTTTTTCAGAGATTTTAAGTTTGTAAGACTATGCGTACCTACTGTTGCTTGCCTACTCATAAAAATATTAAAAACCTGCATTTTATCACTATAATATTTTTACTATTAATTTATGTAACTTTGTCACACTATAATTTCCTCTAAAAATATATACAGGGTGCAATTAAACCTTCCTGCCAAATTTTTTCCAGGGCTTTGGTATCATTGGAGAGTCCATTAAAGCAACAAAAATTGGGGGTTATTTTTTTAATGACATAATATTTTATCCCATTTAAAATCGTTGCAGAATGGTCACTAGCGGCGCCAGGCAGCGCGCGGGAATAAGAGGGGCTGACGCGGGGGGGAGGCGTGCGCGCGGGGGCTAGTCTCGCGCGGGCGGCGCGTCGTCGTGTCCATTAATTGTAGTGTTTTTTAGGATAACTTTCGGAAGCTTTTTCTGAACATTTTAGTACTGAGTGATAATAAAAGAAAAAATAGGTGTATTTTAATTTTAAACAAGGATCATTATATCAAAATTTGGCAGGAAGGTTTAATTGCACCCTGTATTTTATTTTAATTATTGCGAAGTAACTAATTAAATCCTATAGTGGATTGTTCGCACTCGTATAAAAATAGAAAACGCAATATTTATGCGAATGGGTTATAGCTTGGCGACAGCTGTATGAAAATGAATTATCCACCGCGCAGTGACCAATCAATGTCATGAAAAGCCACAGAGAAAAGTTAGCAATGTGAGCATTACATTGTGATCTTTGTTAATGTTTTCAAATGTCTTTAATGGTTTCATTTGATAGCTGAAATTCTATTAGATAGCTCTGCCTGTTGGCATATGCTTGGAAGGAAAATGTTCGACTCTTTTTGAAAACACGAGTCCACCACCCGCTTCAGATTAGTCGGGTCTACATCCTAGTGAGAAATGAAATATCCAAACCCCTTCCGGCAACCAAATCTTTAACGACCTCTGTGGCTCGGTGAGCGTGTAGCGTTTTAAAGCCGGTGTCCGCGGGTTCTTATCCCGCCGACGCGACAGAACGAAAAGTTTTCGGTTTTCCTGGGTCATGGATGTGTATTAAAATATAATTTGTGTATGATATAATAAAAATCTGCAATATAAGTATATATAACGGGTTCCCTTGAACAAATTTTTCGTTGGGGTTCCGTTTTAGGGTTCTGTAATCAGCAAAACTTGGTTGACTACGGAATCCTAAAACGGAACCCTAACCAGCAGATTTTTTATATATTGATAGGTTAATAGTTATATAATTTAAGAGTAACATTATCCTACAAATAGAACAATCCATATTTTAGGACCATCAAATCGAAATATTAAATCCTTTCTATCTCTGTTAGCTACCAATTTCGAGAATTTTCGCAAAGGGAATTGCTGTTCGTCTTATCAAAATGAAGCTACTAACAAAAAATTAGCTTGATAGTAATAAAAAAATATATTCTACGGAACCTGTACTAATAGTATAAAAGTATGTATTAAATAAATAATAAATATATTTCTGTTGCCTGGTATCCGTAACAAGAACTTAGCATGAATTGACGACTGACGTGGTGTGAAGCGTCCATAGAAATTATAATATTATAAATTCAAGACGTGAGTGAAAGAATAAGGTAAGTAACATGAAAAATCTTCCCGTTTTTTTTTTGCTTAAATGGAGGCATTAGGGCCGGAAAAAATATTTGAATTAGAAAAACTATGAATTATATGTGTAGATATATTAGCTAGGTTATGAAGTAGACAAGTTACAAGTTTTATCTTATATCTTTAAACGAGCAATTCTTGTATATATATAAATATATATATATAAAATTGGGATCTTGGAATCGGCTCCAACGATTTTCATGAAATTTAGTATATAGGGGGTTTCGGGGGCGATAAATCGATCTAGCTAGGAATCATTTTTAGAAAATGTCATTTTATTCGTGTTTTATCAAATTCCGAGCAAAGCTCGGTCAAATAGCTAGTTAAAATAATTAGGGAAAAAATGAGGTATTGTCCGTATGTTACGAAATGTTACTTGTTTGATTCTTCCACTCACATCTACAATTATTATTAATCTTTCTTACAGGTTAAAACGAATCTACAGTTTTTAAATCAAATCCCCATAGGCTGGTATTAAAATATAATGCTTGTTTTATCTCACGTCTTCCGGGAGCTCCAGTCAGTCCTTAGGGTCGTTTAAAGGGCGGTAAAAAATTATTATCCCTGCAGACTGCTTAGGTTTTATTGCCATGGTATCAATGGGAATAGAACAATTCTGATTATCATGATATTCGATACATATTTCTTTATAGGCGATTTCAACATCGATCGAAAGTTTATTGATTGAAAAAATTGCCAAAGAGATAATATTCATGATAATATTATGTAGAAGTCAACTTAGAAGAAAATAAATAAGAAAATTATTATAAATAAGTCCACGTATACTTGTAAGTTTCAATAATATTTGAAAGCTTCACTTCGAAGTTAGTAGTTAAGTAATTATAAAGGCACAAGATAAATGGAGCGTAATTTCACATCGAGTTAAAAATATTGTGAGACTATGGTAATTGCGTGGTCAAGGTTCTTACAGGAATTGTTTTATTTTTTATTTTTAAGGCCCAGTAGTCCCTAAAATTAGCAGGTCGGTGTCTGTCAGTACGAATATCGACGTAAAGGACATTAAAATAACATTCATATCAGTGCGCCTTGTACAGTGGCGTTTACGCGCTCGTCGCGTGCCTTGTTAATAGAAAATAGGAGAAGAAACTTTTGTTTTTAGTATTACACAAATCAAATATATCAAATCGTTTAGGTTAGGTTATGACAAATGTACTATTTATACTCTACATTTTTTGTTTTTTTTTTAGAAAGTGTGTAATTTAGCCATAAAATGATTTAATTATAAAAAACAACGTTATAATAGTCATCTTTGAGATTTAATTCTATCGATGAATATATATTTTTCAAATTGTGTACTGATATACCTTTGCGTATTGCAAATTTTCTCAATTTTAAAACGGAACTTATTTTATACTTAAATAACGAAATTTCCTTTACAAAAAACATTATTTAAAAAACCCATTTTACGTAGTTGAAACAACCACTTTTCAAGCATTTGCTAGTGGACTAAAGAAAAATATCACAAAGTATTATCTAACTTCGCACAATGATAGTCGCCATTTCTAATCAAAGATTCAATTACTTCTTTCAAAGTTTCCACTTGGGGATTAATTGATTGAAAAGGGAAACGTTCAGGATGCGAGTAATTATTATGGGAGGCCGACGGTCCCGCCGGAATACAGGTAGCGTGACAAATACGGGGCTTAGACCTTTTCGGGGAATATATCGTGCTAGCCCGGCAAACGTTGTCTTACCATATTATACGTTATACTATACTATGCACATCTTATCTAATACTTTTGAGCGAGCAATAGGCTACTAGACCTAATTTTTTTTCTTCATGCTAATCGCTTCTTAATCATTCATTTTCACAAAAAAAACTAATATTTTAATATTTTACACAGTAGAAACCCATAAAAACGTTGATTGAAAAACATGCCTTTTAAATGGCGCCGAAAACACTGTCCGCCTTGTGTCCGCCATAGTGTGACGTCATACGTTTTGTATTTTAAACTCTCTTTATTTAAATATTTTTTATGTGCTAAATGTACGAGTCTGAAAGTGCCCAAAAATTATAAAATAATTAAATAAGAAATTAGAAATCATTTGTAATGTTGAAAACGTTTGGAGAAAAAAATTGGCCATTTCATTTCCCGTCTACAATAAATGGAGATAATATATTTAAGCTGATGTTTTATTTGAATTATTTAAGAAAATATATTTTACAAATCTTTTTAGGCTTATTCTTAATATTTATGTACAAATAAACTTACATATAACGAGCGCGATAAATAAAAGATATTAATTACTATGAGAATGACGTCACATCCAAATCGGAAGTACCGCAAAAGCGTTTTCGTCAGTACAAATCCTATTTTCATAAAATCATATTATCAAATCGACTTTATTTATCAATCATAAGCTTTAATTTGATGATAGGGGTGAAATACGGTTTCCTAGACCAAATTCTACTAGAAATATGCATTTGTTCAATGAAATTGAATATAGGTCAAGTAGCCTAAATACAAGGCAGTGCCCCCCGCCAAGTCAAGCAAAAACCGTACCGTTCTTTTCTCGAAGCAATTAAGGCTCTTTTGACCCCTGTATAAGTAACTTCGTTGTGGATATAGCATGCCTGAATTTTTGGTTGCTAAGCAAGCATTGTAAATAAAATAAACACGGTATATTTAAAATTTCATTCAATTTGAATCAGTAGTTTAAGAAATGTAACTTAATTTTCTTAATTTTGTCACTCACTGACTGACTGACTGACTGACCGATGATCAAAAGTGTAAGGCACTAGCAGACATAGAACCTTCTTTAGAATTTAATTAGTGTTTAGTGTCTAAACTCTAAATCAACGAAAGATTCATAATTTCTGTCCAGTTTTCTAGTTTTATATTGATATTATCACAATATTAAAAATAGCGTTTATTTACAAAAACATGGTATTGACAATTATTATAATAATATGGTTGTAGAAATTTGAAAAAAAAAAAATAAAGCTAAATATCTAATGAAACTAAATCTTTCTTCGGATTTTTCCCGTGTTAGCACTTAGCAGCCTGTTATGAAATCAACTATGATTTATCATATTGTGCCACAAAAATTGGCGAGCCCCGTAACCTCTGCACTGATGGAGCGAGATAAAATATAACGACCGCGGCACAAGTTGTAAATATATAAAGCAAACGAAACGGAAACCTGTTCAATAAAACACATAAAATCGTACATAAAGCCAATAGAATTAAACAGGTGGGCCTTTCGGCAAATTGTGTCCTTGGTACGCGTTCGCAATTAGGTACGAAAGTCGGCCATAATACTATGATAATAATTAAATAATTAATAATTATGATTGCATTAAAATCATAATATTAATTTTATAATGTTAAGTTGGCGTTTGATTCCAAAAACTTACACACTAAGCGACTTCAATAGAGTTTTCTACTCTATTCAACTAAAAGTTGCGTGCCGCTTCGTTAAAAAAGTATCCCGCGGTGATTTTATATTTTCCCGCAGCTATAAAAAGTCTTCCGATGGTCTACTCTACAATCTACATGCTACGTAATCACTATATCTAATAAAAAATTGGCACAGTAGTTTTAGGTCAATTTCGATTTTTCGATGCAAATAAACAAATAAAAAAGCTTCTTTTTTGTAATTAGAAAATATTTAAATAAAGAACTTGGAAATGTTGCATGTTTTTAGCATGACTTCTTCCATAATATAATTAATAGAAACATGTTACAAAGTAACCAATTCTAAAAAAAATGTTGACTGTACCAACTGCACCTTAACAATTTCCGAAATTTTTCGACTGTACTAGATTTTGGAGCAGAACATGCAACAAGATAAAATAATTGGCCAAGTGCAAGTCGGACTCGCGCACGAAGGGTTCCATACCGTTATAGAATAAAAAATGGCCAAAAATTGTGTTTTTTGTATGGGAGCCCCCCTTAAATTTTTATTTTATTTGAATATTATTATGAATTATTAAATAACACATATATTTAAGGCCTTTGTAAAAATTTCAAGTGCCTACCTGTTGCCATTATTGATATCGAGTAAAAAAGGCTTAAAAAATCATGTTTGTTGTATGGGAGCCCCCATAAATATTAATAATATTCTGTTTTTAGTATTTGTTGTTATAGCGGCAACAGACATACACAATCTGTGAATATTTCAGAAGTCTAGCTATAGCGGTTCTTGAGATACAGCCTGGCGACAGACAAACAGACAGACAGACGGACAGACAGAAGGACAGACAACGAAGTCTTAGTAATAGGGTTCCGTTTTTACCCTTTGGGTGCGGAACCCTAAAAACATGCACATTGCACGTATTACATTAACTTAGTCAAGTCAACAGTTTTAAGTCAACACGACGTCTCCGTGGAGTGGTCGCTTAGTGTGTAAGTAATTTTTGGAGCCTCTACCGAAATCAATATTGGTTTTCTGAGTTTTCCTTGTCTCTCATAAAATTGGAAGGCCATTGAGTTATTTCCTTTAGGAAATAAACGTTTTTATAACTCTATTTTTTTTTCTTAAATAAACGCTCGCAGAACAGAAGCCTACACTTTATTTCAACTTGATTTTGCTTCCTTTGATTCGTTTCGTGGAAATCGCGGTGATGGTGACAGTTTCTCGTAAAAGAAGACGAACAAAATGTACGAAAGTAGAAATTTGGTGCGACTTTGCATGTACGACAAACTGAAAATATGGAAATTGTAAAAGCGATGCAAACGTGAAAGAGTAGACACAAAGACAGCTACAGCTTGGCAAAAAAGAGTGTGGATTAAATGAGGGCGCTTTTCTTTAAATATAGGCAACCCTAGTCCCTACGCTTCGCTTTTGACACAACTTGTACTAGATTTGACAAGTAATGTAGTGTTGTCATAAATAAAAACTCGTTTCAGCTGTCACCGCATCAGACTCTTTTTTGCCAAGCTATACACCTGATAATATTACCTATGCCGCAAAAACTATATTAAGTATACTTTAAGGGCCCGTTCTTCCAAATTCACGTTTGTATAATGAGTAATTTTTAAGGAAAGCGTCATTAAAAAAACTGAAAAATAATATACATGTATAGATACATCTTTTAACTAGTGACTTTTTAGTGACAATACAGATAATTTTACTCGATAAAAAAAAATTCCGAAACAACCTCGATTTTAAATCATTTTGAGTTTTATAGGACTTACAAGGACTCAATCAAAAAACAATTTGGACAGTTCGATTACTATTAAAATTTTACAGGGAAATGATTGGATACATGTTTAGTTATAATATTTTTTATCTAAGTAAAAAGGTTTTTTCTCCTATTTCGCCCTATCATGGACGCGGCGAGCGTCGTAACGGCGACCGTACAAGGCGCACTGATATGAATGTTATTTTAATGTCATTTACGTCGATATTCGCACTAGCAGACAATCGACCTGCTAATTTTGGAAGAACGAACCCTGTATTAAGTACTCCCAGAGTCCCAAAAAATGAGCAATACTAATGACTTCCCGTGTATCATGAAAATTCATTAGCAAGCAAAAAGGTTTGAAAAATGACGGCAGGTACGTATCAAATTCAGAAAAAAACAAGGTTACGTAGTGATTATTAGTGATGTAATTTCTCGGGTCGTTAGAGATGAACTTTTCCTTAAATAAATCACGAGGAGGGAGTCGTTAAAACGAACAAAGTTCGGGGACGAGATGCCTCCAGCTATTTTTTAATCGTGACTTTGATCATAATTCGTTTGAGAAATTAAAGGGACTAAGTGCGTCCAATGTAGGCGGAGTAACTTTGAATTTGTCCGACATAATGTGGGCCGAGAGAGACATAATTGTTATATGACGGTTCAATCTATTTTTGTCGTGATCACTTCATGATTAAGCGTCGGTTATAGAAGACCGATCTGCATGACCTAAATAAAACATTCTTCATTGTTCATAAAACTTCTTACAGTCCAAAAAATTACAGATCGAGGAGCGTGCCATTCTGACATTTTTTTTATTTCATAATTCATACGTATTCATTCCTTTTCATGTTATATGCTCGGCGACCCAAAACGAGTGATTTTTTGGCTCTTGAAAAGGGTCATGTCAAGGGCTTTGGTCCCTATGAAAAAAATATGACCAACTGTTATAAGTACAAAGGCGATGAACCCTTCTGAAATGTTTGGTGCAATATTTTTAACTTACTTTCTCATCAGTCAGCTAACAGGAGAGTTGGTTCATAAAGGGCACTCTTCTATGTCTTATAGTATAATTATAACAACTGTAAGCAAATAGAAATTACATTTATTAACTACAATTACTACTTGTAACTACATAACCTAAAATCCTGCGTGCCGGACTAATGTAACGACAACCTTTAGTAAGTTAGCGTTAGTAAAGTTGTTAATTTGTTGATATATTTACATATGCATGATGTAAGCTTGTAACTAGGTATCTACTTAATTTTTATAGCATTTTTATGGCTTGAAAATTAACCTACTTCATTTCGCATCTTTTTCAAATCTGTAAATAATACACAGTAGCATGATGTCATACAAAATTTTCATTTTTACATAATTTAAAATACTTTATTCCCCTAGTCGGAATCGAACGATTGACCTCGGGGTCGTGAGACAACGCTCTAACCATTAGGCTGTTGGGGCGTGAAATACATAATTCTATGACGTATTACATCGTAGGCGATCATAATATACATACATAACAATATTATTGTAGACATACTTCTAAGTCAATACAATTGTTGTAAAATTGTAACAAAGAAATAGACATTCAAAACAGTAAAACATGATAAATTATATTGAAGAGAAATCGTTTTTCTTCCATTAGTACCGCTGTAGCAGGTCAGCCATGGGTTGGTAGTGTGATGAATCTAATCTTCCTTACATTAGGTGACAAAAACCCTTCAAGTGGTATTTGAAATTTAATGACCTGGCCAAGAGACCCCATATAGCAGCAATTTTCAATCAATTGATTTAAAAATTTGAAACCTTGTTGCAACGTTAAAAATGCTGAGTTAAATCTGTCTTCGTCCGTACATAATACTCTTTCTCGTGCCTCCTTCATTGCTATTATAATATACTAGCGACCCGCCCCGGCGTCGCACGGGTATAAAATATATAGCCACTGAAAAAATAATTAAAATCAATAGCCTATGATCTACTTCTTATGTGCCAAATAACATAAAAATGGGCTATCTAACACTGAAAGAATTTTTAAAATCGGACCAGTAGTTCCTGAGATTAGCGCGTTCGAGTTAGCCCTTTCAAATAATTTCCCCCGTTTTTTCCACATTTTCCTCTATTTCTTCGCTCTTATTAGTCTTAGCGTGATAAAATATAGCCTATAGCCTTCCTCGATAAATGGGCTATCTAACGCATCAAAATCCGTTGCGTAGTTTTAAAGATTAAAGGGAACAAAGGGACATGAGGGAAAAAAGCGACTTTGTTTTATAATAAGTATAGATAGAAGCTCTACGACTATATAAACAATCACGTCAAACATAATTTCTTATTCATATTTTCTATCAGAAAACAGCGGCGGATCAAACGCCCGCACGCTCGAGTGCATATTTGATGCGAAGTAATATGCAGGAATGTATCATCATAATGACTAACAGCACGACAATGAGTCACGTCATGGTCAAAGTACAGTCGGGGACTTGAATACTTTGCAGACTTTGCGGTACAGACGATAAGAAAATTTACTAAATGTAAATAAGAATTATTATATTAATTATACCCGAGAAGCGCTTCTTCGAAAAGTATGGTGCAACCGTGCCTTTGCTCTACACTTGACTGGGACACTGCTGTGCCCCAGATAGATGCCTTCCATTTAGGTCGGTGACTGCATGGCCAGTTTCATAGGCAAGAACCACGGTTTAATTCGTCGATCACCAATTCCTGGAAATCTTTTGCTATCGCGGCCCATACGGGTCTTACAGGGCTTGATGGGTCAGACTTAAAACGGACCACAAAAACGATTGACATTAATAAAAAAATTATAATACTTATATATGTAAGTTGTATACTGTACTTGGAGAAACATGGCGGTAGCGGTCATTGACTCCCTATCAAAAACTTGTCATTTTCTGTAGAAAGCCGCGATTTACAACATCTGGCACATTATTGTCAATCGCGTTTATGTAGAAAATGACAAGTTTTTGACAGGGAATCAATTACCGCTACCGCCATGTTTCGCCGAGTACAGTATTATGTAGAGATCAACTACGATAACATGGCGCGCCCCTCCAAATGACTGTTTCAATGTGTGTAGTCACATCCTTATGAAAGAGTTTGTATGTAGTAAGTATTCAACCAATCACAGTACACGTAATATTTCACTTAATGTCACTTATTACCAAGATTCTAGCCTACCGCGCAAGACAACGCACATCAAACGTTTTGACAACGCACTTCAAACGTTTTGAATTTTGGAGGGGCGCGCCATGTTATCGTAGTTGATCTCTACCCGTATCATATTTATGTCAGCTTTCTTAGCCAATAAAAATACACGTTTCTTTTTCTACCTATTCCGATTTTCACTAATGAAGACTTTTCCGTCCGTATTTTATTTTATAAAACAAAAGTAATTGGCACGATTCAGAGTAATTAATTGATTGAAAGAATTGAAACGCTCCTCCTACGCGCTACGCAAAGTTGTTTATCTACCTAAAGTTTTCAGAATTCAGACCATTCCTGGTTATTATTGTCGCTACAAAAAGTACATGACTAGATATTATCGTAAATTATATTTTATATTTTCACTAGATGACCCGATAAACTTCATACCACTTTCGTGAAAATCCAGGGAAGGTTATGTTCCTTGGATTTCCACGAATTATATTTTAAAACAAAATTTTAATCGGTTCAGCAATTTTAGCGACACGTTCATTTTTATAAACAAAGATTATCCTGTACTACACAGTACTATTTTGTTACATCCTGTATTTAGATACCTTATAGATATGAGGCAGGTGTAAAGAAAAGCATGTGTCCGAAGGCTATTTTTAAAAACATGCAAAAACATCCCGTTAACTGCAACTGCTATAATATATCGAATTTTGTTTAAAATGATACTAGTTGACTCAATAAACTTCGTATCATATTTTCTCACCTTACAAACATTATCTAGGCTTACTCGAATATACTCAACAGTAAATTTCGTTTCGCTATTATCAATAATTTCGCCGAAGTTAATTTTGTATTTCGATACTTGATGGAGTGACCTCAATACCAACCGATCGGGCGCGAATGTGAAAACATTATGGCGTTAAGTGGTTACGTGATAATAATAATAATAATTGTTGTTGTATATTAATCAATGATCATACGCTTGTTTTACACTGTACCTTATACATATTATGCCCGCTTAATAAGCACTAATTATTGCTAAACTATTCAGCTTTGAAGTTTTTTTTATTTTAGCTTTGAATTCAAGTGAATTCTCATGATGTCCTCATCTTTTGGTCATTGTCATTCATTGTTAGATATTAGTATAGATGTTAGGTATCCAACGTGTTTTTGTTCTTTTGAGCTCTTGCTAAATATATTTACTGTTATCAATGAATAATTTATTTGTAAAGTAAAACAAAACTAGCATAAAAACACATTTCTTATAAGCATGATCTCAATTTTACGGTGAATGCATCCGTTCGTATATTGTGTTTTGGATAGATCTGTATAATAATAACAACACAACAATGGCTTATAGATAACTAGTTTATTGGTTTCATTCTTTTTATTAGTGTAACAATAAATGCATACTTAAGATTGTATGATAGGCCGTAAAGTTGATATTTTACCATACAAAAAATCGGTTATTTCTTTTTTTCGATTTGAAAAAAAAAAACCCTAATATTTTTAAAAAGGGAATATTCCAGGAACATTCCCTTTTGTAGAAATAATAATAATATGAGGATAATAATGAGTTGAGCTGCTACCTCAATATTATGTTACCAGATGTCTAATGGTCGATTTACACGGGTGACTAACGGGTCACCAAGTCACCGTCAACCGGCAAGTCATCAGTCGAATAGCCTATCCAAGTCAAATCGCCACCCCATTTACGCATTCTACAAAAATCGCCTGTGACCAGTGGCGACAAACTATGTATTTGCAACAAGCGATCGCTTGCGACTGAGCATTTGCACGGTCGATTTTAGTCACCAGCTGCATGCGGCCATTGGCTGTACGACTTTAGGGTTTGCGACTTTAGCCGCATGCGGCGTAGTCGAATTGCCATTTAGACGGGTCGATTTTCGCCGTGTGGCTTTACTCACCCGTGTAAATCGACCATAAGGAATTAACTATTACTATTATTATAAGGTCCAAAGTTTAAAAGTGTGTTTGTTTGTTACTTGTTTACACAAAAACTACTAAGATTCCGATACAAGCTCCATACATTTTCTATCAAACTCTACACATTATTAAAGTAAGTAATTGCTAAAAACCTTTAGGTGTAGAATCTAAAAATATAATACAATAGCCTACGTTTTATAACACATATAGGATTATAATTAATAGGTTTTGGCCGCGGGTAAAAGCCAGTAAATTTCAGCAGTTTAGCATAATCATTAGCATAATATAATTAGAAATTATAATTAAACTATATATAAAGTATTTCGTATGAAACAAATACAATACGTGGTTGCTAAAAATATCTGTGCGTCATCAAAAACATTGTTCTTTTTTCAGCCTCCGCTGACCCTTCCTTCTCGGAATTTTCTCAACAAACCCGTTCGTGATGCTTAATGACGAAATCGCTCGAGTCCAAATTATACGTCAGGTTGTTCGTATTCCGTACGAATGAATTATTTTTTGAAGTTTATTTATGTACTAGACGTTCCGTGCGGCTTCGCCTGCGTAAATTGGGGATTTCACGGAAACCGTACATTTCCCGCAAATAAATAGCCTGTGTCTTACGTGGTTCAACTATACATCTGTGCCAAATAACATAAAAATTGCCCCTTTAGTTCATAAGCACTTTCAAATATTTTTCCCTGCTTTTTTTTTACATTTTTCTCTTTATCTTCGCTCCTATTGGTCTTAGCGTGACAATAAAATATAGCCTATAGCCTTCTTCGATAAATAGGCTTTGCTTTGAATCTTTTTGAATCTTTTACTTTGAATCCCGGGAAAGGACATAGAACACTTTGTATCCCAGGAAAATGTACGGTTTCCACGCGATAAACGAGTTTTGGCGCGGAGTTGCGGGCATCATCTAGTATTTATAATATTTAAATTTATTCGTCTCTATTATTCGAGTAGAAATATTTTCTGTCATGAAACTCAACTTAAGTTGAGCGACTCTTCTTCAGAATTCGTGCATAAATGCAAGTCTCTGATGTTCCACTGCTGGGCAAAGGCATTCCCCGGGATCTTCCATTTTGCTCGCTTTTGACGTGTCTGTCTGTCTGATTGTTTGTGTGTGTCTGTCCGTGGCATCGTAGCATCTAAAGAAATGGACCGATTTTGATCTAGTTTTTATCGTTTGAAAGCTGACATGAAGTAGATTCTAGAGTGTTCAAAGCAATTATTCATTATCATCAGACCGCTCAGTGCTGGAAAATTTGGTTTTATCTATTTCACGAAAGGTTATAAGTAACTTCTGGTGATTTTACTGGTTCAATATTTTGTATTTTGATTCCTGACAATAATTAGAGCTGTTAATGGGGGATTGTTTTTAAATTTCTTAATATACTCTAAAAACATTATTTTTTAATAAGTAAGTTATTTTCATGTAACATGGATTGACCCGATGCGGAACTCTAAAATTATGTATTTATCAGCTAAATGTGTAATTACATAATTAGTTCGGTTGAAAGCTTCTCACGGGAACAAAGGCCGCATAAATATCTGATATGACTCGAAAAAAAACTCGCTCTTAATTTATGCTTTAATTGTACTTGGAGTTACAACCATGTAACTTGTAACCAGCTTTGAAAAAATGCGATTCGACAATTTTGTAAAATAGGTACATCCATACTAATATTTTAAATACGAAAGTTTGTCTGTCTGTCACTTCTTCACGCCTAAACCGCTAAACCGATTTTGCTGAAATTTGGTATGGGACTTTTAGTCCCGGGAAAGGGCATTTAGCAAGGAATTTTTATCTCTCGGAAAATGTACGGTTCTAGCACGATAAATGAATTTCAGCGCAACGGAGTTACGGGCACCAACTAATATCTGATAGGTTTGCATGAAAACTTGTGAATTCATTAATTTTGTTTCACAAAATTATATAATTATTATTGTAATATACTGGTTAACTAAGCCATAGGGTATCGTTCTTTACCTTCTACAAATTCATTTAGACCTAATTTAGAATTATTTTCGGGCAATTCACCGCCACCGCCGTCACCGCGTGACGTCGACACGAAATTGAGGCCATAGACTCATGCGAAAAATTATGCAAGCGTCGCTGCTTGCCCCGCACCGCCCCCGCGGGTAAAGGCGAGGGGCGCAAGGCTGAACATCTTCGACTCGACAGGGACGAGAGCAGAAGGTGCGATGAGGAGGGCTTCGTTCTGATGGAGAGGAGGAAGAAGAGGAAGCCCACCGTCCGCAACCACCGCGGCACCGCACCTTATGTGCCCGAGCTGCGCCTGCGCAGCGAGGTGCCCGCGACGCCGCTCTACGTGTCGCGCCTGCACTGGTCCATGACGGTCGAAGACGTCGTAAACTACATCCGCGAGAAGACCACCTACAACCTTGAGTGTGGAGCGTCTGCACTCTCGCCACAAAGTGAATTTCAGTTTCTTTGTGGTGAGAGTGCCGACTCAAGTTTTATCCGTCTTCGAGGTGGAGGAGTTCTGGCCCGCCGGTGTAGTTTACCGGAGGTTCCGGGGGAGGCTTCCGAACGAAGCGCGCATCACGTCGCCGAAAGGTTTACGTGATAAAGTGTAGTGTGATTGTGTGTGTGAATGTGTAAATAATATATTATATTAGGATAAAATAATTGTTCGGCATGCATCCTTTGTCTTTACACACACAAGTTTTACTTAGCATGGGATTAGACGACGTGATGTACGCTACCTAGCTTTTATATTATTGTATGCTTAATAAAGAATTTGAAAAAGAATTTGAAAAAAAAAATCTCTTAAAATGGGGTTAAATGTGTTTTCTTTACATTAATAAGATAATATTGTAGATTAGATGCTTTAATAACTCTCACGATTGGGCGACCTTTAAATTTTAATATAACCTCTATTATCGACGGTCCGAATATTAAATAACCTGAAACACTTAGGCTAACATAAATATCATATAGCCGGGGTATTTCATCGCATACCAAGTTTTAATAGACTCTGTGTCAAACAGGAGCACGTGCTGCTAATTTATGATATCTTATCGGGAAAGTAAATAAATTTAGTAAGACTATATTATAATTTCTGTGGTGTACAAACAGATGGGACGATCGCACTTTAGCGCCCTCTTTTTGGCATTTGGTATAGGTCTACCAGAATCATTTTTGACAGCAAATTTTCAAGAAATATCCTAATCATTGGATAAATTTTTATATTTGCATGTTTAATACACAGATTAGCTGCTAAAAGAAAAGGATCAAAATGTTTTATTTCAATTACCCCGGTATTGATTTATTTTCTAACTTTTTGCCATCAGATTCTGGTACACCTATAGTTTGGAAGAAAACGTATGGAGGCTTTTTCAAAATCTTAATTAAATTATACGTAAGTAATTACTGATTATATCTCTGAGTGCACTCATAAAATAGCTTAAACCTCAAGTCAAGTTTTTCATTAAATTAAAGTTGAGTATCTAATAATAATTATTATTCCCAAGAGTGATCATAAGGAAGCTTAAACTATAAGACAAAATCTTCATTTAAATAGTTAAGTAATAATCAAATCTGAGTGCGGCCGAAAGCTTAATCTCCTCATATTTACTTAAGCGGAAGAGCCACTAGGTGTGTACTATCAGAGAAGTTGATTCCTAGGCAGATGGGGGACCTACGTAGTTTGGTCGCGTTACGTCAAATCCAGCCTACAGATCACAAAATATAGCATACTGAATTGACATGATTCGACTAAATTACGTTAGTCTGTCAACTGCTTAGAAATCAATTTCCTCGATGGTACTATCAGAGAAGCTGAATCCTAATTCCTAGGTAGGTCCCCCACCCACGTAGCTTGGCCGCGTTAGATCAAACCCAGCCGACAGATCACAATTAACATTGAATTGACATCATCCGACGAAATGACGTTGGTCTGTCAACTGCCTAGGAATTAACTTCCTCGATGGTACATAAACGAGCGAATGACGAAACGTCGCTGAATCATCGATACTTTCATTACATAACTGTTAACTTTCTTGCCGACCTGACACACTCACGCACCGCTCTACAAGGTCAACCAGTTAACCAGTTAACGCAGTTTCACCAGTATTTGTAGACTGTGCCTTAAATTATTATCAATACGAGTACCACAAAAAATATAGATAATAGTTTTTATGCCTTTTGTATTCTAAAAACCGTTTACATGAAGTAAAATTTCTAGAGAAATTATATATTATTATTTTTTATATTTTAATATACTTTCCGATTGAAACTTACAGGGAATCTGTTTGTTGGATTAATAGTAAAAAAATATTCCTAAGTTAATACATTTTTAAATAAATTTCTAGTTCTCTATATATTTAGTATTTTCATTGATCTATCAGTGAAATATGATTTTTTATAATTCATATAAACTGAAATAAACTATTGAAACCTCAACATTTGCAGCTCGATTTTCTGAAACTAGGACAATTCTATTTTTAGAATTAGATACTGTTGCAAAAGTCCGTTCAAAAAGATTGAAAATTTAACTGCTGATTGGTTAATTTAAAATTCGATTTATACAAGACTTGTGAATTCCTGGCTCTAGATAACAGTCTAACGCTAGGAATTCTGATTGGACTGACTCAACTAATTACTAGTACTATACTTATAAATAAAAGTCACTAACTGACTAACTCGCTGTAGATTTTCTATACTATACGTACCTTTAATATACCTACTACGAGACAAGTAAATAAATAATAATAATTAATTGTGTTTGTTTAAGAGATTTAATAATAAAGAAAAAGTATGAATATTATAACCACTCAGGGTGGGTTGCACCAACTTACTTTAACTATAACTGTAACTTTAACTATAACTACTGTGCAAAATTTCAAATCTTTGGTTAAGGACGCCATATTTAACGATAACCATAACCGCTCACACTTATATCGAAATTTTTTCGTGAAAATTTACTATCACTTAAAGTGTTGTTATAACAAATATTTTCCTGACGATTTTTACGAATAATTCAATTTTTTCATACCCTCAATCCCATTAACTGTAGCTTTCATCAAACTGACATCTGACTTTGACATATGTCAAATTCTGTGTTTAAAGTTAAGGTTAAAGTTAAGTTAGCCTTAACTATAACCATAACTTTAACTTTAACCACGCCTCTGGTGCAACCCACCCTTAAAATTAAACTAAGCAGAGCTGTTCTAACTCACAATTTAATATTTAACCCATCAAGCCCCATCACCAGCGAGCGAGACACAATAGAATAACAATAGATTTCCAAGAATCCACGATCGAAGGATTAATATTGTAAATACACTTAACCTTTTTTTTCGATCGAATCGATCAGCATATTGTGACACAGCTATAAACTACACATAACATTATTATATAGCGTCCTACTACATTATTATGTGACAATATAAGGCAAGAGTTTCTGTGTGCCTACGCGAGTTAAGCCTACGTCAATTTTTTACTGCTCCGTAAGCTAACAGGTGACGAAGGAATGACAAAAAGTAGCCGCCACGAATAAGGAGATCAATTCATAAATATTGAAAAAAACTCAGAAAAAATATGAGACCGGTCGTAAATTATGATGATTGAGCAGTCATTAGAAAAACAATAGTTCAAATGTTGTCGTACCCAAATAAAAAATATAAATCAATATTAGAATCAAAATATAGTGGATGAAAATAGTTATCAGTCAGGTAAGTATAGATTTTAGGCCGTCAGCACTCAGCTCTAATGGTTCATCCTACTTTTTACAGTACATAATATTAACATTATTTTGACATAATTCAGGTTAACATAAAATAAACATAAATTTTCTGATACACCCGTGATTAATTTACCAAATTATGCTCCCATTTCGATACCCATTGAATGGTGAATCGGTGAATGAATCTTAATTATGAACACATGGGGCAACCTAGTTACAGAATTTGTCTCCTGATAATATATTCTTTAGTAACTACATCTTTATAATTTTACTACCTAGGTATATTATTTTGTAATGTGGGAGAAGTCAAGAAATATTTTAGATTTAAAAAAATATGATTCGGGTATTGTCCGTGCAATCCACGATTAGGAGGAATAGTGGGGCGCCCACTATTCCTCCTAATCGTTTATAGTGTATGTGTGCAAGCTTTCGCCAATGTATGAGTGTTATCGGTACACACTAATTACCTATGAGTGCAAGTGCACACTACAATAAATAGACCAATTAAGAAAAATCGTCACGGTCAAAGGGAAAGATGCTCACCCAAAAAGTGGTGGGGCGCGTCTTCGTGGATTGCACGGACTATACATAATGCTACAATTAATGTTCGGGACTCGCGCTTGGTCAGCCGAAACCACTGCTCCGTGTAGAAACTTACTTACTTACTACTTACGTACTTACGTACTTTCGTATATGCTCTACAAATCTTTCTAATTTATGTGAAAACATGAGGGTGCTCCAGAAAGTTATCAATGCATCGAATCGTCAATTCATAAATTTTTTTATTAAATTGTCTATTAGTTTTATTCGTTACTTTATGGAGTATTATACTGAGTATTAAACCGATTTTAATGATAATTTAGCACAGATGTAGAGTAACAAAATGTAAAGTGAAATTTTGCGCACATAAGTAGTATGGAATATATTTTAGTTGTATATTTAAATTAACTTAGTATAAATTAGTTTTATATGCAAATGAATATAAAGTTAGTTATTAATTGTTGCAGGTTATCAACAAACTGGTCTGAACTAGCCTAGCTAAAACTCTACCATCATTGTACTTCATTCTTTAAGACTATTACCATACTTGTATCTAATATCATTATGATTACTATCTACGCACCATTTGCTGCATTCATCTATAGTTACTACATTTCTTACATTTTAGTGACCAGCTAACATAAAAGACCTTGTAAAGTTAACGTAAACTATCAGCATTCTACAATAATATGTAACGCAAACTATAGTATGATCTAAAATAGAATTACTTTTAGAACATAATATAAGTAAGATTTGAACTAATTATTGTTATCAGTAACAATAATTATTATTATTGTTGTAATCTTCTTTTCGTTTGTGGTTAAGTAATTTTTGGTACCTTAGTTTTTTTTTCGTTAACTTGGAATTCTAATAGGATTATCTGCGGTTGCGGTATGAACTCTTAAAGTGCCAATAATGAGATGTTTTACCTTACGAACATTATCATAACCTTAGCACGTGTAGTGTAGGTGTAGTGCGAACATACAGTATGATGTCATTATGTTCAAGTCACTCTGTCATTACTGGAATCGGCCCCGACAATGCCTGTGACACACTACTCCATTTCACGGTTATGCAAGTCGCAATTTTCATTCATAAACACCTGTTTACGTTAAAAATAAAATGCAACTATAATTACAACTACCTGGACGAATCCTTAAAACATTGTCACTGCACCAATACAAAGTTATAAACACAACACTTCACAGCGATCACGGAAAATGACAGAAATGACAATTTGTCAGTACTCGGACGCGTACGGGCTGGGCAAATGCGCGGGCGCAACTGAGTGACGGAGGCTCTACTCCCCCTCCTCGCTGCAAGGCTGCCTCGACGCATTCCATCTGTGACGACTTGCCCATTTATGTCTTTGGACATGGTTGACGGCCATATGGTTTCTCATTCTGTCACGTTTTTCTATGGGATTGTCGCAAATTGTACTATAATGATGGGATCGCGTTGTGACACTTATGTTGTTAGTACTTATATTATGGTCATAGATGGTACATGGCGAAAACCACGAGGTTGTATTTGCCAGTTTTTCTTATTGGATGTAATGTTAGGTATGGGAAATGTAAATACCTGTATAATAATAGTTTTTCTTAAATAATCATGTTTAGTATATTTTGAATAGGCATCTAAAAAATATTTATTAAAATTTGAAACTACTAAATTCTAGAAAACTAATATTATAATAATATTATATATATATTATAGGTAATTCACCTAATCTGTAATTTCATATAATTAATTTGAGTGTGGCCGTTAGTGATCCAGTCGGAGGTAACATGTTTGCTCAAACAGGACAGTCGTAATCGTAATTTGTACATAGTAGTTTTTTTTATGAAATAAGGGGGCAAACGAGCAAATGTGTCACCTGACGGAAAGCAAATACCGTCGCCCATGGACACTCGTAATATCAGTAGAGCTGCAGGTGCGTTGCCGGCCTTTAAAGACTCTACCCTGTCATTTAAAATAAAAAAAAATCGCAAAAGAAGTGTCGCTGCAGGTGTTTATACTACGAATGTAGATTTGATCGCAGGCTGTCGCGCTCCCGCGCACACACTACTCTAGTATTATAGTGTTAATATAGTATATTATAGTATAAAATATACTAACAATAATAAACATTTATTCAACAAATATACAATAATTAATTTTCTTTTTTTTATTCAACAAAAATACAATAAAAAAAAGAAAATTAAAAAATGACGTTTAAGTAAAAAATAATAACGAGACTTTTTGATATTGACGGACTTACAGGTACCCTAATGCAAGTGCGATGCGAACACATTGTCGAAAGGGATTCCACTCAGGCTGTGATCACGATATAGGATACCTGTACCGTGATCCCTGGTATTCTGTGGATCACTTACTAGGTATTATAGTGAGCTACAGTCTACAAATGAATAGACATCCGTGGGATTTAATGTCGAACCCCATTACAGGAACTTTTTTCCCAAATGAAATACTGGCCTATCTCACCGAGTAATAAATAATTCCAAGAATTTTTAGCGAGCTTTACTTGAAGCAAACTTTATAAGAAACCTTTTTCATAAAATATGCAGCGGATAAATAAAGTGGAAGATATGCCGTTTCTATCAGTGGAAAGGTCTGATCAAATTGAAGTTTATGTCAATATTTTTATTAAGGACTTAGAGAATTTTCTGCAACTCAATTTGCGTAGACCGTACACTCTACTGAGTAATTCATATTTATATTTCTTGCTGGAATAGGTATTATATAATCTAAAAATAATTCAATCATCACTTTTGAAATCACTTAAATGGACTTATAGTTCCAGTGATATGCGTGCAAAAACATAAAACATACATACTTAAATACATACATACATACATACACTTTTGAAATTTGGCACATTTGTTCAGAAGTTATTATAGATTAACATATACAAAAACTGGGCGGTTCTGGAAATATTACATACATACGCGTCAAATCGATAACCTCCTTTTTTGAAGTCGGTTTATTATCTCAAAAAGTTTGGAAAATCCTTAAAAGCCTAGACTGCAAGACGTAGCTGTAGGCCTCATTTTCTTAAGCCTCGTGACTCTTCGCGCAATAATCATATAGCCATGCAAAACTAAACTTTATTAGCTACACAACTATTCATAATATTACACACAATGGCTTATCACACCCGTTCCAATCTGTTGCGTTGGCCTGCTTCCAATTTTAAAAAAGCATCGCATCGCATGCGACCAGACCCTTAGATAATGGGATATTGTGATAACGATTTATAGTCGGGACATTTTAATAGGCCACATTTGACTTTCATCAAAATTGTACCAGGTAACCTTATAGCGACGTACATAAAAAATAAATATTTTCGTTTTGTTATAACTGCACAATTGACTAACTTTTTTCAATGACGATTACATATTTATTGTAAATATGACCGATACGAATTATTTAACGATTTGCTTTTACTGATAAACAATTCTAAACGTAGGTAATAAACAAATTCTGATCTTAATAATTGCACGTCGTTACAATGTTACGTTAGCTGACCTTTTTTCTTTTTAAACTCTAGGGATGTTACCCTAAAAATCGGAAGCGAATAAATAGTATCGATGCATTAATTGCTTGTAACGAAATATCCCCATAAATTAATAACCATGTTGTGAAAAGTAACACATATTTATGTGAAATGAATAATGATAATACTACATTTAACAGTTTTTATAATTCAAGCGAATAAATGCATTTTTTTTGTAAATCATGTATTTGTCTTATTTTGCTCCTTGAATTTGCAAAAGAAAAAGTAATAATGGGACAGGAGTTTGTTTAAAACGTATAAAATTCAAATATTTTATTTCAAGTCCGTATCGATTTATTCGTTTTGGTCGATGTTTTTACGCAGCTCACCTCACTATGGAGATTAATCTGACAGATGTCAAATGTGGCCTATTAAAATGCCCCGACTGTAAACAATACATTATCACATCCCCATCCCCATTCGCTTATCAATACTAGATGCAAATTACATTGAACACACACCCTTCATATGGGTTCTGTCGGCTGGGATTTGCTTAGGAGCTTTTTGGGAATAAAAAATAAAAATGTGGAGTAAACAGAAAAATTGCTTTTTAAAATCATCAGACGCAGGTATAATGTACAAAATTCTAGTATTTTTTGATTAATTTAATTTCTCGTATATATTATTTATTTGCATTGAGATGATTATTTGTTTTTTTTTTTTTTTTTGCTACAGGTCTATCAACAGCTGATAGTCTTGATTGAAAACGTAACTGAAAAACGAAAGTTTGATCCTTAAATTAGGATTATATTATACTGACTCGATTGACTTGTATTACATCAATAAAGATCCTGTATAATTTATTGCACTAAAGTTTTCTTGAGAAAAAAATAAATTTATAGAAAATTGTATAACGGATATGGGCGTGACGGCTCCTAAAACAATGCTGTGTATATCACCATTGTTAAACTAGGATGTTGCCCACAATTTTGTCTGCGCAAAATTTTATCACATCTAAGGTGAATTGACATGACTACTATTATCTCAGTAGAGATTGGGATAAAACAACAAATATTTGGATTGGACATTTTTTCAACGATCAACTACCTAAAGATAGAATATCTACCACAGCTGCCCTGCGGCTGTCGCGGTACTGCTATCGACGCGACAGGGTCGCGCTCATCGAAATTAGCCGCGCCACGCCCACCGGTCTCGTGTCGCACGTCGCGGTAATCGGAATGTCGTCCATATAAACACATACAAAGCAGTGGCTTGGCGACAGTCTCGGGTCGCGGGTCGCGGACATCGGTATGCTATTTTATGCGGCGACCGGTCTCTCTGTCTCGCGACGCGGGTCGCCGTGATTGTTTAGTCCTCCATACAACTTCATAGTGAGCAGTGGCTGTTTGGGTCGCGGGTCGCGGCGACCCGCTGTATGCTGCCTTGATCCGAATCATACCTTTATAGTTAATCAGGGTAAGTTCGGACACAGGGCAAGTTCGTATATTCCAAGTTAACGCTAAATTAAACTACTGTTACGGTACGGTACTACTGTTTGTTTACAGGCAGTATGGTGTAAACGCCTGTAGCGCCAGGCAAAAAAAACAGTAACTAATTTAGTGAAAAGTTGAACTATCCGGACTTACCCTGTGTCCGAACTTACCCTTAGATTTTATGAATTAATATTATATTAATCTAAGCGCTGTTTATTACTACATATTTACTACCAATTTACTACACATAAAAATGTAGAATCCTTTGCCGTCAACATTCTAAGTGGCAAAATGACTTTTCATATCGATTAGAGTTGACACCAGCGGTACGGAAAGTCCTCTGGTTGAATTTATTCACGATTTAGATCGGATTGGGCCGCGCAAATCCCTGCGACGTGGTCGCATTACTACGAGTTCATTTTCTAGAATTTTTTATATCGAATCGACACTAACACGGTTGTAGGTAGCCAAGCGCGAGGTGTCATGTCATGATGGTTACAATACGATCTGCCCCCCCAGAATGTACGTACTTAATCACTTTGCATTTTTTTTATTTCAACATCGTTTCTTGGGTCAAATACTTTTATGTGTATTATTTAAATAGCCATATCAAAATATGCGAATTAAAAAAATGCATTTGACTGTCTGTGTTCTGTTCACGCTTCACGTCACTGAACCAGTTTTGTCAAAATTTGGTGCTGTGATACTTTGAGCCCCGGAGAAGGATTTAGGAAAGTTTTATCCCGGAATAATGCACGGTTATTTCTTATTGATTTCAATGCAACAAAGTTACAAGCAACATTTAGTTGCAATGTGACAATATCGTGCCGCGCCTTGCGCACGACCTCCAACGGACGTTGGCGACGCATTGTGCATAATGTCCTTATATGAATGAATCAATGCACTCGACACACCGCACTGCGTTCGAGAAACTTCCTGGCTCTTCTTCCTGTGACCACACTAACGTAGCGGTTGTGATTTTCTATGTATCTACTATTAGATAATTTAATTTAAAGGTAGATGACGGACCTACGTTATTTGGTCGGTTTATATCAAGCCCAACCACCCAACAGACTACCGTCTACTATTAACCTGACATAACCTGCCTAAGTGTCGAAACACACTAGGCTGAATTGCGCCGGCGTAAATTCCGCCACGTTTACGCCACATTTTAAACTCATACGAAATACGGACGGAACGCGGGAGACGACACACTATTTCGTCAGATTCTTTCGCGTTCCGTCTATCCGTATTTTGTATGCATTTGACATTTGCGGCGGAATTTACGCCGGCGTAATTCAGCCTAGTGTGTTTAAACATAAGAGGTTCGTCCTCAGTGTCATATATATTGTTTATGGACAATTTTTCTTATAGTTAGGTACGATAGATCATAAGCAAAATATTTCACACACGGTAAGGATTTACTTCAATAGCAGCGCGGTCGCGCTGTACTTACATTTGCTTGTAATCTCGCGGTGTAGCCGCCAAACCGCGCGTCTGGGCGGTTGCATATAAATTTAGCCTGAGGCCACACTTATAAGTATGATGTTCAACATTACTCATTAGGCAGGTAGGCAACGAATTGAAAATACATAGCATTTTTCGAGAAAATACTTTTTGTGTGGAGTGGTGCTTTAATTGAACTTGTAATTTAATATGAATCGAGCTTCCCAATAATGAAATAAAACAAAAATACTGTTGTTTATCGAAACAAGTACCTCCGCTTTGGAGCCCCGAGCTATCGGTACTTCAAAGAACGTTGCTTGGACGTATCGAATAAAAACAAGAGAGGTAAACAACGAACAATGTATTATTATGTAGATTAAACTTCAATACGCTCGTTATTTCCTCTCAATTCTTAGGAGAACATGTTATTAATACACGAAATTGAAATATTGAAACACACAAATTGAATTTTCATGCCCAGCCCAGGACCCCAGGTGAATCATTTCAAGAGAAATTCTTCGATAAATAAGAAATGAAATGGGTTTCGCGACAAGCGAATACTCGCCTTGTGGTGCTGCGCCTGCATCTGGTGATTCCACCTGGCATTCAGGTGAGGTACACAGTACACACCTGCAATATAAGAATAATAAAAATAATACCTGCAATGCCCCCTTTAACGCTCACAATTTTGGGTTTAAAATTTGTATCGTCATTTTCCTTATTAATTATCGAGCTTTTCCTGACGGTTTCGCTCTAGTGAAAATTAACACAAGTGGCGTGCAATTGCCCAATTGGGCTCCCTATAGTCTAGCGAGCATTCGGCAGACTTACAGTGAAGTAGCTAACTCCATATGGCATCAACAACAGAATATGACATCAAAACAGTATGACATTAATAGAGAGTTTTCCACTTTACTGTAAGTCTGCCGGACACTCGCTCTTAGTGTACAAAGGCTAAGGGGGGGTTAAGTCCTGGTGGGTCGGTCGAATAATATAGACACTCCAATATAATAACTTCTAGTTGTATGCTGGAAAAACGACAGAGAAGCAACAAAAGAAAATATTTAAATAGAAAAGAAAATGGAAATTATTTTGCACGGCTATCGAACTCGGTCTGAACTCTGAAACCAATTCAGGTTCGAACTTTGAATACTCTGCACTTGGTGTCTTGTAAGCTTGCGTCACTAATATTTCGGAATCTCTTTTTGGCTTGAGGCCAAATCCATACTAATATTATAAATGCGAAAGTGTCTGTCTGTCTGTTTCTCTGTCTATTACCTCTTCACGTCCAAACCACTGAACTGATTTTTCTGAAATTTGGTATGGAGATACTTTGAGTCCCGGGGAAGGACATAGGATACTTTTGATCTCGAAAAACGTACGGTTCGACGAATTTTGGCGCCACGGAGTTGCGGGCGTCATCTAGTAAGTATATTATAAACATAGGCAGCGGTCAGATGGTGCCTCGTAACGAGCCGCGTCGGGTGACTGTATTACGATTTATAGCTTTTTCGTTGTTTTTCATAATTTATAAGATTAACCGAGTCGACGCCGTCGCAACCCCTTTATAAATTTCAAATAAGCCAGATTTATGTGGACAGCGGCACTGGCGTTTTAATACCAATACCCGAGTGTCTATGGACGTTTTTTATCTGATGGAAAAGTCGGGTTAATCCATTCAACCTCTTAGCTGTGAAGTATTTATGTTTTACTAGATGACGCCCGCAACTTCGTTGCGCCAAAATTCGTTTATCGCGCGGGGACCGTCCATTTTTTCGGGATAAAAAGTATCCTATGTCCTTTCCCGGGACTCAAAGTATCTCCATGCCAAATTTTAGCGAAATCGGTTCAGCGGTTTGAGCGTGAAGAGGTAACAGACAGACAGACAGACAGACAAACAGACAGACAGACAGACAGACAGATGGACAGACAGGCGGACACAATTTCGCATTTATAATATTAGTATGGATTCTCACTATTAGCTTTACACTAGTCAGAACCTAGTTGTAAATAAACACTTTGCTTTTGTGGCATAAAATGTAGCCTTTTTATTAATCCTAATTTTCCAAATTCAAATCCTTAGCTTCTAAAAATATGCGGAATTTCCAAAGCTTATGCGGAATGTTATAAAAATCTGTTTTATCAAGGCTGAATACCAGCTTCCCCTCTTTTGCTTTTTACACTTTCCAAAAAAGCAAACCATAACATTAATATATTTTATATTAACTCTACTCAAAAACAGGTTTTGATTATGCCTGATGCCTCTTTAATTGTCTTAATCCCGAAAAAAGAGCACAACGAAAGAAGTTTTGACTTCATGAAATAGGTGTAAATTATTTTGACGGAACCCTGAAGACTCCACGGGGCCCTCTTTGGGAATCCCCGTTTAGAGTGCGCACGTCCGGGGCCTTTGGACCGGCCACTGGAGTATACGTAAACTGTTTTAAAAGTTCACCATTCGCCCATGACTATTAACAATGTCGGATGTGAAAAACAGCAACTTTACAGGAGAGCGATTCAAAGTCTAAATTGTGAATATCTTTTTACTTATTTCAAGTAGAATCATGAAATTTCAGGGTTGTGCTCTATAAGTTATTTACATTTGGTATATTATTAGGAGTATCCCGTATTTTATGAATAAATATGAGAAAAGTCACTTCTGACCTTTTTAACGGAGTACGAGTAATGTTGATTTGTCGGAAGTGCCAGAACCGACGTTGTTGCTTGTACAAAATTAATTATTGCTTGTCGGAAGTGGCACATATGGCGCATTTTCACTGGTCGATAGGGCCCGCATGCGAGGTGCGGGAGATTTCTGAAACGCATGCCACGACCAATCAAAATGCGCCATTAGTTGTCATAGACTCCCCGTATGCTGTATACCGCACGAGTTAACGACTAATGAAAATGCGCCCTTACGCCATTGTTAAGTGATAACTTGTAATTTAAAAATATGTCGTATGTAGAAATTACCAACAAAAATGACAACAATTTAAAGAAAATATATCTTTTTTATGGACTTCTGTCAAATAAAATGTGAAAACAATGTATGTATGATTATTATTTTTAACAAAAAATTAAAACCAACTTCTAAGGTAAAACAATAATAACATCCTTATAATATGAACTAAAAAGTATTAAATAATTGTTCCTATCTAATAGTGTCTTTTTACGAATTCGGCTAAAACTCAACTATTTCTGTACTCAATCTTCATCATTTTGAAGTCGGTACCAGATGAATCTTCTGTTCTCTGGCAGAATATTTGAAACTTTTGGAACTGGCACCGACTTCAAAATTATGAAGATTGAGTACAGAAATAGTTGAGTTTTAGCCGAATTCGTAAAAAGGCACTATAAGATAGGAATAATTATTTAATACTTTTTAGTTCATATTATAAGGATGTTATTATTGTTTTACCTTGGAAGTCGGTTTTAATTTTTTGTTAAAAATAATAATTTTACTCTTTTTAGTTACCTATTAAGCCATCGCGTACTATACGTAGAATAATACACGTGTATATTATTCTACGTATCTTATTACAGTCACACTTACAAAATATTATAATATCAGCTGCAGCCTGCAGATAATTTTAAACAATCATTAAAAAAAATCGAAGTGAACACGTGTGACGTGCTAAGTAGCCGGTCACCGGACTAGTTTCAATAGGCTGGCACTCGTTCGACATGTGCGACAAGCACACGCAGCGCACATAGTACCTCCGTGAGTAATTTGTATTCTGTGCATAGTACCCGGCCCGCGCCCGCGCCGCCGCGCGCTTGCTTGACAGCCCTGGCAGATATGCGATGCGATGCGTTATTATACTATGAACGCTAAACGTAATGCAAAAGGTTGAAATTAGGTTGTTTTCGAGAAAGAACAGAATTAGGAACAGAATGTTACATTATCGAAGCAACTTTAACTTCTCAGGAGTAATGTCAAATGTGTGCCTTATGCTCTGGAGATAAGGTTGAATTTGGTGACATTGGTGACCCTGACGTGGTAATGATGATGATGATGATGAATGTAATTTGCATAGTAGCATATGCTTTCAGTTCTTAAAACAGCGCCTAAACTCCCAAACTTGTATCTATAAGGAATCCGGAGTTCTCTTAGTAGCTTCGGAACCATAGTATACCTCGATGCAAAATCTTGCGTTTTGGTAGCATATGCTTAGGATGCTTCTTATAAAACCAAAATCACCATATGTTTCCATATAAATTTCGAGGAGTTCCCTCGATTACTCATGGATCCCATCATCAGGTCACCACTTTTGTGAACATGGTACTAAATTGGAGTGAAACCTAATACAACACAACAAAAATTTCGAAAATCGGTTCACAAACGGCGGAGTAATCGTTGAACATACAAAAAAAAAAAATATCCACAGCCGAACATATAACCTCCTCGTTTTTTGGAAGTCGGTTAAAAATACAAAACATTTCTTATGACGTAAATAATTCGTAAAATCAAGTTTTCGTCCGAAATGTAAATTGACTTAAAACATTGAAATTAAAAATTATTGCCATCACCATTTTGTTGAATTTTTGATATCATAACTTAAATTAACTTAACAAAATTAATATTTTTTTGTATCAATCATAAAGAGGAAAAGTTTGTTTCGTGTTTGGAAAAGTCTTTGTATCTTGGTTTGTATTGAATGGGTTCAATATCTACTGAACCAATTTTAAAAATTCTTTTACCCTTGGTAAGCTACATTGTTTGCAAAGAACATAGGCAGTGTATTATTCAGAAAAATATTAGGGATCATACCGAAAATCGAAAAAATATAACCCAAAGTGGTAAAAATTTGCAATAAATTACATTATTTCGCTTGCGCTGCGAAAAATACAGCTGATTCATAGAAATAATATTAATTTAATAATAATTTAATTGAATTAAATTAATATATTAAATTAAATTAAAAATAATTTAATTTAAAATATTAATTTAATAATTTAATATTGATTTTCTATTGATTTGAGAGGCTTTATAGATGTTTCATGAAGACGGAGAAAGAAAATTGTAGGCGGATAAATAAAGGCTAAAATAAAGATATGGCTAATTCTTGTTTATTTGATCTCTATATACTATACTCGGCGAAACATGGCGGTAGCGGTCATTGACTCCCTGTCAAAAACTTATCATTTTGTATATAAGCCGCAATTAGAAATGAAGTGTCAGATGTTGTCAATCGCGGCTTTGTATAGAAAATGACAAGTTTTAGACAGGGAGCCAATGATCGCTACCGCCATGTTTCCCCGAGTACAGTAATATTAGAGTACTATTTAGCAGTAAAAATTAGTCATTAGATATAAGATACTTTCTTCTATTAACGTATGATTACTTATTGAACTTTATATTTTTTAGGGTTCCGTAGCCAAAATGGCAAATAAACGGAACCCTTATAGATTCGTCATGTCTGTCTGTCTGTCTGTCTGTCTGTCTGTCCGTCCGTATGTCACAGCCACTTTTCTCCGAAACTATAAGAGCTATATTATTGAAACTTGGTAAGTAGATGTAGTCTGTGAACCGCATTAAGATTTTGGTATAAAAATGGAAAAATTATTAAAAATTTTAGGGGTCCCCATAGGTACAACTGAAATATATATTTTTTTCATCTGGCCTATGCGTGTAGAGTATCTATGAATAGGTCTTCAAAAATCATATTGAGGTTTCTAATATCATTTTTTTCTAACCCGAATAGTTTGCGAGAGAGACTCTTCCAAAGTGGTAAAATGTATGCCCTCTAACTTCTAAAGTAGGGGCATGATAATTCTTAAAAAAATATATGATGTACATTACTATAAAAAATATCAACGAAAATTGGTTTGAACGAGATCTAGCCAGTAGTTTTTTTTTATACGTCATAAATGATAAACCTTAATTTAACTTTCATTATATCAAAAATGAAATATTAAAATAAATCAAAAACCTTATAATTTCATAGAAACAATTCTTATTGCTGCTGCGGAACCCTTCATGGGCGAGTCCAACTCGCACTTGGCCGGTTTTTTCTAGTAAATATTATAGAGAAGATAAGTATTTCATAAATCTTAGACAAATAACTTAACAGAAGTTATAATATTATGGTTAAGCATAGCCCCTGTAAGCATTAGACTTAAGCACAATATAATAACGTCATATACAGTAGAGTATTATGTTCTACTCTCTATAATAGTGATAATACTAAGCGCCTGTTTCGCCGCTTCCTGATAAGGTGCCCCATAGGCTTATTTGACAGATTCTCCATACTCTATGTGTCAAATTAAGTCGTGGATAGCCTTATCAGGAAGCGGTGAAACAGGCCCTAAATCACTTGAATTGGAAACAGACAAAAGCAGTTTAATTTAAGATAACTTGACACAAAATATTGCAGAATCACATTGTACTATCAGGGAAATTTATTCATAAACATAATAAGGTGGGTCCGTAATCTGCAAGTCAACGTTAGTTTTTATCTGTCAGTTGGGCTCAATTTTGACCAAATTACGTAAGCCTCTTCATATGTATCAATTTATTTTAGAACTATAATTACTTATCTCTGTGTTGAGCGAATAATTAAGGACAATTTTAATTTCAAGGACAAGGCAAAGTTTTTGGTTTTCCTCCTAAGTCACAGTCCTGACGTCTCGCGTCTCGACTCTTGAGCATCTGTGACTTCTTTGCATTAGAGTACTGTCCCGAACGCAATGTTGCTCATAAATTACTTATTGAATGATGTGGTAGTGGTTGGTGCGACGAATTTTCTCTGTAATTGAGTATTCGTAGCACCCAAGGCACTTTCTGTTCTGTAGTAGATCACGACTTAAACAGGAAAAAGATGAAATTGGATCTCTTCGCTGAATCTCAAATCAAAATCGGCAAAGTTACTCTACTGTGTTATATTTGTGTTAGACTTAAGTCCAACCTCGAGTGTATGGTTAGTCGAAGAACCGACTAAGTTTGCGATTAGCTAACTGCTTCGTATCGGGTTATACTTTGCCACTTATTGTTACTAACTTCTGCCCGGACTTCCGCACTTTAAAATAATGAAAGAGTTAAAAACTTGACCTGACTACGCAAAGTATTCATCGAATATTATCTATATTCTATTATTTATCTTTATATACATAATATATAGGTCTACTGTACGTGTGTATCTCACTGAAATCCTAGGAGGATATTTTGGTTTCGGTTGTATCGATTTGAATGAAATTTTTTGTATGCGTAGTTTAAAATTTTAGATTGACAAATCAGTCAGATTAAGAACTATGACCGGTTTCAAGCATAAACTAACGTAATACCACATTTACTATGAATAATTTTCCCTCGAATAGAAATATTTATAGTACGTTTGTTTTGTTCTTGTTTGACGCGTCAAAAATCAATTAGACGAACAAGGTCATAAAATTGTATATGGTATACTTAACTCTTTTTGAGTAAGAGTTAATAAATAGTATTATGCAAATGAAGACAACATAATACTGTCCATACAGCTCTTAACAGCATTAGACACAGTCATGCACTAGCAGCAGTGCGAGTCTTCCTGTCTAGATCACAACGAACCTGCTCACCACGTAATCCTGCCCGACTACACTTGAGACCATGAAGTTATACAATATATCCACAAACAGCCTTTCAAAAATACTGCAACGCTCACTGCTCAGGGATTGCATAAAGCAGTTTTTGGTACGAAAACTCTTACAACATCAATTAATATGAATCAGGTGATTTAAACTTAGTTTCAGAGAAGGTTTCAGAATTAATTTTAATATTGCGCTTATCTTAATTTTGTGACAAAAATTTTTGGTAAAGTAATTATTACAGTGCCTGGAGATTAGAGATTTAAATAGGAATTTTTGTTTCTAGAATTAATAGAACAAAGAGAGAGATTTTAAATAACTATTGACAGATAAGTACGCAAGCCACTTTGCGCTGGTATTTAGTACATAAAGGGTACTAAATCCAAGTGCATCCAAGCACCCCCTTAGTCAGCTATTACATTACGGAATATATTATTAATTAAAACTTCTAAACTTTCTCCGGTGCCTATAATGTATTTTGTATTACGAAATAACAAATAGTATCACGGCTTGGAAAATTTAATTTTAATTACGTCCCTTCACAGGGAACGAGTCAGTCAAGTCATTCTAATCCCAATTCATCATTTCGAAGCTCTCAACTGTCCCAATAAATGAAATATTCTATTCTGGTGCGGATTTTAAGCAAAGTTTTCCTTGTGTCATTGCGAAAGAGTGAGCCAGGCGCGGGCAAATAGCTGGCGGAGTCTTAACCCGATGTCAAGGGGGTTGGGTCTGTGAGACCCTTCACATCTTATTTTGTTTCTAGTTCGGTCCCTATTCGTACGATTTCCGCTCTTCTCAATGGCTGGAGCTGTTGAATTGTACTATGCATCGCAAGTAACATGTCAGTCGTGTCACTCGTGGCACAACCACAGTAAGAGATACAGGTGCACAAAATTTGAAGAAGGGTCTGTGAGACCCACCCCAACGTCCGTGTGGCACATTTCACCACTATGACGCCGGGTTAAATGAAATAAATATTTGAGTGAACAGAGATACTGTGGAGATTTGTACAGGACTCTGAATAAATCAAAAGGGCCATTTGACGGATAACAGTCAGCGCTGTATTTAATTGCTTTTGTAATTTGAGCCTACGTTCTAAAGTTATCTTAAACGGTAAATTCACAAGAGCGTAAATAAATCCATACTTCCATACTAATAATGTAACTTTCAATTCCTTTGACTTCGCGATGAACTCGTCGTGGACCATGGTGATGGCAATTTGCATATAACATTTTGTAATTCAGTTTATTTTCAAAGCGCTCCCGCCGGTATAAGGTTTATTATAAAATTATTACATTGTTTACGAAAATCTTTCGCGCCTTCCTCTATAAAACGTTAACCAAATTAGGCGCATTTAACTTTTTATACCTTAATGTATACAATAACTTCTTTCTAAGCATTACATAACATTCTAAGCATAACATTAAAATTTTATTGGTTTTCGTTTGCTTCGTAAAACCTTTTTTTTAACATGAGGAAATGCTTAGAATTAATTAATTCACAAAATATGCTCAGATTTAGGTAGCCCTTTACTTAGGTTATCTATATAAGTACTTTATTAGGTAAGTATTTCGCGTTGGAGGGTCCCGCTCAAACCTATTTAATTACTAACTTAACCTAGCGGTATCCAACGCGAAATATTTTTTCAAAATATTAACTACTTTATAGTACTTTAGTAATCATTTATTTTTATTATTTTTTACTTTTAAGCTAATTCTTTTTTGTGTTGGGAGTTTTAAATTTTAATTTAATTTTTTACAAATCTATAACGCGTTCGGTCGATACTGAAATTAAATTTTGATACACAAAATATCTTTAGAATTAGGATAGATGTTTACTGTTTACCTATCCTGATTCCTAGCTATTATAAAAATAGCTCATGTTATTTAAAAATGTAAAAGTATCTGTGTATTCGATCAAAGTAACTCAATTTATTATTTTCTGAATACGAAATGGAAGAGAATTAGAGAATGTCTCCGGCGAACCCCGACTTGAAAGAAAATTTAATTATTTTTCCCGTTACCTACGCTGAGTGGAAGAAATTAAAACGTCTCGTTGGATTCGGCACTATCCCAAATTCCTTTAATATAATCATTTTTTCCAAAAATTAATCTACTTTCCAGGTACTTGTAATATTGTGTTCGTATATTTCATGACTACAGTTCCATTAATGTTGTATTAAGTATTTTAGAACAATTAGTATAACAATACTAACAAATGTAATATTGTATTCTATTTTTATAAAGTACGGAAACCGTTAATTTTTCCACAATAAATAAAAACTATTCAAGTTTCTTTCTCGGATCTAAAAGTTTTTTTTAATTTCATTTAAGTAAATAAATCGTAAAGAGGACATAGGGACTACACAATTATTAAGTTAAGTTTTAGAAAAAATTATGTCATACTAGCGACCCGCCCCGGCGTCGCACGGGTATAAAATATATGGCCACTGAAAAAATGATTAAAATGGATAGCCTAGCCCTTTCAAATAATTTCCCCCGTTTTTTTCACATTCTCCATTAGTCTTAGCGTGATAAAATATTGCCTATAGACAATTCCTCAATAAATGGGCTATCTAACACTGAAAAAAATTTTCAAATCGGACCAGTAGTTTCTGAGATTAGCGCGTTCAAGTTAGCCCTTTCAAATAATTTTCCCCGTTTTTCCCCATTTTCCTATATTCCTTAGCTCCTATTAGTCTTAGCGTGATAAAATATAGCCTATAACCTTCCTCGATAAATGGGCTATCTAACACTGAAAGAATCATCAAAATCCGTTGCGTAGTTTTAAAGATTAAAGGGAACAAAGGGACATGAGGGAAAAAAGCGACTTTGTTTTATAATAAGTATAGATATAGAAATAAGTATAGATATAGATTATGTTGCCCTGAGACTTAAGGCGCTATATTGAAAAAACTGTCCTTTTTGGCGTAATACTATCCTCAGAAATGTTACACATCTGGTAATGAGATATACATATCTTCATAGCCTTATCTAGGTTTGAGAAGAACTAGAAACACGATTAATGTATTTTGCCTCGATACATTTTATTTTCGAAATGGCCTCTTAAAAATACGAAATTTGAAGATTATTTTTAAACGAAAATAGATGTATTGTAGGAAATTAGTCTACTTGATAGACACCTTTGCAACTCAAAATCGTATAGAAGCATTTTGCTTAAATGCTCTTAGTTATTTTTTAAATGATTATAATTACGTTTTTCGCATGTTTTCCGAGCGAGCCGATAGCTTCTGGCCGCAGCGTATTCACGACTTTATATTCATACAAATTAAGTATAAAATTGCCCTTGCGGTAAAATTACTTTCGATATAGCGCCTTAAAATAGAACTAACTGCATGTAATTTATTAATTGCATTACAAGAATACATTTACTATGTACACTTAAAAATTAACTGTAGTCTACACAAATACGATGTAATTTATAAACAAAACAAACAACAGAAAGCGCAATAAGTTTAATGCCAAAAGTACTTTGTCTAGACATCGACTGGTCGTAGACAGGCAGCTGTTGAACAATACTGAATTAGAGTACACAAATATTTACCTCGAACTCTCGTTAAAATGATCCTTATTCACTGAAAACAAAGGTCCCGTCAGAGGTAAAATATTATCGAACGTTGTACTAGACGACTAGGGATTTCTCACGCTTATTTCATCTGGTAACGGTAAATAAACAATTTATATTGCAAAATGTGAACTTTGTAAACACACGTACTGTATAAAACTTTGTTTTGTTGACCGACTTCCAAAAAGGAGGAGATAATACGTTCGGCTGTATGTATTTTTTTTATGTATGTTCAACAATTACTCAGCCGTTTGTGGTCCGATTTTCAAAATTCTTTTTGTGTTGTATAGGGTTTGATTCGAATTTGGTACCATGTTCATAAAAGTGGTGATCTGATGATGGGATCCATGAGTAATCGAGGGGACTCCTTGAAATTTATATGGAAACATATAGTGATATTGATTTTTTCTGAAGCATTCGAGGTAAATGCTACCAAAAAGTAAGACTTCGCACCAGGTTATACCCTGGATCCGAAGGTACCGAACAGAACTTTTGAATGCTTATAGGTACAGGTTCGGGGATTTCGGCGTTGTTTAAACAACTGAAAGCATAAGCCAACACATCAATTTGATTGATCATCATCATCACAACTATAATTATACCGTGATATGACCCAATTATTGGTACTTTTCGCGATAATTTGCATCGAAGCAGTTGTTTTTGATAATGATTTCGCTGTTTGTGGACCGATTTTCAAAATTCTCGTGTTGTTGTATGGGATATAATCTTAATTTTGTATAACAATTACGAAAGTGGTGAGCTGATGATGGGATCTATGAGCAATCGAGGGAAATCCTTGAAATTTATCAAAACACTCATAGTGGTTAAAATGTTGTTTCTAGTAAGTTAAACATAATATGTTACGAATAAGAGAAATTTCATACGAAGGTGTCTCTTGGTCCAAAGTCACTGAATAGAACTCCTGAACCTTTAAAGATAAAAGTTTGGAAATTGCAGCATCGCTTAGATAACTGCAAGCAATGCATTTACCACAATTTCGCTTACAGTAACATAATGTGAATAGTTAACATTCGTATTGGTTATTTACGCATAAATACTTATTTTGTAGATAACTAAAAAGAGTGAAATTATTATTTTTAACAAAAAATTAAACCACTTCCAAGGTGAAAACAATAATAATATGAACTAAAAAGTATTAAATAACTCTTACTCTTTAATAGTGGCTTTTTCAGAAATCGTCTAAATCTCAACTATTTCTGTACATACTACAGTCTGCATTACTTTGAAGTCGGTACCAATCCCAAAAGTTTCAGATATTCTAAGTTTTAACATTACTGAACTCACGAATAAATTAGCTGGTACCGACTTCAAAATAATGAAGACTGTAGTATGTACAGAAATAGTTGAGATTTAGACGAATTCTGAAAAAGCCATTATTAAAGAGTAAGAGTTATTTAATACTTTTTAGTTCATATTACTATTGTTTTTACCTTGGAAGTCGGTTTAAATTTTTTGTTAAAAATAATAATTACACAATATATATCCATACTTCCATACTAATATTATAAATGCGAAAAAGTGTCTATCCGTCTGCCTGTCTGTCTGTCTGTCTGCCTGTCTGTCTGTCTGTTACCTCTTCACGCTTAAACCGCTGAACCGATATTGCTCAAATTTGGCATGGTGATACTTTGAGTCCCGGGAAAAGACATAGGATACTTTTTATCCCGGAAAATGTGCGGTTCCCGTGCGATTAACGAATTTTTGAGCAAAAGAGTTGCGGGCATCATCTAGTTCAGAAATAAACACTAGAATTTAATGCTAAATTAGGTATACGCGACTCACGGTTCTCAAAATGAATATCAGTCCCCAATACATTCAATACAACCCTTAAAAATTTAAATAAGATAAAAGTATTCAAGCGGCAAATATGAAAATAATTCAAAACCCGCAATCCAATTTTAATTTAAATAAAAACATTTTCAATGGAAGCTCCCGGAGACTCGACTTGTTAAATGGTTTTGTGCAAAATGTTTTTGACGTCCCTAATCTGATGAGGCTTTGTAATGGAAGATGTTACAACCTGACCAATAAAAGGATTTGGACGGAGAAGTTTTTAAATTTTCTTACGTTTGAAACTGAGAATTTTATTTAGCGTGCTACTGGATCTGTATACGATAAAGTTTTTTATTTATTAAGGACAACAAACAGTGTCACAATATTATAACAGAAATAAGAATAACACTAATTATTAAAATGATAATGATGTGGTACCCACAACGTTATAAGTGTTGTGTGTGTGTGTGTGTGCGTGTATGTGTTGTGTATGCATATGAATTTGAGAGTGTATGTGAGTGTGGTGCTAGTGGTGCTATGCGTTGGCAATTGGACAAACTTGGTAGTTATATTTTTTATTGTTCTAAAAATCTTTGTTTTTCTATTTACTTATAGGAAATGTGCAAGAATGATTATGCTAATATGATTTCAATTACTTATGCTCAGAAAGTTATAAGTAACAAAAAATAAGATTACGTTTTATATTACGGGCTACGGATCACGGCTTACGGGCTAATAATGAAGATGTGAGTGGAAGAATCGAACAAGTAACATTTCGTAACATACGGAAAATAACTCATTTTTTCACTTGTTGTTTTACCTTTAACCTAGCTAATAATTTATCTGACTAAACATGTAATCCACAGTTTTTCTATTTCAAATAATTTTTCCAGACCGAAAGCCTCCATTTAAGTAAAAAAAACAAGATTTTTTTTCATGTTACTTACATGATTCTTCCACTCACGTCTTGAATTCAAACTTAGATTACGGACAACCTAGACATCATGGACGTTCAAATTCTAGGAATCATAAACTAAATAATACACCAAGTAATAAGCCATCATTATTTTTAACAAAAAATTAAAACCGACTTCCAAGGTAAAAGCAATAATAACATGCTGATAATATGAACTAAAAAGGATTAAATAATTTTTTCTATCTCATGGTGCCTTTTTCCGAATTCGGCTAAAACTCAACTATTTCTGTACTCAATCTTCATAATTTTGAAGTCACATACACATACATTTTAAAAAAATCGAAGTGGACACGTGCTAGGGCCGCGCCAAACCGGAATTTTAGCAGCGGCGAGGCTTTCAGTGTCATATGATTTTAAACTTTATCTTTCTACGGCCGCCCGTGGCCGCGATTGGTAAGTGTGACAGCTGTGCACTCTAGCAAGTTACTTGTATTATCGAAGCAACTTACTTCTCAGAAGTAATGTCAAATGTGTGCCTTACGCTCTGGAGATAAGGTTGAATATTTTGTTATGTTCAATTTTGGTGACATTGGTGACCCTGACGTGGTAATGATGATGATGATGATGATGAATGTAATGTGTATAGTAGCATAGGAATAATCGTTGAACATACAAAAAAAAAAACCACAGCCGAACATATAACCTCCTCGTTTTTGGAAGTCGGTTAAAAAGAAACAGTCCAAAGAAAGTATAAATAAAGAAGAGCTATTTAAGAATTTTCGTTTAAGGGTCGTCGAGAGTGTAAATGCGGTTCTATACGCCCAAAACTTTTGAGAATTACCTTAATTTAACACATTTCAAAGCGTTTGGTATAAAATTTTAAATGGCGACTAATATTATAATATGTAACGTTATGGTTATGGAGACGTGTAAAATTAAAATGAAATATTGAGATTCTACGAAACTGTACAGTCGTCTACGAACACAGTACATGCGTCTACGAAAACTGTACAGGTGTCTACGAAAACTGTACAGGTGTCTACGAAAACTGTACAGGTGTCTACGAAAACTGTACAGTCATCTACGAACGCAGTACATGCGTCTACTAAACTGTACAGGCGTCTACGAAAATTGTACATGTGTCTACGTTGTCCAATTAATACTTAGGTGCCTGAAAAAATTGTGCAGCTGTTTTAAATGACAACTGTACAGGTAACTTCGATAACTGCAGTTAGCACAGAGCCAAGGTGGCGTGAAGTATCTAATGCTATTATTTTACTATATTTATAATATAATTTTAATAATTTTGGTTGAAAGTACGTACTCGTCTCGCTGCAAAACCAATTTTTTATTTATAGCATTTTATACTATACATTTTTGCTAAGTTTGAACTTCGAATAAACTTCGGTGTCATGATACTGATCTTCAAACTTTAATACAATAATAACCGAACTGCTATATAGCTTTTTCTAGACAAAAACACATGTCATTAATGTTGGTCCAACAATGTCCATCTATTTTGAAATTACACACTTCAAAACAAACCTTGGAGAATATGATAGATGGTGTATATTGCATTGTACACTGCTTTTATTCTGGACCATTGCAGTGGAACATTCGAGAGCCTCGAAAATCTACTCGTTAGAGTCTGGATGATTTATGGTGCCAGCTCCAGTGCCAGTTGATTAATAGCGGCGCCCGTGAGAAAACTATCGCCTGTCCCTACCACTTCATTTGTATGGACATCGAAATATTATCTCCAGTCCTTTGTCTTATTAGTGCAAGAACACGATAACTAATATTTTGAAATATACGGAGATTTACTAATTTTTTTTCCTTTTAATTTGAATAAGGGCCTGTTTCACCGCTTCCTGATAAGATGCCCGATAGGCTTATTTGACAGATTCTCCATACTCTATTTGTCAAGTTAAGCGGTGGATAGCCTTATCAGGAAGCGGTGAAACAGTTTTTTAATTTCAAATAATCTTTCCGGCCCTAAATCCTTCAGTTAAGCATAAAAGACATTTTTTACTGTTAGTTATCATGTACATACACTCACGTCTTAAATTATATTTGGTTACTTCTTATTCACATCTTCAATATATTAAAGTGATTCATATTATATTCGTGTTACTTCTGATATTAATAGTTTGAGGAGCAAAAACGAGACATGATGGTATAGTCAGTAAAAAAATTGCCATGTCTAAATTCTCATCCTCACAGTGAATAACCTACTTGTGAGTACACAAGGTTCAATAACCTTTTATAATAACACAAACATTTTTTTGTCTATACATTGGACGACTTATTTGACACTTAGAAAGCGAGTGCCATTGTAATAAATTTAAGTATTTTGAAACTATTTGAAAAGTTATTTATTATTCATAGCTATATAAGTGCTTTAGTGTATTCCTTTCTTATCATAGAAACTATCTGAAGCTATTAAAGTTGAAACTCAATATTCACTATTTTAATGATTATAAATTGAAATATATTCTAATGATGTAACGGGCGGTTTCCTTGTTTACCACCAAAACACCTTACTATACAAAAACTCATCTTGTTTCATGTATTATTCAAATTGTTCAATTTTCGCCGCATCGCGTCGATCCCCGCTCGTTAAGGGTCTATTTGAAATGTACGACACTACATCCGTAGCGACCAATAAAACGTAGACCATAATGTTATAAAATGTTAGAGGTAGCACTTGGAGCCTGCCATAGATTTGATAGTTACAGTATTTATACGTATATTGATATAGTACATTCTTGTACAAGGATAAAATCCTTTCTATCAGCTCTGTTAGCTACCACTTTCGAGATTTTTCGCAAATAAAAATGTTGTTCGTCTTATCAAAATGAAGTCTACTCACAAAAAATTAGCTTGATAGTAATAAAAAAAGTTCTAGAGCTCCCGTACTAATAGCGTTCTCAGTTTTATTGTGAAAACTCAGTTGTAGACTGTTTGCGCATAGTAAGAACTAACCTGCGATATCGTATCGGACCGTGTGAAACATGTAGCGGCCCCGGTACGTATTTCACTAATGACACCATTTGCCGAGATTGTCGGGGGCTCCTGACGCGCTAACTACGGGATTGTGCTGAAAAACGCGCCTCCTTCAGTCTACACTATAATCCTATAATGTAGGTTAATGCGACCGGCTTACCTCCGATTTTTTTGGCATTTCTGCATGGAAATAAATAAGATTATTGCATTATATTGGAGCTTTGGTAAGATCGATTCTATTTTGGGCGTAATATTATATTGTGATCATATTATATTATTTTGTGGTAGGTTCAATCGTGACTGCCACTCTGCCTTAAGCGGGTAGGAGTGCACCATGTGGTTAGTGGGCAGTCCACAGGGGAGTCCCACATACCATCAACCATACCCCAGATATCATAATATTATTGTGGCAATATATTATTATTGAGCCTTAATTTTTTTCCAAGTCTTGTAAAAAGTAGCCATAATAATTTAATTATTATTCACTTATTTGTATAGTGATTAGTGGTTTTCATTTGGTAGCTTTACATTTGGTATCGCTGCTAAACTGATCAAGACTGTAGATGTAGATATAGAAATGAAAATATAGTAGAATCTAAAACTAAGTAACGCAGGCACGGTTGTATAGGAAATAGAATGGCAACACCTAACCCCAACGATTTCCCCAGATGCCTACCGTACAAATTCATGTGGATTTCAATTAACCATGGACGAATAGAAGCGAATTTTGGTCGCAAGACTTTATAAATTGAACGTTAGAACTTAGAAGCAAATTGGGAATTATAATTTAAAAAAAAAACATGTTACTTTTTATGTTTTTGAATCGTTATTCAACGTAAGAATGTTAAACATATTTATAAATATTTAAACATATTTATAAATTTATAATGAAATCTTTCTATAAATAATTTTATTTTGGGGCTAATTATTGAATCTGAAATTATTTTCTAGTATGAGATAATGTTTATAACTTGCGACTGCTAGCTGGCAGTAATATAATATTTTCTTTAAGCCTACCGTGGCGAGTGGCCAAGCGCTCCCGAAACCCCGGCGATGCTAACTTCGTTAAAGTGACGTGTAGTCTTCGGATCATTTTAAAATTATTACAGCTCCCTAAAGTTACCCAAAAGATTGTAACCGCAACCCAAAAGTTGAAATAAACTTTGCAGAACACTTTAAAACTGGGTTTACACATGGGAAATTTGCTTAGCGACGTATCGATTGCTTGTTTACTTTCTTAGAGTACCGTATTTATTGCTGTTTTTAATACAGTGCGTGTTTCTACTGATGGTGTAAATATGGTATTAACATACTCTGAATCATATCATAGCTGAAAACATTTTTGCCTATTTACGTCTAGATAATTTAATTTTATCTTATCGAATCGATATTAGTCATTAAATTATAAATTACTAGCGACCCGCCCCGGCGTCACACGGGTATAAAATATATAGCCACTGAAAAAAATGATTAAAATCAGTAGCATAATATGATCCTTCACGTGGTCTATTCTTATATGTGCCAAATAACATCAAAATTGCTCCAGTAGTTCGCAAGATAAGCCCTTTCAAATAATTTCCCTCACTTTTTCCACATTCTCCTATTAATCTTAGCATGATAAAATATACCCTATAGCCTTTCTCAGTAAATGGGCTATCTAACACTGAAATAATTTTTCTAATCGGACCAGTACTTCCTGAGATTTGCGTGTTCAAGTTAGCCCTTTCAAATAATTTTCCCCGTTTTTTCCACATTTTCCTCTATTTCTTCGCTCCTATTAGTCCTAGCGTGATTAAATATAGCCTATAGCCTTCCTCGATAAATGGGCTATCTAACACTGAAAGAATCATCAAAATCCGTTGCGTAGTTTTAAAGATTTAGGAGGTCACAACATTTTTGGTAACGATATCCCAAAATGACATATTTTAGATTGACAAGATAAAGAGCAACTCTCTGATGCCAAATATGTCGGTCTGCCTGCGTAAAGTAGTTGCGTTCTCTGTATAGGGCGTCTAAAAACCCAGTTATCATGACCAAAAAAAAAAAAATGATAAGGTAAATGGCTGAGTAAGTATATATTAGGTAAGTACTAGTTGTTTGAGAACAGTAGCGTAAATATATGAGTACCAGTAGCGTAAAAACTGACCAAATATTCGGTTGCGTTATGAAGCAACGAGCGTTCAAACGTGACTTAATATTGTGATCAAAAAAAAATGATCAGGTAAATGGCTGAAAATTACAAATCGTAAACTGTCAATACGTACTAGCTTATTGGCACCAAAACCGACCAAATATTTGGTTGCAAGTCATAGTCAAGTAATAATTGTAATATATGTATAATGAATTGTAATAATAAAAAAAACTTACTCAGCCATTTACCTTATATTTTTTTTTTTGGTCATGATAACTGGGTTTTCAGGCACCCTATACAGAGAACGCAACTACTTTACGTAGGCAGACCGACATATTTGGCATCAGAGAGTTGCCCTTTATCTTGTCAATGCAATGTAAGTCATTTTGGATATCAGAAACCTCGCCGATCATCTACATAAAAAGCGAAAAACATTTGCTCAAAATAACATAAACGACAATATTGTAACTTTACTTACTTATTTTTTTACTTACTTTACTTATTTTTATAATATGAATTCTAATTTAAGTTTGTCGTTGCAAGGTTTGAGAACCATTGGCTTTTTTGTTCCAACGATCGTATGCGGAGCTATCGCCCGTCAGAGTGCACCGCGAGCACGCAAATCTAGTAAGTACGCATGTATATTCAACGCGCGATACGGGTTACATTCGCAGGCCGCAGGCGGAGAGCGTACTGCTCTATTTGCCGTGAGTAATTTTTACACTACCCTCGATATTTTTAACATTTTTAAATTACGGTTATTTTTACGATTATTATATTTTAAAACATTAAATGAAGTTTTATTTTTGGTTTTACATAGTGTTTTGAATGTTAATGAAAAAAGTTTACGAGAAATCTTTATTACTGAATTCAATTTTACAAGAGAAATAAACTTAACTAATATTTTTTGGCGAATTGAACTTAATAAATATTATACAATATTCAAACAGCTCAAGCATCTCTATTTAATTAACTTTTCAAATATTAACAGGTATCAATACAAAATATGTTTTCAAATTTTAAGTATAATGTTTTATACGATATTTATTTTGATAATAGTTGCGTTTTATATAATATTATTTTATTTAATCTATTATAGAATTATAGCAGTTATAAGTTATTTGATATTAGTTTTACAAAATTTATATTTTATTTATTATTTTGACAATAATATTATTATTATAATTTCAGTAATTTACGTTTTTATTGTATTGAACTTTGTAGTGGCGACTCTTTTTGATATTACTTTGACATTAGTGTTAATATCCGATGAACCTTAAAATATATTATCAAAATGCTCGAGGCCTACGCACTAAAACACATGATTTTAAACGTAGCTTGTTGTTAAAACAGTATGACATAATCGCCATAACAGAGTCCTGGTTGATCGACGGTATCAGTAACAGTGAACTTTTTGACAAACGCTACATGGTATGGAGATGAGATCGTAACTATGAGCAAACTAGGGAAAGATATGGTGGAGGAGTATTGTTAGCTGTCAAACGCACTTTCATGGCAACAGATCGTCCTGAATGGGCTTCCTCTGCTGAGGATCAGTGGGTTACTTTATCTATTCAACACCCAAACAGTACGCAGACCAAATGTCATTTTATGCTTATTACACCTATGCAAAGAAACACACGGTAACTCGTTTAATACCCAGTTAATTAATTTTACAGATAAGTTATCGTCTATAGTTAATTTATGTCCAGATGACCTCTTTATTGTTTTTGGAGATTTTAATTTAAGCAACATAAGTTGGTCATTGGCTAATGATGGTTTTCTTGAGCCGTCAATGATATCTGGTGAAAGTCAATTTCACTTTTTTGATACCTTGGTAGAATGCAATCTCAACCAATGCAATGCATGTTATAATGTATATAACAGACTCCTTGATCTAGTATTTACCAACAATGTTCTCTCTGTTTCCTGTTGTGAAGATCCTCTGGTACCGGAGGACCCTCATCATAAGGCTCTAGATGTTCTTTTAAAAATAGAAACATCCTCTTTCATCAAACCTAAACCAAGGTTAAAATATTACTTCGAGTCGGGCGACTACGATAAAATTAACTCGATTCTCGAAAAAATTAATTGGGATATTGAACTAACAAAAAAACCATTAATTAACGCTGTTGACTTCTTCTACCATCAACTTAACGAATGTATAAATTTATATATTCCGAAAAAGTTTATTAAACCGTCATCTTATCCGTCTTGGTATAACGCACCTTTAAAAAAGATACTTAATGAAAAATTTAAATTCTTAAAAAAATTTCGCAAGTACGGTAATTTATCTGATTATCATTCCTTTACATTACTCAGAAGACGAGCCAAATCACTTGAGTCCGAATGTTATTCAAATTACCTTAGTAAAATTGAAAATAGAATAATAGATAACCCCAAATTCTTCTGGAACTATATTAAAAACAACAAAAAAGGACCAAACTCTCTACCAACGACACTAATTTATGAAAGCCAAGTTTTTGACTCTCCAGAGAACATTTGTGATGCTTTTTCTCAATATTTTCAATCTGTATATTCCACTACCACACCGGTCCAATCAAACAACCCCCTCATACAGTTTGCAGCTAGTAATCAATGTTTCAACAATGCTTCATCTTCCGCCAACACAATAAGTAATATTGAGATTACGTGTGATATAGTTTATAAACTTCTCTGTACCATAGATTGCTCAAAAGGGGCTGGACCTGATCTAATCCCTCCCTTATTTATTTTAAAGTGTGCTAAAACCCTTACAAAACCTTTATGTATCTTGTTCAAAAGATCAATAAATGAGGGTATCGTTCCTCCAACATGGAAATTAGCCTTCATTACGCCAATTTTTAAAAGCGGTCATAAAAATGAAATAAAAAATTATCGTCCTATTTCAAAGCAGTGTTTGTTTGCAAAGATATTTGAACGAATTATATATGAACAGGTTCAACACTCGCTCTCAAATTACTTTATTCAAGAACAACATGGATTTCTTAAGGGCCGCTCAACGAATACTAACCTTATCACTTTTACTGAGTTTGTAAGCTCATCTATGGACTCAGGAGGTCAGGTGGACGCGGTTTTTACTGATTTCAGCAAGGCCTTTGACCTAATAGATCATTCCACCCTATTACAGAAACTTTATTCGGCCGGTATTCATGGTAGCTTGTTTCGCTGGTTCGCCTCCTATTTAAAGAATCGATCCCAGGCAGTTGTTATTGATGGCTATTCATCTAAATGGAATTTCGTGCCATCTGGAGTACCACAAGGATCGTTATTAGGTCCTTTACTGTTTAATATATTTTTAAACGATGTTGGCTCCTGCTTTAAAAACTGCAGTTTTCTTCTATACGCAGATGACATGAAAATTTTTAAGAAAATTAATAATCTTGCTGATTGTTTACTGTTACAACAGGACCTAGAGGCTTTCAATGGATATTGTCTCATAAATAATATGGTTTTAAATATCTCGAAGTGTCAAGTCATATCGTTTTCTCGAAAGAAGGCCATAGTTAACTTTGATTACAATCTCAGAGGCACTAACTTAAATCGAGTAAGCCAAATAAGGGACCTAGGTGTCATACATGATTGTAAACTAAGCTATGAACCACATATAGATAATATCACTAAAAAAGCCTACAAAGCCCTTGGTTTTATAATAAGATCATGCTCTCAATTTAGCTCTATAAAAATACTAAAGATACTTTATTGTTCATACGTGCGTAGTATCCTCGAGTATTGTTCTCAGGTTTGGAATCCCCAGTACAAGGTTCATATTAACAGACTGGAATCGATCCAACGTAAATTTATTAAGTATTTAAAGTATAAATGCGACGATGACCGTAGTGCCAGTTATATAGATATCTGTAAAAAACATCATATTTTACCTCTAGAAGAGAGACGTGAATTTGCTGATGTAAATTTTTAGTAAAAATTGCTCAATTTTGTATTGATTCTCCGACCCTATTGTCGAAAATTAGCATACGCGTGCCTTATAAAGTAACACACATGCGTCATAGACCTACTCTCTCCATGGCTTCTCACAGTACTAACTATAGGCAAAATTCTTTCTTTATAAGATCTATGTATAGCTACAACCACTACAGTACTCATTCGGTAGATGGCTCCGCACTCGATCTTTTTACCTCATCACCTAATGTCTTCAGAAATACATTGTCTAGAGACTGGTTTTCAAAATAATTTGTAAATTAGTTTTAAGTTTTGTTAATTGTCCTTTTTTTTTCTCCTCGTATACCTATATGCAAAAACAATGTAATTGTGTATCTTCTTGCTAGGTATTTATTTATATTGTCACTTAATTACCGTTTTGTTTTCCTGTAAAATAAAATAAAATAAAATAAAATAAAATAAAATAAAATAAAATAAAATATCGTTACCAAAATGTGACCTCCCGTAATATAAAGGGAACAAAGAGACATGAGGGAAAAAAACTACTTTGTTTTATATATGTACTAGCGACCCGCCCCGGCTTCGCACGGGTATTTAAAAATACATAGCCTACTTACTCAACCCAGTCGAAAGGTATCGACATCTCTTAGAATCATTTGGAGTTAACAGATAATTGTGACTGTCAAATAATAACAGACAAATAATTAGCAATAAATTAAAATTGCGACTATAATTTGAGATTTAAACTATCCTATCTCTCAAGTTGGATCGAACTGCACATGGTGTGCGAATTTTATTATAATCGGTTAAGTGGTTTAGGAGTCCATTGAGGACAAACATTGTGACACGAGATTTATATATATTAAGATAGATATGTTACAGTCAAAACTCTGACCCAGTCAAAAGTACTATTGACTAGCAAAATCAGTCAAAACTAATTTTGACCGTATGCTTTAGTCAATATTAATTATGACTAAAATAACAGTTAAAAGCACCTTTTCTCAATGAAGCTGGTTAAAAATACTTTTGACTAAGTGATTCAATCAAAAGCGGTTTTGACTGGTTGTATCAGTCAAAACTCCTAATTAGTAAGAAAAAGCGGAGAGTGAATTCGATTTTAGTCGGAAAACATGGCACCGGTTTTTCTTAGGACAGTTTTAGAGTTCCTTACCCAAAGGGTGAAAACGGGACCCTATAACTAAGACTTCGATGTCTGTCTGTTCGTCTGACTGTCTCCTGGCTGTATCTATAGAACCACTATAATAGATAGATTACTGAAGTTTTTACAGTTCGCGTATGTCTATTGTCGCTATAACAACAGATACCAGTAACAAAATTAATCAAATATTTAAGGTGCTCTCATGCAACAAATGTATATTTTTTGCTATTTTTCGAGGCGCTTGAGTCTCTCACCAATTCTGTTGACATGCTGTTTCTTTGCCAGAGTGAACTCTCTCTTGAAGGATCTAGACGCAAGGATTGCAAGTCAACAGAAGATCTAACAGGGAAAGATTCTGACTGTCCACATCTGGAGTAGCAACCAGTTATGTTAGGTTATTTGCAAGGGCAAAATCGCAGACAGATCTCCCCACATGATCAGTTTTACTGGAATTGAGCCAGCCGGCGTGGTGGGCGTTAAAGTTGCCTAGTAGTATGATCTCTGTGAATGGGATCTGCTGCTGCACTCAATCTGAAGTGCAGCTTGCGGGTTTTCAAAGTGTTGGTCCGTCTCAGGGTCACCACTATGGGACCTATAGAGGCACGTACAGACGCGAGGGTGGTGGTTGCAATGAGTGCGGAGCCATAATTCAGATGTCCCTGACTTCAGGATTGCTGAAGTAGCGAGAGTTGATATCATCTCTGATACACACACACACACACACACACTCCAGCTTTGGACCGAAAGAAATGCTCGATATCTGCGTCTCGGTTATAAAGAGCTAAGCCGGCTTTGCTGTCAAAGGCTGTAATGGACGGGATAAAGGTAGGAGTGCATGTCTACGCAGTTGAAAACCAAATTGTTCTTTTTTCCTGGGGTCACATATCGGTTTTCAACTGCGGCATTTCTAGGGGGTAGGGGATTGTGCCACCAGTAAACCCGCTCACTCGGCTAAACATAACGCAAGCGCTGTTTCACGCCAGTTTTCTGTAAGTCCAAGGTATTTCTCCGGTCGAGCCGGCCCATTCGTACCAAACCGTGGCTCTTCCACGGTATAAATTTGGAATAAAACGGTTGTTCATATTTTTTTTTAACGAAGCAATTTACAAAAGGCGTCAAGTTCTAAGCTACTTAAGAATGGTGTATAGGACATGTCATAATTTATAAACTTGTAAACCACACAAAAAATAATATATGATACGCCGAGAACTTTTCAAACAGCCCTCGTAAGAATGAAATGACAAAAAAGTACACTAACGTAACAAATAGTGATTGTGACTAATGCTTTATTGCAGTTAAAACTACTTTTGACTAAGAGCGTCAGTCAAAAGTACTTTTGACCGCAAATTTTTGGTTAAAAGTACTAATAACCAGTAATTTTTAGTCAAAATCACTTTTGACTAACATGTTTAGTCAAAAGTAGTTTTGACTGATTTTGTTAGTCAATATTACTTTTGACTGGTTAAGAGTTTTGACTGTAACAGGTATATAATCAAAAAAGGCACAGAATTTTATTCAAATTTTGCTCAGTAATGGTTGGTTTACACGTATTAAGTAGATAAGTAGTAACTAAATTCTAACTGTCATCTAGTTTAGGACTTACTAAATTTTAACTTGCTACTTGCTACTAAATTTTGTGTTTACATGCATTTAACAACTTAAAATTAAGTTAAAATTTAGTTAATTACGTATCTATTTAATACGTATTAATATATTATAGTATTTCACTTAATTTTAAGTTACTTATTGTATGTAAACACACAATTTAGTAGCAAGTAGTAAGTTAAAATTGAGTTAAGTACTAAACAAGGAAATTAGAATGTTGACTATCTTCTGATAAGTTGGCAGGCGGTGCTTGTCACTTGACAAATTTCGGGCAGGCACTTCAAATTGAGTTAAAATTTAGTTACTACTTATCTACTTAATACGTGTAAACCAGTCATTACTCATTAGTGTAAAAAAGTTTTGTGACACGATTCTTCGTTTTGACTTTAAAACAATCGCGACTAACCTAAAACAAGACACAAAGAAATCCCTTTCCTAATCATTATTACACACATTTATACAAATTGTTAGAATCGATACGTCATCTAAAACACATAAAGTACAACTTGCACAATCAGAGGACACTTGCAACGTCAGCTGTCCAACGACTGAATCCAATCACTAGCAACGAGCGGAAATGCACTAGAAACGTGTCGCACATAGGAACAAAGATTTTTTTTCTTGAATCAATGGAAATTACTGCAAATAATATAATGTTTTTGTGTGACAAATTCCTTAGCCCACGTGACTTTATCGATAATTCGTAAGACGATACAGTAGATCGTAGAGCAGACAGTGTTGACTCTCTCGGAGTGCAAACCGTGTTTTTTTCCTTTTCCTAACAGTAGGAAACGAGTTTTTATATATAAATGCCTAAATTAAACAAGAAGACAAACATTGGCATGTTGTGTAAATGGGCGCACCCAGGATTTCAGCTGGGGGGAGGGGGGCTAGCATGGTCTTGCACCCCTGAAGTCCTGGGTACAGGTATATACTGAAATCTTTTATCAATCTGCCGACTTATGGCGAGGAGCAAGCCCATTTTGTTATTTCGTGACTCTCGGCTTACCTAGTTTCAATATAATAAGGCAATGTACAAAAATATAAGATATAAAGCACAATATTTAAAAGGTTTTAAACCATAAACATTTTAATAAAACGTAATACTTTCGCTATAATTAATTTACAAGTTCACCTCCGACAAATATCTTTGTCATCGAAATATAATTATTAACTAGGATAATATACATTTCATTTGAATAAATTGTTAGTAAATCTGTATTTAAAAAATCTGAATCGAACAATTTTGTTTCTTATATTTATTTCCAAGGATATTTTAAATAAACATGAAAAATGGAGAAGATCCGCCCCTAGTAACTACTTACAATTTTATGCTGTTTGTGTTTACCGTTAGGTTTTATTTTATTTATTAATAAAAAGTACAAAATAAATTATCAATGATTGATAATTAGGTGTTGGCGTCTTTTGTTTTGGATAGACAATTATTGCTACTAATTGGTCGCTACTTAAAAAATACATATTATATCTAGATTCTAGTTCATTACATAGTTATTGTTTTACATACAAAAATTTGAGTATATATACTATATATAATAAAATTATAACGTAGTAAAGTATTTCGAGCGTGTAGCCTCTGGGCCTGGTTTGGCTCTCACCCAGCTGCTTGAGATGCATCTTGAAAGTACAGGCGTCAGGCCTAAGAACTAGGTATTTCCTTAAGGAATAAGTTAATATAGCCTTTATGTTTTGTGACTGCATGTATACTGCATGTTACAGTAGATATCTGTTCACATTGGTCCGCAAAGATTTCAAGCTCAGGATATCGCACTACATAACTTAAAATGTGTGCAAATCTTTCGATTATATTACTGTGCTATAATCTGCTATAATATATTCGTGATACCAAACACTTGTTCTTTTTTTTTCGGGCTGAGGCCGCACATGATTTAAAGGCTTGACTTGGCGTTTTTTTAACGCGCTTTTATAAGTTTGTGCTGTATACCTATGTAATACGGAATCTCCATAGTCTAATTAATTCCAAACTTTGCATACGTATGCAAATAAGAGCCCAATGACAATTCCGAAATTTGTGAAGATTTTCTGAAAGATAAAAATTATAAAAAAGCGGGTTACTTTAGTTTCTTTTTAAACTACTTGTTATTCTCCCTTGCATATATATATATATATATATATATATGGACTTGCATATATATATATGGACAGCGTCAGTAGCCAACTTCACCCGTGGATTGTTTCATCTACTTTTCTTGTACTAGGTCCCGACTGATAATAATTAAATCGTAACAGATCAATTGCAGAACATTATATTAATCAAATTGTATAATTTATTGTGCAATAATAATGTGACACATTAAAAGCCGCCCTCATTTGCCCACACTTCCGCATAATTATAACTATTATAACTCATTACTCGTAACTCATTTTAGGGTTCCGTAGTCAACAAGGAACCCTTATAGTTTCGGTCTGTCCGTCAGTCTGTCTGTCTGTCTGTCCGCGGATTTGCTCAGAGACTATAGGACCTACAAAGCTGTAATTTGGCATGAATAATGCCGACAAAATGGTACATAAAATATTTAAAAATATTTTTATGGTACTTCCCCTACACATCAAGTGGGGTTGAATTTTTTTTGCGCCCACCGTTTGTTGGATAGGTCTTTTAAAAATATTATGAGTATTGATAGATCATTTTCCGATTTAGGGATCCATTTGTGAAATATTAAGTTTTAAAGTGGAAAAAATCGTTAGAGTCCAGTGTCCCCTCCCTCCCCTTCTACCAGCTAAACGGTTACTTCTAAAAATGTGAAAATGTTCACGGGAGTAGGAAATATGCTGAATTTAAAAGGAAAACTATCATGGTTAAGAAGACTTCATAAGTTATTGAGTAATAGTCGATCAAGTAAAAAAAATGTATTCAGCGAAGTATAAAGGAACTTTTCGTTCAAATTCCTTTGAAAGTAACTGAGATGATGTTGTTAGTAGTGTAAAACATATTGTCATAAATGTACATTCATTAACCATACAAACATTTTCAAAAACTAGCGATACTACGGAACCCTATATTACGCGTGGCCCGACACGCACTTGGCCGGTTTTATTATATGACATAAAAAAATCCCAAAAAAATAAAAGCTCGTCGGAAAACATAACTAAATTTGAAAAAATATGTTTTTCACGTAGGAGTTAAATGTGATAGTTAACCTCTTTTTCCTTCGATAGAATATAGTTAAATGAGTAGTAAGCATTGCTGTGATTGATGTCAGACGCTACGCAGAGCCAGGCCTTGAAGCCTTGTCCTAAACACCTGAGTACATCAAAAATTCTGAGCTCGGGGTATCCTTTAAACAGTCATGAATTTAAATGAAAACTATAAATAATAAATCAAAGGTCCTCTCTTGTCCCAACGAAACGGTCGAGGAATGCTTTTATGAGACAATAGTAATTAGAAAGAATTTTCAACAACTCTGCTCAACTTATACCTTTAATTTGATTAGTATAAAAATTAATCAAATTTATATCAAGTCAATTTTTGCATTTATTTAATGTTAATTATTAATTAAGATTAAATAAATGCAAAAAATTTACCACGGTCCACGCCGATACGACTGAAGTATTTTTTTTATTAACAAACGTAAACTCTCAAAAAATAAACTAGTAAAGTTATACTTCATGTAATATTATGAATGCGAAAGTGTGTTAGTTTGTCTGTCTGTTACCTCTTCACGTCCAAACAAATTTGGTATGGAGATACTTTGAGGAAAGCACATAGGGTACTTTTTTTTTTGTTTTATCCCAGAAAATTTTACGGTTCTCGCGCGATAAATAAATCTGGACACAACAGAGTTGCGGGCGGAAACTAGTTCAAAATAAATTTGATTTGTTTTGTGCGGAATATTTACTTTTTTACAAAAAAAAATGATCTATGTACTTACCTTTTAAATCAACTTTAATTAATTGTTCTTTTTGAAAACAGAGAAGTATTTTCTATAAAAGAAGGTCTATTTTTAGTTCGCAAATTAATATTTAAAGCAAATGGAACAATTTGTATACAAATAAATGTTTTAATGAAGGAATGCGCGCGGCGTGCGAGCGGATTAATTTTAATCAATTCTGTGACGTGGTGGAAAATTAAAGTTCGGTTCCTGAAACGGCAAGTATTGACAAAACTTTCGGCGGGCAATTAAAAATAAACGCTTCGTCGGGCGCAGTTTTTGCCTCCAGCGACATTGCCAATATTCAAGTTTTTAATGTAATATATTTTCCGAATATTTTCTTTGAGACACGCTCCGAAATTCACATCAGAGCAAACATTATTAGGGAAATTGGCGTGGCCGATAAATTGTAGTGTTTCTTTAACGATGACGCTCAATTAAAATATTCCACTACAGTTATTAATAATTATCATGCATCGATATGTATTCAAAAACAATTTTATCAATACGTACATTATATTAATACAAGAACAGTATTGTGCTTGACATCACACTTTACATGCATAATGTTTTTTAAATAAGTTATAATGAATTCTTTTATTTCATAATTTCCTTTATTTTGTTATTCTGTCATTTAACTTTATTATTGTGCCAGATAATGCCTGCAGCTCCGTTGCGCAGAAATTCGTATATTGCTCGGAAACCGTACATTTTCCGGGATGAAAAGTATTCTGTATCGTTACACAGGAGTTAGGATTTAGTATCTCCATACCAAAGAATTATGGCCAAATTTGTATAGGAGCTGGACTCGACTTTTATTTTTGATGTCCCAAAATAAACTATAGTTAGATTTGGTTGTTCTTATGCTCTGAACATAATTCTAAATAGCCACGTTTTTTTTACAATAATTAATAACGTTAACAATTATTTTGAGGTTAGACTTAAGAACTACCTTTTTCCCGACTGCGGTGTAGCCTACAAGTGTATATTCGGCGATCTCGTTTCTAATTATTTCAATTTTTCCTAGAGTATTACCCAAAAAATAGAACGAATACGAATAATCGCCGGCTGTCAGAACTTATAGAAACTAAAATATATTGATCTTTTTTTGTGGCTATTTACAGACACATTTCTAATATTTTTCGATGCCTTAAAATATTATCGGGACGCCATTTATCATCTGGAACGATTTGGCCATTGTTCTTTTATCACAATCGGCTTAGCGGCTTGAAGAGGTAACATAACGATATTATATCTACAGTCTCCCATTTATCTATATTATATAAAACTCAAAGGTGACTGATTGACATGGTGATCTATCAACGCACAGCCACTGGAACGATCGGGCTGAAATTATGCATTCAGGTAGATGTTATGACGTAGGCATCCGCTAAGAAAGGATTTTAATAAATTCCAATTCCAGGGGGGTTATTTATTTATTTATTTATTTATTTAAATCAGGCATCTTGGCCCATATTATATACCTTATAGACTAACATACATAACATTTATACTGAAACTAACACTAAGCACTAAGCTCGTATTTTCTGGGACGTGGAGCGCGACGTGTTCGGAAGTCGTCCTCGGAACCTCCTGTAGACGACTCCAATCGGCCAGAACTCCTCCTTCTCGAAGGTCGGTAGATGATGCGTCGGGACCCTCACCACAAAGGAGCTAAAATTGACTTTGTGGCGGGACTCCAAACGCTCGACCCTCAAGACGAAGTGGGTCTTGCTCCTGATGTAGTCCACGACCTGCTCGACCGTCGTGGACCAGTGCAGCCTGGACACGTACAGCGGCGTCGCGGGAGTCTCACGCCGCAAAAGCTGCTCGGGTACTTCGGGTGCGGTGCCGCGATGGTTGCGGACGACGGGTTTCTTCTTGTTTTTTGTTTTTGTTTTTGTTTATTTGAGTCAACAAACAGTAACCAAAGTATATATTAACAAAAATTTTTCTTCCTCGGATTAAAATAGGGGGTGAAAGTTTGTATATAATAATACTTCTTAACGCGTGCGAAACCACGGGCAAAAGCCCGTGTATAATATAAGTATGAATGTATGGATATGGATTACAAAATAAATCTAGTACTTTTCATCGTTCCGCGCATTCTGGTTCTGTCGTATTTACCTATTTACCAAGACATAAGATTTAAGAAATACCAGACAAAAGCCATGTTTTTTAAACAAATTGAACGTTATGCAAGTCTCATCGCGAATTTCCTGGCAGTATCCGGGTCTAGTAATGTACGCTTGTACTGCTGTATTTTTATGTAAATCTGCAAGGAAGCTTGTTAAGGCCTCCCCACTGCCAACAATCTAAAATTTATTTTTAATTCATGAAAGAGTTGTAAATACGCCGACATTTTTTATTCAATTGCAAGGACATTGCAGTACCTAGTAATTACGTGCTACGTAGTATGTAGGTACTGTAGTAGCATTATCGTAGGTGACGTACCTTATACCTACTACCATCAGACACTTTTTTATATTATTCCTGTCAAAATATCACTCAGTACATTTTTAAAGCACAAGTTTAACGCTCAAGTGACGATTTTAAAAAAATGGGTAAGAATATTTTTTATACTTTGGAACCTATGTTTGGAACCTTTTGGAACGCTCCAATTATCGTTTGAAATAATTTATCCCACAGATACGTTCTGGCAGGAACTTTTAAACGAAATCGCATTGAAACTGTCGGGCAACTAATTTGGGGGATGCTCAGAAATTTCTCATTTTCAGAAGAAAGAGCGGTGCGCTTCAACTTTAAAAGAAATGAGTTTGTCTGGATTCTGATAAATAATAGCCAGCAATAAAAGACACGGAATGGGATCCAACTTCTAACGACGCTGCAGAGGATTGTAGAAAAATTGACCAACGGAATTTTAAAACGGCGGCACTTAAAAGGAATATAATATGATGATTTATAAATGAGTAGACTTTTGGACGAGCCAGACGCGTTATTTCGTAATATTATACAGTAAATTTCAGAATTAGCTTAAAATATTTTGAGAGCTGATATTAAAAATACACAGAATATCCATTCAAAATTACTAAAAAAGGTTGAAAATAACAGGAGAGGCTCCTGTTTAAATTCCATATGCAAAGTTGCAGGTAAAATTTAGTGGTTATTACGCTTTAGCAAGCTAATATGCAGATTATTGTGGAGAGCGGAGCCGCGTGAAATTTCATTTAGAATAATGCAACCCGCCCATAGACTTACATAATTAGAGATAGGGCATGCTGAGGGTCAAAACGTCCTACTTAAACGTTCAGCAGTTTAATTTTTACCATATCAGATATAGAACCCGTGAAACATAGGTTTACTCGGACTTTAAAGAAAAACAATTTGAAAGATATCTTTTTCTTCCCGAAAACCCCACATTCTCTTGAAAACATTCGTAACCTACCGAGCGATCAATATGTATTAGACTGATAGATTTAATTCGATTCGATGGCTTCACATAACAGTCATGATAAAATAATTACATAATAATTGTGGGCGTCATCTAGTTGTCCAGGTTCCAGGGCGGAGTTCAGACTTTCTAGTTTCAGTATAGTTGTCGTTCAACATAAAATATTATGTCCATACCCAGCAAAATCGTTTTAACGGTTTGGACATGAAGAGGTAACAGAAAGACACACTTTCGCATATATATTATTACTAGCTTCTGCCCGCGACTTCGCTCGCATTAAGAAATATTATTATATACAATCTTTCATCCCCTTAGGGGTAGAATTAATAAAAATCCTTTCTTAGCGGATCACGGATGCCTACGTCATATCATCTACCTGGATGCCAAATTTCAGCCCGATCCATCCAGTGGTTTGGGCTGTGCGTTGATAGATCACCATGTCAGTCAGTCACCTTAGAGTCTTATATATATCTATGATTATGGATAATAATTACTGGATAATGTTTGGTGTATCACGTCTTCATAACACGAAAGTCTGTGAGTCTCCTAATGTGCACAGTATGGTTTGTTTTGTTCTAGATGTAATGAACAAAAGGAAGCTATGTTCGCATTAAATCTGAGCTATTCATACCACCTGAATGACTCGAATATAACGTTGCTATTTTTTGCGAAATGGTTAAATAAATGTGAATTTTAACCGTTTAGTGTTGCACATAATTAAAATCATTGAATTAAAAAATATAATCATGACTGTTTATATTATAAGATTTACCTTACCGTCCATAATGGTGTTTGACGTGGAATAGTCATGCTTCGGCACGAATTGGCTCACAGAAAAGCGGCGTGAAACACCGCTTGCGCTGTGTTTCGCCGAGTGAGTGAGCTTACCGGACGCCCAATCCCCTACCCTTTTCCCTTCCCTACTCTCCCCTATTTCCTTCCCTACCCTCCCCTATTCCCTTCCCTACCCTCTCCTTTTAGCCTATTCCCTCTTAAAAGGCCGGCAACGCACCTGCAGCTCTTTATGCTGCGAGTGTCCATGGGCGATGGAAGTTGCTTGCCATCAGGTGACCCGTTTGCTCGTTTGCCCCCTTATTTTATATATATATATATATATATATATATATATATAGATACTCATAATACGAAAACTCATAATCAGCTGACTTCACTACCACTATAGAATTTCTTAAAAAATTCCAAGCATATTATACTACTGTACTTAGTGTTTATCAAGCAATGCTGAAATCTGCAATGTTCAAACACCTATCTCTAATAGGCTCTAGAGTTCTAGGTTCTCTGACTTTCGTTTTATTATAATTTATAGCACTAATTCCGCATAGAAACTCATCATAAAAATATTCATAAACTACTTAAAACTACATTAATAGATCTATGTTTGTCCCAATTTTGAACCGATTCTGCTGAAATTTGGCATGGGGATACTTTGAGTCCCGGGAAAGGACATAGGATAGTTTTTATCCCGGAAAATGTACGGTTCCCGCACGATAAACTAATTTTGTCGCAACGGAGTTGCGGGCGTCATCTGGTTTTAAATACTAAGTCGAAGCGACGATCGAAATGACTCACTAATATCGAACATATTAACAAATTTAACCATAACTCCAGAGCGTAACGCACACAGTCACGTGACATTGGTGACCCTGATGTGGTAGTGATGATGATGGTGATGATGATGGTGATGATGATGATGAATGTAATTTGCATAGTAGCATATTATGCTTTCAGTTCTTAAGGCAGCGCCCAAACCCCCAAACTTGTATCTATAAGGAGTTTGGAGTTCTGTTCAGCACCTTCGAACCATGGTATATCTTGGTGCAGAATCTTACTTTTGGTATTATATGCCTGGAATACTTCATACAAAAGCAAAATCGGCATATGTTTTCATTTAAATTTTGAGGAGGTCCCTCGATTACTCCTGGATCCACTCGACCGATTTTGTGCAAACTTCACATAAACCATCTACTAAATAGTCCGAACTAACCCTGAAAATTGGTTTGGATAGGTGAGCCCGTCCTTGAGTTATAAAGTGACAACGAAAATTGCCAATTATTTTTATATATTAAGATTTTAAAGGTTTTATATAACATTTTGTCGGCATCATTAATATGTGCATTCATGCCGAATTACAGCTTTGTAGGTCCTATCAGTCTCTGGGCAAAACCGTAGACAGACAGACATACGGACAGACAGACGGACAGACAGACGGACAGACACACGGACAGACAGATGGACAGACGGACGGACAGACCGAAACTAGGTCCCTTGTTGACTACGGAACCCTAAAAATCCTTCCTTCCATCCTTCCTATACTAATAATTTATATAGGCGAAAGTATGTGAGTTTGTGAGTTTGTGTGTTTGTTACTTTTTCACGCTTAAACGGCTGGAGCGATTTCGACAAAATTTAACAAGGAGGTAGCTGACATCCTGGAATAGCACATAGACTACATTTTTAACCGACTTTCAAAATGGAGGAAATGTTATTTTCGTTTTTATTAAATTTTTATGTTCAACGATAATTCTGCTGTTTGTGAACCGATTTCGATAAAACTTTACAAGCCGTTAGATGACTTCTTGGATCAATACATAGTTTACATATTTAAGCGACTTCCGGAATGGAGGAGGAGTTCTGTTAATTTTTTTTCATTGAAGTGTCATTTGATTAATAGCCCCCCCAAGTAGGCGACGGGACAAATTCTCTGAAGCAGCCTTAGCTCTCCGAAGTAGCCTTAGTCCGCTAAGCAGTCTTAGCTCTCCGAAGCAACCTTAGCTCTCCAAAGCAGCCTTAGCTCTCCGAAGTAGCCTTTAGTCCCCTAAGCAGCCTTAGCTCTCCAAAGCAGCCTTAGCTCTCCGAAGTAGCCTTTAGTCCCCTAAGCAGCCTTAGCTCTCCAAAGCAGCCTTAGCTCTCCGAAGTAGCCTTTAGTCCCCTAAGCAGCCTTAGCTCTCCGAAGCAGCCTTAGCTCTCCAAAGCAGCCTTAGCTCTTCAAAGCAGCTTTTAGGCCCCTAAGCAGCCATAGCTCTCCAAAGCAGCTCCGCTCTCTGATGCAGCCTTAGCTCTCCGAAGCAGCTTTAGCTCTCCGAAGCAGCCTTAGGTCTCCAAAGCAGCCTTAGCTCTCCGAAATAGCTTTTAGTCCCCTAAGCAGCCTTAGCTCTCCAAAGCAGCTTTTAGTCCCATAAGCAGCCTTAGCTCTCTGAAGCAGCCTTAGCTCTCGGAAGCAGCTTTAGCTTTCCGAAGCAGCCTTAGCTCTCGGAAGCAGCCTTAGCTCTCTAAAGCAGCTTTTAGTCCCCATAGCAACCTTAGCTCTCAGAAGCAGCTTTTAGTCCCCATAGCAACCTTAGCTCTCTGAAGCAGCCTTAGCTCTCGGAAGCAGCTTTAGCTTTCCGAAGCAGCCTTAGCTCTCCAAAGCAGCCTTAGCTCTCCAAAGCAACCTTAGCTCTCGGAAGCAGCTTTTAGTCCCCTAAACAGCCTTAGCTCGCCAAAGCAGCCTTAACTTTCCAAAGCAGCCTTTAGTCCCCTAAGCAGCCTTAGCTTTCGGAAGCAGCTTTTAGCCCCTAAGCAGACTTAGCTCTCCAAAGCAGCCTTAGCTCTCTAAAGCAGCCTTAGCTCTCCAAAGCAGCCTTAGCTCTCCAAAGCAGCCTTAGCTCTCGGAAGCAGCTTTTAGTCCCCTAAGCAGCCATAGCTCTCCAAAGCAGCCTTTAGTCCCCTAAGCAGCCTTAGCTCTCCGAAGTAGCCTTTAGTCCCCTAAGCAGCAATACTGTTAATACACAATTATGCTTAGCATCGACCATTTATTGTACAGTAAATAAAAAAGGTCTTACGATTAGATCGTAAAAGAAACTTGGCGGATACTGAAAGTAAAACTATTACTGTGGGGATCTTTAAGCGAGTTTGCTCGTTTCGCTCGGTCATCTGAATCTAACGGAATTATTTCGTGCACCTTAAACTTTAATTAAACTCGTGAACTGAGAGTTTTTGTTGCCGTCGGTTCAGTTACAAAGTTAAAAGATTCTGAACAGTAAACAATAATGTTGCAAGATTAGAGTTGCGAAGTTACCGTAATACGAATTCAGCACTATCATTAAATTAATACTTCGTAAAAATATATTAAAAACATCGGGTTCGGGGTGCACTTAGGAAGTGTCGGCAGAAAACGCAACATTAGGAGCATGCAGTTTACGCGAATATTACTTAGGATAATTAAAATAATATTATGTTTTATAACTTTTTGTCGCTGCACACTTTTCTTGTCGTTTTGGCTGCTTTCCAGCGGCCGTGATCACGGGTGGGCTGCAGTGACAGATGACAACTTGCTAAAGTTGGTCAACTACCCGCAGATTCATCAATTATTATTTTCGTTCCGGTCTACGCAATTGAAAACGTTGTTTTTTTTAAAGGTACGGGTGCGAATCATTGATCAATTATTATCAACAAAAACAAAATCTACAAAAGAAAATTGTCGGAAAATCAGATGGCAACTGACAATAAAGTGTTTTATAGCTAACTATTTTTTGTGGTCCACACCAGTAAAATTATTCCTGTATGCTCCATAAACCGTCACTTCTGGTGAGTGCCTATTACGCCACTGCATAATAAAAATTATATACAGTAGTATAACTCAACTGTATTCTTAAAAATCAAATTAGTGCAACACAGAGATAAGATTACGCGCGCGCGACGTGAAAGGGCATTAATTTGCCTCCTAAAGTAATCTGAAATTACGATTATGTCCTCGTACGCCCAAATCGAGCGGTCTATTATAAAGATAGTCTACTGTATATGTTTATACTGTGGTTATAGCGTTAGTTACATGTTACGATGTAATACACTTTTCGTAGCCCACATTTTATTTAGTCACTAACGGCGGAGCCTAAATTAAGTGGCACTTGAGTCGCGTCGTGTTGTCCTTGTCTTTCTGCCTGAAAGTGTGAAACTGCCTGTGATTAAGGACTCATTACTGTAATGCATGAATTAAGTTTATTAAGTACAGGTTTGAATCCATTCGTCAGAATATTTAAACTATCTAATTTATTTAATACTATACGCTATGACGAAATCTAATAACCTATACCGTGTTTATATTTTTACCTTTTTCACATGAAAAATGCATTATCCAACTGCGTCCCAGGGGCACTAAGGTTTACCATCTAAAACCTCCTCTTCGTTGCTACTGCGGTGCTCTCACATGGTGCTCCTCTTCGTTGCTACTGCCATGCCAGAGATGCGGGAACAATGGCATTTTTGACCGCAACTCCACCAGATAAGGAAGTCAAATACCTCGTGTATTTGAATTTATCGTACATCGTCATTTTAAAATAATGAATCGATAATGGCACATGACCGAAAATGACTGTGATAATTACTTAATATGTATATTGTATATATTATTAAAACTATGCCAAAATGACACCTAACGAACTAATATTATTACTTGTTATTCTAACTCGTTATTTTACAATTTTAAACTATAAAGCAATAATTTTAAGCCAAAACATTGAGGCCTCTGTTTGCACGTCTCCAGTTTAACAAAATCTTATAAATGCGAAAGTGTGTCTGTCTGTCTGTTACCTCTTCACGCTTAACCTATCAAGCCCCGGGGGCGTCCACAAATTACGTGAGGTGTGTTTTTGAATTTTTTGACCCCCCCGTCCCCCTATGGTGAGATTTCGTGAGTTTTTATTCAACCCTTCCCCCTCCAAAATCTCACACGAGATTTTCAAAATATGGGTTTCTTACGTAAACGTTTGGTTTGACAATCAGTAGTTTTTCTTTTGAACGAATTTGTGAATGATCACAATCGTATAAAGATTACGCTTACGATTAAATCTTAAGCATACGTACAATCTGGATGAAATGGTCCAAAATATTATCATTTGCCGAGTCTCATCTAATCTCCCGAACGTGAGATTAGATGAGATTTGACTCGACCGCCTCCCCCCCCCCTAAACACCTCGTGTAAACACCCCCTAAGGACACCAGTGACCGCGACAACAATAGCATAACAATAGGTTTCCAAGAATCCGCGATCGACTAGGATTAAACCACTGAAACGATTTTTATGACATTTGGTATGCAGACACTTGGGAAGGACATAGGATAGTTTTAATCCAAATATGTACAGCTTCCGCCCGATAAATAAATGTTGGCGCAGCAGAGTTGTGGGAGTCATCCAGTACATGATAAAACATGTTAAAAGTGTTAAAAATGTGACACACGAGAGCTAGGATCAAAATATCAACCCCTATAATTATTGTATTGTAAGTGATAATGTGGTGACTGGTGTGTTATGCAAGCATGAAGAAAACACACACTAGTGCACGAGTTAGTAAGGTATAGATCAAATTACTGTTTCAATGTGTGTAGTCACATCCTTATGAAAGAGTTTGTATGTAGTAAGTATTCAACCAATCAACCAGTACTCGTGATATTTCACTTATATTAATGTCACTTATTATCCAGATTTGTCGGTCAACTAATCATAACTAGCCGACCGCGCAAGACAACGCACTTCAAACGTTTTGACAACGCACTTCAAACGTTTTGACAACGCACTTTAAACGTTTTGACAACGTACTTCAAACGTTTTGACAACGCACTTCAAACGTTTTGAATTTTGGAGGGGCGCGCCATGTTATCGTAGTTTATCTCTATGCGGGTACAAAACTTTATTTTATAAATGCAGGAACGCAATTTCAGTGAATCACATAATTTTCTTTATCGCCAAAAGTACTACCACAAATATAAATTAAGCGCTCATTACACGGCCACGGTAAGAGCTGAGTTGCACGCTCCTGAGTCTCTAAATGCAATTAATGTTTACTTTAATTGTACGGAACCTGCACTCTAAACTTGAAGAATTAATTGAGCACTGAACGCTTTAGATACAGGCGATCGGAAAAATAATCAATTTTCATTTCAATCCGGAATGGATTTCATAAAATAGTAGTTAAAAAATCATTTTTCAACACAATTTCACGGTAATAAAAAGGACAAAAGACATATTTAATGTAGATTAAAATATACTAGAGTATAAAGTGAATTGGAAAATAGTGAACAGTCAAAAAATATTTTGCAAACAGCAACATGGATTGATAGCTGATGCGGGCTGATAGCGCTTCACAAAAGAGATATTGAGTTCCAAAATACGAGGACATTTTTATTGTGCTCAATACTGTATATGTGAACGCTTTGATACAAGCGAAATTCGATACAGACGTAGACTATTGTTACTCGTGATTGTTCTTTTCTTTGCACCTTGCAAACTCTGTCGTAGAAGAGATATTTCAAAATAAAGGCTGTTCTTAACAGTATTATCATCTTAGGTTTTTACCAAGAACTTAAACGTGTTGGTATATCTACTAAAATATATTTTTCAAAATTCCATCCTCAAGACAGGAATACCACTAATTTCAAGCGGGCAAAGCCACGGACAATTGCTACAAACACGTTCACCTACAAACACTCATAATGATTATAAAAAATTTACATTTTATATTATTCTACTGGATGACGCCCACAGCTCCGTTGCGCGAAAATTCATTAATGGTGCGGGAACCGAACATTTTTAGTGATTAAAACTATCTTACGTCTTTTCGGACTCAAAGTATCTTCATATCAAATTTTATCAACATCGGTTCAGTTTAAGGTGCTTAGATTAAGATGAGCGAACTGCGAAGAGATTAAAGACAGACATACTTTCAATTTTATAATATTAGTATGGATTTACCTACATGTTTTCACAGAAAACCGGCGTGAAACAGCGCTTACGCTGTGTTTCGCCGAGTGAGTGAGTCTACCGGAGGCCCAATCCCCTACCCTATTCCCTTCCCTTCCCTCCCCTATTCCCTTCCCTTCCCATCCTTACCCTCCCCTATTACTCTATTCCTTCTTAAAAGGCCGGCAACGCACCTGCAGCTCTTCTGATGCTGTGAGTGTCCATGGGCGACGGAAGTTGCTTTCCATCAGGTGACCCGTTTGCTAGTTTGCCCCCTTATTTCATAAAAAAATGGGTTTATTTGACAAAACCAACTAAGAACGAGGACCACATAAAGGTCAGTGGGAAATTCCGGCTCTATTTTTATTTTCGAATTTAATTCGGAGCGCCGTGTGCGTAAAATCAACGCAGAATTGTAGCGGAGCCCGCCTGAGAGCGATTAGGTGAAACCGCTGAACCAATTTTGACGGATTTATGTACAGAGTCAGGACAGATAGGTACGCCGTACGGCGTAACACTGTTGAAGTGCTCAGCGAGCAGCAGTTCTTTTTTTATTCAATAGTGAATATTTTTTTCTCATTCCGTAGTTGCTTTTTCTATTCCGTAGAAAAAACAGCCTACAAGATTATCATGCTGTATTGTTCTCAAAAACCAATACAATAAAAATTGTTTAGTAATATCGACACTTAGGTTCACCGCAGATATATAATTTAAAGTTGGCCGACTATCGTACAACTAAATTGCGTAGTAGGTATCACAATTTAATTGGACAACTTTTTAATTGTAGGTAATCGGAAAGGAATCGTGGTTCTTATACGATTAGTGTCCACTGTCCAATTATTTAGTTGTACAATTTAGTTGGAAAATGTGCGAGCGCTCATAGGTCGCTATAGCTATTAATATACTATGCGCTTTAGTTGGCCAACTTGAAATTGTAAGTCTGCAGTCGCTCTTACGCAAAATCACTTTTCTTTTTCACTTTTCTGACGGTTTTCAGTGGAATGGAGTGACAGATGCTTGCTGAATTTATTTGTTTTTGTTCCGATTGTTCCGATTTACGCAAAACGCACTTACAGCAATAAGAAAAGTTTATTGCAAAAAAATCCGCAAGTTTTGCGAAAATTTGAGAAAGAAAAAAATTATTTAATACGTATATTGTTTAATTTGTATAGACTATAGTTTATGAATTAAAATTGCCTATTGAGTCTAAAGGTGGCTTTCGGATCTTTGCCGCGAGCGTCCGCGACCGACGAAAATTCAAAAATGTTCAAATAAGGACAAAATATAGTAGAAATAGAATACTCGCTAACAAATAATCATTGTGTATGCGACCAGCCTAAAACACCCAGCCCAAAACCCTGCAGTCCTTTGTGTACGTATTTGGCAGTTTATGAGACTGTTTTACTGCTGAAAAATTTATAGCATCTGCTTCGGTATCTTAATAAATTACTACCAGCCATAAATTTACTTTTTATAGCTAGCAGCTTAAAAATGGAAATGTGTTATATTTCGTTTTGTAAACAAGAGAGTTTTTTAAATCATCGAAATAATTATTATACTGCGCTCTTCAAGTTGAAACCGTCTTGAGAATATCTTAAGATGTAACATTTTTATCGATTAATAAAAGTGTAGTAATATATTATATTGTTTATTTATTTATTTAAAAATCCTAAGTTTAATGTTTGCTACAATTTTCTGAAGAATGGTCATGTCGGGCCATGATATTATTCTATGAGTGATATAACATTTTTTCGTAACAAAGACTTGAAATGCCTGTGTATGGAACATCAGCCGTCTCCTTTATTTGGGTACCAACAAGAAAGGAATCATCAATTAAATACAATGTACATTAGCGTTATCTTTTTATTAACAATAAAATGAATCGTGTGCAATACATAATTGAATTCCCATATGATTTCCACAAGCCTGCTCAATGATCGTGCCGCCGAGCCACGATCTGACTGTCGCTTATAATGTTAATTCAAATAATTTCCGTAATCAAATAAACTTTTCGTCGGGGCCTTTAGTCAAAACTCAAATCGCATCGGCTTATGCCGAAAGCTACTCGTTATAATACGTTAATACGTTGTGTCATACAAACATTTTTTGCTTCGCCGTCGAAATGATCGAATGCGATTCGACTAAAGGCCCAGGACTCGGATTTATAGTAAGAATAAAATGTCCACTTATACGATAAAAAACAGCATCCTCTCGGCCTCGAACTCTTTCGCCACTTTTCCACCGCCTTTTGAAATACAATGAAAAGGGCCAAAGATTCGAGTCCCCCAGTTTTCTCAGAATCTCTTATCAATTAAAATGGCAATCCGAAGAAAAATGTATGGAATATATATAACGATAAATAAATTTTATTTACATTTCAAAAATTGCTTTCCCTATCTATTACGCCTTCGAGAAATTATTTTAAAATTATAGAAATACACATTTACTTTGCGCGGAACTTTACAATTTTTGTTAATTTGTGTCAAAAAAAACATTTGTGTGGTCACATATTAGTCTGCTTGTAGTAAAAAACAAAATACAGTTGAACAACTCTTTCAGAGATCCAAGCATTTGGCACGCATTTGGCACAGTTTCTGTATTTGCACAGGTAAATCACAAATTATCATGAGCATAACGCACGAGATCATCATAAAACTTCATAACTGGGACAATCTAAAAAACTTTGGACAGTTTACATAATAGTCATGGTCCAATAAGGGTAAAGAGGGATAATTGTTGAATGTACCATGCGAAAGGTACTCGAAGGTGCTCGAACATCTCAAACTCCCTTTCCCCATCGCAACTTTAACAAAATATTCTGATATTTTGATATTAGATTATTGATGGTCATTGTCCCCTCTAAGAGATTAGGGTTAAATAAATCCAATATTAGTATAAAATGACCGAGAAAAAAATTATAAAGAAAACTGTCCAAAAAATATTCAGCACTGTCCCAACTAAGAGCGAAGTCACATTGTTCCGCTGCATGTCGCCACAGCGACGTTTTTTTGATCTTTTCAATGTTTATTTTACAACACTGTCTTTAATTATATTGACATGCGTTTCCGTAACGCAGCAACGTAGCATACACTGCGTTAATCCATTCCCAAGAGTCCGCACCGGAGCAGTGTGACCTCACTTAAAAATTAAGTCTGTTATTAGGTCTACCAGGATCTGATGACAAAAAGTGAGAAAAGAAATTGACCCTAGCAATACCGGGGTAATTGGAATAAAACATTTTGATCCTTTTTTTCCTTATAGCGGCTGATTCTGTATGTGATACATGCAAAATATATAAAAACTTATCCGATGATTAAGGATATATTTTGAAAATCTGCCATTCAAAGTCATCAGATCCTGGTAGACCTATAGCTTTCACACAGCTCCATGTCGCCGGTCACAATTTTCCAACGCCGCCTTCAGCTCGTGGTCGAAAATAATCGTTTTCAATGAAAAACAGCTCTTAAATATACCATAGATAAAGTATTTACAAATTCACCTTATTATTGAATACGAGTATCTATATCTTGGTTCAGTTTGGATGTAATACGAATTAATATTTGATATTATCTAATTTTATATAAAAAAGAAAATACTAGCCTTAGTGTTAGTTGTACATGATTAAATCATCGAGAACGGAACGATAAAGAATTAAGTACAAAACATTTTTCAATACTTATTTAAGTATATTACATTAAAACATTTTGGCTACTTAATTTTATTTGGCAGTAGTGACTTTTAATTACCAAACCGATGTAAGTACCTACCTACCGTTCGTAAGCTACACCTCTTAAGCTGCGCGCACCGTCAACAAAATGCTTTGTCGTCTATCTGCATTCCGATTATTGTAGACTTTGCGCATTCACAATCTTTGTGTATAATACTTTACCCCTAAATAAAGTCGTTTTCCCGTTAGTCCAAGTCTTGTCGATAAGATAGACTCTACCTGCGCTAAGACCAATATCAGAAACGGTGGACGACAAATTTGTTATCCGAGTGCGCTAGCTCTAGTAATATAATAAATTATTAATATATATTTATATAACAAATTACAATATACTATCGTCGTTTTACGAATCGGACAAAACTGCGTAGAACAATAATAATTATATATATATTAGAATTTAGAGTCTAATTTAAATAATTTTTCGTCAACGAAACGTCCGACACATCAAATGATTTATATTATAACATAATCACATTACAGTATTTCCCAAATCATTAGATTCTAAATATTTAAAGCTACAACATTTTCTTCAAAATTTGATTTTTGATAATAATTATTAGCTACACAATATTAATTTGGCACACAGAACACTTACATAAATGCCACATATTTTTCGTTAATAAACATTTTCAAAATTACATTTCAATTTATAGACCGACGTGGGCCGATACGAAAACAATTCACACGAGAACAGCGAGTTAACGAAATCAATAACATCACCGCTAGACTCTAACGTTCTGGTGCGAACCGAGGGAACTAAACTATAACGAGCGGTAATACCGAACACCGTAGCCACAATTCACTTCACTCCGATACTTATATAACTTTAAAGATAATATTGTCTCAGCAAAATCTCACTCCACGGATACTCTTCCTCGAGTCGTACATACTAGGTACACGTATATAAATTTGATAAAGTTAATTCGTATTTAAATTTAATCCGTAAAATTATGATTTCATCGTAAAAACACTTCGAAGTTCTCTCGAACGATACGTTCACAGAATACAAATAGTTGAGGTTCATGCTCACAACTCGGAGTGCGCTCACGGCTCAGCAGACGGACAGAGTGAGGGAGGCGGGCTGCACGCGCGACAGGGACAGGGATATGCGAGAGGGAGAGCGCACGAGTCGCGGCGCTCGCGGCGCTCGCGGCGGCGCGGGCCCGGGCGGCGACGGGGCGCGCTGTTAAATAATGCTCTCCCGGTTCCTCTCGTTGTCTTCCTGCGAGCTAAGGGAGCTGCCACCACAAATCTGCATTTCAATCTCTTGTAGCCTGCCACAAGAACATAACTCTATAACAATATTTGCACTAGTCAATGTTAGAGTTTTAGGGGGGGGAATTTTACATTGAAGACTTATAATTTCATAAGTCGTACTCATTGTTAGAGATTTTGAAAAGACTGTGCAAAATCACTGTACAGTTTAGTAACTTATTATACAATTTACTCAGAAATTGAAAATATATACCTTTGGTCAACCTCCCACTGCTGCTGGCTGAGTTTGGCGGACATGGCGGCGTTTTCGGTCTCTACAGTGTAGAGTCGCTCGCGGAGGCGCTTGATCTCGCTCTCGAGCGCGTCGTGCGAGTCGAGCAGCACCCGCGGCGCCATGCTCGCGGTTGTCACACTGCCGCCGCCCGCCGCGCTGCTGCGCACGCTAGACGCACATGACGCCACCGGCGACCCTATACGCAGAGGGCTTACAGACGAACTGCAACAAAGGGTAGTAATTTTATAATTTACCTAATCAAGTATAAGATCAGGCTCTGTTCTTGAAAAAAGCAATTTTTTATTAAGTAAGTGAATAAAAAATTTCATAATCCATGTATGAAAATAATCTTTTCTTTATTATAAGATTTGTATAGAATCTTTACATAAATCCGAGACTATAGTCCTCATGTCTAAAAACGTCATGAAGATATTAAAACTTCATACTTAGATGATGAAAAGGTGTTTTCATTATAAATACTTGCTTATAATAGAAATCTTTATAATATTTTATATCGTTATCTTATTATGTGACTATATTTATCTAAATATAATGTTAAAATGTTACACAAATAATATGCAAATTTTAGGCACACAATACACATAACTTTTGGGTGAGTTTATTGTTTACGCATCTTCTAAGGGTTGAATAGGGTTTCCAAAAGTGTCAATTTCCTTCTAAGTTTCGTGACGAATACTTCGCAAAAATAAGTTAAGAAAATATTTTATTCCAAGTCAACATGAAAGGCTTTTACATAAAGTAAGTAGACATGATACACATAATGTGAACCCATATTTGTATACACATAAAGGTTTTCAGGTTTACTCCGTTAACGGTTATTATGAAATTGAATGAAAATTTATTCGCACAAGAAAAAGCACCATATTACTATCGAACTTGGCGCTTCATTTGATTTTTTATAGAATATTTTCGTTTTAACTATGAAAAATACAAAAACTGTTGCAATAAATAACGTCCTGTTTAATTATCACAGACTAGGTGAAATCATATTTCAGACATAAAATTTAAAATGAGGATAAAATAAAATATCGCTAAAAATAGACGCTCGTAGAAGTTAATGCTAAGTGAGAATGAGATCGCTGTTTTTAAATTTCAGTAATGAGCCGACTGTGGTTTTAATAAATAATTCATAACCGGAGGAAGGTAGCATAAAATATGAGTAGTAACTAAACTACCTTAATTTCATTTCAGAATTTGACTGCGGTAAACGTAGTAACGTACTGTCGAAATTTGAATTCCCTCTCATATTTCACTGTAATTTTAATATTAGAATAATTATGCTGTTCGTGGAAATAAGGGAACAAAAATCCGGTAGCTTTAGAATATCTCTAACATTTAGTTTAACGAGCTAACCACTAACGCTACGAACTCAAGTTGAAAACAAAAAACTTTAACCACCTTAAAAACTACGGAGTATGCAGGAATGACGTAATTAATAAATGTTTATAGGCCTTAAATTTTTTAACTTCTTTTAAAATTGTACTTCGATAAAATCTAGTGAACGTTTCTATGACCTCGAATTTTGCTTTGACATCTGCTTGTAACGTGCATTTCTTCCGCTAGTGTGACAGCCAGAGATCATAATGACATTCGAGTTATAAGATGCCATCGTGACCTTTTCTTCTTCTAAAAACCAGATTATGTGGCAGAGAAGTCGGATAGCAGGCCTACGTCGTTAGACCGGGTTTTGTTCAATTTCAAAATAGGTAAGTCATGATATTCTGTGTTCTGGGTTAGATATAAAGCGACGAAATGAGATAGGTCCGCCATTTGCCTAAAATAATTCTATGGTACATACCTATAAATCTGGTCCCGATAGGAAGGCTGCTGCGAGGAATGCATGACCTGGGGCAGGGCGACGGGCAAGTCCATCTCCTCAATGGGCACGCGCCCACTCGTCTCCACCAGCCCAGGCGTGGACTGGCACCGGCCCATTGCCACTGCAAGCAGGGCTGGATTTACACTAGGGGCAGTCGGGGCTCGTGCCCAGGGCGGCAAATTATCTAGGGCGGCTAAATTTGGAAAGTGGAGAAATTTTAGTGTAATCAAAATTCCTGAATAGATTTTTTAATAATTCATAACTATATTATTTATTGGATAATTCAGGAAATTCGATTCATATAATTCATATCTGTCAATTGAAATTTTGTAAATCATAATTTTAAGACCTTATAAGTTGCAAAGAAGGCGTAGACTTATTGTTAACTAGATGACGCCCGCAACTTCGTTGCGCCAAAATTCGTTTAGCGCGCGGGAACAGCACATTTTTCCGGGATAAAAACTATCCTATGTCCTTTCTCGAGACTCAAAGAATCTCCATGCCAAATTTCAGTAAAATCGGTTCAGCGGTTCGAGCGTGAAGAGGTAACAGACAGACAGACAGACAGACACACTTTATAATATTAGTATGGATGTTAAGGTTAATATTATATTGTAATTATGACCAAAGAACTTTACAAATATTTGTTGCACCCATAAAGTTAATATACCTAATTACCTAGCGGAATAGAGCAACAGTCTCGAGCTGTCAAACGAAACTGAAATTGATTCACGTATGTGTGTAAAAATTTGTTTACGTATACACTTACACAATCATCTTTCTAAGAGATTAAATTGTCAACGTGCCGATAAGTGCCGACTGGACGTCAAATAGATGAAAAAGTTGGTTCTGCTGTCATGTATCACACGTGTCTTTTTACCACGCAGTGATAGTGTCATCTCGCTTGCTCGGGCCTTTGTTTCTCTATTCCGCTAGGTATATTAACTTTATGGCTGCACCATGATCATTACATAATAATTGTTATCATTTAACGCTAATAATATTTTAATCAACTTTTCACTTAAATATGATATTATAATAAAACAACAATATTACAATTTTGAAATTTGTTTAGTAAACGTTAACGATAACCGGTCAAAATTAACCGGTTACGGTCATCGTTAAAAATGTGACATAATTTTGCTAAAATAGTGCAATCCATTATTAATTGACTTGTAGTCTACAAGTATGTTTTACTCACTGGTAACAGTTGAATAAAATATAAAGAAACCCGTAGCAAGTTTGTGACGAACCTTTTTCGAGCGGCGCCTTCTTGTACTTCTCGAGTCTCTTGACGGCGATGGCCTCGAGGCGGACCCTGGCGGCGGGGTACTCCTTCAGCACGTCCCACATGTCCTTCTTGCTGAGCACAAACAGGTCCGAGTAGCCCACGGACCGAACTGACGCTGTCCGCCGGTTTCCTGTCGACGTGTCATCCACACACTCCGTGCCAACCGGTGATTGTCCCACGCAGTCGGGAATCCGTTCGAGTATCGAACCGAGAAGCTCGATACTCGAAGAATCCGCGACAGTTCGGAGAGATTTACAGGAGGCAGAAAGGTATTAGTACAAGCTGAGTAGGAAAATGGCTAACTTCGTGGAATAAACATTCCGGAAAAATGACGGTATGACCATTAGAATCGGAACAAAAACAATAAGAAGCGTCAACTATCAGGTCGTGTGCTTCAAGACAAAGCGTAAGTTAAAAATTTATCAAACGAGGCCCAACAGGGGCCCAAGCGGATCTACTGTCATCCCGCCTAGGAACTGCGATACTTATGACTAAGAGAGTTTAACTTCGCCGACGCGATAATGTGAACTGAAGAAGTCGGCACTTTGAAATATAAATTTGGGATACATGCACCAAGAGGTCACGCCAAAGTATGTAAAGTCGGGGAGGATGCAAAGCGATCGGGGACACTGCCTTCATACAACCAAAGGAGATGTAACTAGAAGCAAACAAAACCATGAGGCTCGAGCGAAACCTGAGATGAGACTACGAGAAGCTACATGGAAATGAAACAGTAAAAAACAAGAACGAGGTAATAAAAAGGGTAAGGTAAAAAACTTAGCTATCGGTAATGAAATATCAGTTAGTGATTAAATAAATAATAAAATGTTGAAGCGTCACCTAATACATATCAACAGCGATCTGACTGCTCGTAAGCGTGTTATTGCGATCTTTTTAGGCATGACGAGTACAAAAGATAGCAATAAGCTGCGGCAGAGATCGCTCGTGCGAGTTGCGATGTCCACAACCTTTTGGTAGCGCGATGGCCGCTCCCTCGGCCTGATTGCAGCGTCTCCTCGAAACGTTTGCTCACGAAAACTTTCAAGACAAAAAGTAGAATAAAAAGTGGCGTGGCGTCTCGGGCCGTGGCGATATTTACCAAGTTGTTTACCTGCCGTGCCCATGTTCAGAATGGAAATTTCGCCAAAATAAGAACCCGCCTTGAGTGTGGCCAGCACGGTCTTTCCGTTGTCGCCCATAACCTGCAGCTTGCCGCGGTTCACTATGTACATCTCCTTGCCCACCTCACCTGTGTTAATATCACTGCTTAGTTATCATCACAAATAAAGCGGCTTATTTAAGCCTCGTTTTAAAATCAGCTGCGAAATTTTGTCAATTTTATAGTACGTTGGCAAAGTGTTAAAATAAACAAGACGTAAGTACATATTATGTTTTAAGCCATTGATTTTCTCTACGCTAAAGTACTATTTGATAGGTAATAAAGATTAGGATATACAAGATAGACAATAAAAATTTAAAATAGATAGGAAAACCTTTACCTTTTCTACAAATGTAATCGCCAGGTGAGAACAGAACCGGTCGCAGGCGCAGCACGAGCTCGCATAGGAAGCCGGCTTCGGTGTTCTGGAAAATCTCCACCCTACAAGATGAGAAGAATCTTAGTAAATAGCTATACTAACTCTATGCCCTTTCTTCTTTTATAATTTAGTAATAAGTTTAAATTGTTTATACTGTATACGTTTGATAGAGTTAACTAATAATATGGCAAATTAACGATGTTGGGTTATTTCTCATGGAAAGATAGAAGTCAAAAGTAAATCTTTCAGTGCTGAAGGCGCTGAGCCTACCTCAAGTGTAGGTGCTCACACACCTTAAAGTTTATTTACTTCTTGTACCCTGTTCTTACTTAAGATCGTCGGCCTAAAATATCAGTAATTAATTTTTCCAAACTTTATATTATGATAACAAAATCGTAAAAGGTATAATAATCTCTGGAATTGATAGAATAACAATTTTCCCTTGATGTTAGGTAGAGGGTTTAATTTAATTAATCAGAGTTAGTTAAATTTAATCACTTCAAACACATTTTAAATAAACTTCTATTGAAAGTTTAGTAACTTTTGTTCCAACCGACTTTTGTTAAATGGGATTAATTTCGTTGTAATTTAAAATTTTATCGGCGAGGGACATGGTTCAATCCGATTTGGAGTAAAGAATGTTTGGTTTACAAAAATTTGTAAAATAATGGTGGCTCCTCGAATACACTTCTTACTCGTATACTTATAATAATTGTAGCTAGAGTTTAGACCTTACGAGCGAAATAGAAATAGAACAATGGGCATATTTCTTGGTGCTAGATTAATAATTGTAACATTGTTATACAAGTCTGAAACAAATTCAGAGTCGGCCTACTTAAAAATGACTTTACATTTTGTTTCAAAAATTACTTACTTATTCATGTCACGGTTTCGTTAAAAAATAAGCCTGTCATTAACCGTTAACGAGTGTAGATGGCGCTGATAAACATTATTTTGGTCAATAAACGTTAAAATCTCCATCCATTCCATCGTAACGGCGGAAATATTTTTCTAAGCGCGCCGTCTCGCGACTTTAACGGATCGCTCATCGCGAACGAACGTGAATTATTCATGGACGTAAAAGCGAATGTTTCTGTTTTTAATTATACTACGCAGAATATTAAATTGAAGTCGTCACTAGCATTGCCCGTTTATGTTTTTGAAACGACTCAATTTTATGGAATAGTAGGTATCAAGAATTCATTTAAAACAAAGCGCTCAGAATTAGCGACCGTCTTTTATACAGAACTAGCGACCCGCCCCGGCGTCGCACGGGTATAAAATATATAGCCACTGAAAGAATGATTAAAATCGCTAGCCTATAATCTTTCACGTGGTCTACTTCTTATCTGTCATAAATATTGCTCAAGTAGTTCGCGAGATAAGCCCTTTCAAATAATTTCCCCCGTTTTTTCCACATTTTACTATTAGTTTTAGCGTGATAAAATATAGCTTATAGCCTTCCTCAATAAATGGGCTATCTAACACTGAAATAATTTTTCAATTCGGACCAGTAGTTTCTGAGATTAGCGCGTTCAAGTTAGCCCTTTCAAATAATTTTCCCCATTTTTTCCACATTTTCCTCTATTTCTTCGCTCCTATTAGTCTTAGCATGATAAAATATAGCCTAAAACCTTCCTCGATAAATGGGCTATCTAACTCAGAAAGAATCATCAAAATCCGTTGCGTAGTTTTAAAGATTAAAGGGAACAAAGGGACATGAGGGAAAAAAAGCGACTTTGTTTTATAATATTATGTATAGATGTAACGAAACATAGTGATAATATTTTAGGGTGTGTATGACCATATAGTAGAGTTCACTGTGAAAGTAGCAGCGTCGAAAGAGATATTTTTTGTGATTTGTATGGGCAAGCGACCCAATCTGGGTCGCTTGCCCATACAAAAGTAAAAAAAAGTTACTCTTTCAGCGCTACTACTTTTACAGTGAAGTCTATACAGGCGTCACATACACATCCTGAAGTATTATCAATAATTTTATGTTTTGTTACACCCTGTAGAGATTATGTAACATGTTATCGTGATTGCATATTTTCACATCAAATCGTGTGGGCGTCTCAATGGTTATGACGCACGTGGAAATTCCTACATTGACTGATTATTATTATTTATGGTCTATTGGCAAAGGATGTGATGTCTGAAAAGCCTTAGACGTAGGTCACACGTTTAGTTTCCCATCAGTTCAGTCCATAAATTTCGTAAGATTGACGCGAATCAGGGGCCGTAGACAAAGTCCCTTTCGTTAAAAACGATGACGAAATTCGTTATCAAAATGTATGGGATTTGACATTAGTCTTTGCAAGCAAAATGTCATTTAGCGATGACTTATGTCAAACCGCATACATTTTGATAACGAATTTCGTCATCGTTCTTAACGAAAGATACTTTGTCTAAGGGGGCTGGTGTCAGTCTCAGACTGACGCCAGATTGATGGCTAAAAGTACATAATAAAAAAAAGACGGGTTGCACTCCGGAAGTGCCGGCAGAAGTGAAAACTTGATTATTAACGTTGTGCATTTTTTAACCCATTTTTCATGAAAATTGATTATTAAAAAAACGATTTTTTTAATTAATCGAAACCCTTACAATCAATTCGAGTTCGAGTTCGAGTTCGAGTTCGACACAAAATACTACTCTCCAACCGTCTTACGGTTTTCCAAGGTTTTTCGATCAGCACGAGAATCTGACGCGAGTTTCACAGTTTTTACCCATCCCACAAAAGTGCTCAACGACGATAAAGAAGTTTTCACTTCAAAAATGATTAGTCCGTCAATCAACTGGTTAGACGTGCAGTTTCGGGTCAATCTTATCAGATTGATGAACCGAACTGATGGGAAACTGAGCGTGTAACCAACGTCTTATTAACAATTTTACGAAGCCACCAGGCCTTCTAGCGGCATAACACCCAAGCCCCTCACCTTTACTATAGAGTATAGACTAACCTTTACTATAGAGTATAGACTAACCTTTTCAACGTATCCAAGTGCACGTTGATGGCGATCTCAGCTTTGAGCTTATCTGGCAGGCAGGACACCGCCTTCTCCTCGTCGGAGCACTTCTGCGTCAGCCACAGGTAGTCGAACCACTTGATCACCTTCACCTGCAGGTGTGTGGGCACGCGCCGCATGCGCATGTACGTCTTCACGCCATCTAGCTTCGCTGTAACAATTATGGTGAGGTTTATACTACTGATACTATTTACTTAATATTAAAACGAAAGTGTGTCTGCCTGTCTATCTGTCTGATAAGGTATCCGCTGAACCGATTTTTCTGAAATTTGGTTCCCGCACGATAAACGAATTTTCGGCTAATGGAGTCAGGGGTTGTGTAGTATTGTCATAATATAATTAATTGTTTCAAAATTAATTGTTATAACACAGGATGCAATTACACCTTCCTGCCAAATTTTTCCAGGGCTTAGGTATCATTAGATGAGTCCATTTAACAAAAAATATTAGGTATTATTTTTTATGACATATTTTATCCCATTTGAAATCGTTGCAGAATGGTCACTCGCGGCGCGGGGGAATGAGCGGTTTTTATTTTTAACAAAGATCAATATATCAAAATTTGGTAGGAAGGTTTCTTTGCACCCTGTATAGTAATATATTGTTGTTTTATCCCCCGACAAAAACAGGGATATTATAAGCTTCACGTGTTTATCCAGCACGGACACGTACGTACGTCCGTGGCATCGTCCGTAGTATGTGTAACATTATTATTTTTAACAAAAAATTAAAACCGACTTCCAAGGTAAAAACAATAATAACATCCTTATAATATGAACTAAAAAGTATTAAATAATTTTTCCTATCTCATGGTGCCTTTTTCCGAATTCGGCTAAAACTCAACTATTTCTGTACTCAATCTTCATAATTTTGAAGTCGGTACCAGATATAGCTGAATCCAGATGCCAGAATATTTGAAACATTTGTAACTGGCACCGACTTCAAAATTATGAAGATTGAGTACAGAAATAGTTGAGTTTTAGCCGAATTCGGAAAAAGGCACCATGAGATAGGAAAAATTATTTAATACTTTTTAGTTCATATTATAAGGATGTTATTATTGTTTTTACCTTGGAAGTCGGTTTTAATTTTTTGTTAAAAATAATAATTTCACTCTTTTTAGTTACCTAGTAAAATCATCGCGTACTATACGTAGATTAGGGCCGAATGGCAGAGGCGAGGCGAGCAGTTTCAGTGTCATATGATTTTAAACTTTATTGTAATACATAGTATCGCTTGAGAAATTGACGCCGCCGGCGGCCGCAAGAGTCCACGAGCATCCACGGGCGGCCGTAGATTTCTCAAGCGATACTATCTATTACAACAATGAAGATAAAGTTTAAAATCATATGACACTGAAACTGTTCGCCTCGCCTGCGCCATTCCGGTGTGAATCGGCCCTAAAACACATGTATACTATTCTACGTATCTTATTACAATTTGGTAACAGTCACACTTACAAAATATGATATCAGCTGCAGATAATTTTGAACAATACATTAAAAAAATCGAAGTGGACACGTGCCAGAGCCGCGCCAAACCGGAATTTTAGCAGCGCGGCAGCGGCGAGGCTTTCATTGTCATATGATTTTCAACTTTATCTTTATTATTGTAATACATAGTATCGCTTGAGAAGTCTACGGCCGCCCGTGGCTGTGATTGGTAAGTGTGACAGCTGTGCACTCTAGCATGTTACTTGTATTATCGAAGCAACTTACTTCTCAGAAGTAATGTCAAATGTGTGCCTTACGCTCTGGAGATAAGGTTGAATATTTTGTTATGTTCAATTTTGGTGACATTAGTGACCCTGACGTAAAAATGATGATGATGAATGTAATTTGTATAGTAGCATATGCTTTCAGTTCTTAAAACAGCGCGTAAACCCCCAAACTTGTATCTAAAAGGAATCCGGAGTTCTCTTAGTATCTTCGGAACCATAGTATACCTTGGTGCAGAATCTTGTGTTTTGGTAGCATATGCTTAGGATGCTTCTCATAAAATCAAAATCACCATATGTTTCCATATAAATTTCGAGGAGTTCCCTCGATTACTCATGGATCCCATCATCAGATCACCACTTTTGTGAACATGGTACCAAATTGGAGTGAAACCTAATGCAACAAAACAAAAATTTCGAAAATCGGTTCACAAACGGCGGAGTAATCGTTGAACATACAAAAAAAAAAAAAAAAATATCCACAGCCGAACATATAACCTCCTCGTTTTTTGGAAGTCGGTTAAAAATATGTTCATTTTTTTCAACAAGTCTTTTGGCGTGCTGTGACTTTTGGAACTGTTGCCATTCACACTCAAGCCCACGTGAAGTGTCATCTAACGGCGCACTCTGAGATATTTGATGATGACTAAACAATTTAATGAAGAGTTTAACAGATGATGTATGGGGCTTATGTCAAAATTTTCATTTAATTATTGTTATGTAATTAATATTAGTCACATATCATACATCATCCTTGTGCCATTGTGCCCATAAAACGTTGCCCATATTTTTTTTATTATTTAATCCTTCAGGCCCCGCGCGAGCACCGGTGATCGCGACAACAATAGAATACAATAGCAATTCCTGGAAATTCCGACTGAAGAATTAAAATTAAAAAAGATCTACCTAGATAACTTTGTCAATAAAATATCGTCCTAAATATGAATGATAATTATCATTAATATTTAGGACGATATACAAAATGTCTATACAAAATGTCAACAGACTTTATACAGGGAGTTACGTTTAACACTGTTATCCTTAAAACCATCAAATGAGCCCGTCAAATGAACAACTTTTTCTATGAGAATAATGCTGGGAAATAAAAAAATTGGGTTTAACACCGTTATCCTTAAATGGTTTTAAGGATAACGGTGTTAAACCTAACACATGTATATTATAATAATATATGTTATAAAGTCTGTTGACATTTTCTATAGTTGGGTTAATAAGGAGTCTAGTTTCTAGTCTAACTTGGATTAGACAATGTGTTCCGAACACAGTTACTGAAGTTAGAGAAATAATTGCTTGTAGTATATGCAGTCGACTTGCTAACTTACTTAACTACTTAATTTTGTCAACACAATAGTTAAAACTTTGTGATCTAGTAGCCTCATGAAGTGAGAGTTGTCTAGAAATAAATATCAGGGTTCCACCAAAATCATTGTATGCCTATGCTCTTTAAACAAGACCTTGATTTTTCATCTTAATTTAAGACATAGTGATATTTATTATGTTAAACAATTAATAGGTAATTACGAGTCTTATCTTAAAAGTTTTAAAACCTCTGGTATCTATACATATTATAAAACAAAGTCGCTTTTTTCCCTCATGTCCCTTTGTTTCCTTTAATCTTTAAAAGAGCAATTTTTATGTTATTTGGCACAGATAACGTAGACCACGTGAAGTATCATAGGCTATCGCTTTTAATCATTTATTCAGTGGCTATATATTTTATATCATTGCGACGCCAGAGTGGGTCGGTAGTTTATTATGATTTTAAAATTATAATAAATAATGCCGTCTAAGTACAGATAGCAGGTACTTGTTAACGAGCCTTCTGACAATATTTACTCGCAATATTTACATGAATTCACAACCAGTACAAACAGATACAGAATTAAATAAAATTTAAATAGCTGGGGTGAAATAAATACCTAATTTAAATAACTGAGATCCAGGTGCCTAATTTAAATGCCGTCTGGAGTAGATGCCAGTTAGTACGAAAGTATTATTTCGTGAAGGCTTAACCTTTGAGTTATTTTCATCTCGTCGTACCGCTGAATACCGAAATTGTTTAAGTTTTGCACATTCTAATATCGAAATACCGAAAGTTTTTGAATATTGAGGACTCCATTGGCGGCGAAATGCGGTGTTTTTAAATTTAATGCAGCGGTATTCTCGTTTAGATAACTTTTGATCATCACAATCCATACTAATATTATAAATGCGAAAGTGTGTCTGTCTGTTTGTTACCTCTTCACGCCCAAACCACTTTTTTGCTGGGCATGGAGACACTTCGAGTCCCGTGAAAGGACATAGGATACTTTCTTATAAATGAATTTTGGCGCAACGGAGTTGCAGGCATCATCTATTAATTTAATACATGCATAACGAAGTTTTTTTTCAACTGTTTTCAATAACATAATGTTATTATGTACTAGTTTTTAACTTACTTGTTGCTATATTATAGTATATACCATAAGATAACTTCTTTTTCGGTATGAGAAGTAGCCTATATGTTAATTTGAAGCCTTGTCAATAACAATCCGTTCAGTATTTTGTACGTGAAGAACTTTGGTGTGAGAAGATAAGATGACATAGACTTACCATAATTGTATCTCTTCATCATTGATAACTAAACCACAAACGAAAAATAACACCATAAAACAATATTTTGCGCCATAAAATTAATGTCACAATATTATGTTGTTCTCTGAAAAATAATAGGAGCAACATGATGTCAGAGGCTGTCAACCGTACGGTGCAGTGGAGACGTTTGCAGTAATTTAATCTTACTCAAACATGGGACGCCAGTCTGTGCCCACAGTTGCCAACTCATGGCTATGAACTAACAATATTATTAATTGTAATACTTTTAGTGTTCATATTTCTTAACGTCTTGTATGGTCTTGTCTCTATAATATTATTGTATTTGGGACGTAGAACCTTTTATAGTTACTTATTATTTTTTTCTACAAAATCAATACGATAGCTTTGAAGCCCATTCAATGATTAAAAATCATGCTTTCCTGACATAATATTAAGTAGTAAAAGAGATAGTTACTAGAAAACTCAATGTAACTCAACGTAAAGTTCCAGGGGGGTTTTAACAGTTTCTCTTCTAGTCGGTTTCTTAGCGCGCTCATTGGTCAATATAATATGTTTCCCTAAGCGTCGACCAATAAGCACGCGGTTTTCCGAATCAGAGTTTCCGGGCTTTATGAATACGTCCGTTGATGACATAAGTCCCGTCTTGGCAATTGCCAGTACAATAGTTAGAGCTCCAGTAAATACCTAGTTTATATTCAAATTGTTGAAACAGTCCTGCCATTGGACCTACGTAATCAACTCCTGGTCTACAAAGCGGGTATTTACTCAGCCGTATAACACGAAATAGTTAATAATCTTGTGACTTACGAGTTATGAGTTATGACATTGTTTATTACATTACGCTTAGCTCCCACTAGTAAAAAAATTCTCTCTGCTTATACAGATATATATTATAAATGCAAAAGTGTCGGTCTATAATATTATGTTATTATGTCCAAAGCACATAACCGTTTTTGCTGTTTGGTATGGATATACTTTGAGTCCCGGAAAAGGACTGTATACTTTTTATCCCGCAAATTGTACAGTTTTAGCGGGAAAAACTAATTTTGTTGCAACGGAGTTGCGGGTGTCATCTAGTAATAGTTAGAAAAGCTTTACGGCCGCACACGAGATATTTAGTGAACATTTTGCCATAAACCCTATACATTTTGTGTCAAACTATTTATTAAATTAAAGTTAAGTGATCATTGAAATATAATATCTCTGATCTCTGAGGCTGCGAGCAGAGTAAACAGACTGTGAGCCTGTCAAACTTTTCTAACGTACAAAATACACAAAGACCAAAATATTGTACAATAGTGACGAGCTTTACGCATGCTCGATGATATTGCAGTCTGCATTGTTCTCTAAAGTTATTTGAAATCACACTGATGTGTGCGTGAGCCCAATTAGGCCTGAAGTATGCAGATACCTAATCTACTGTTATTATACTGTGATTAAAGAGTGCTTATCCGGTATCCCAACAAACAAACAATTAACACTTAGTACGGTAATTTAAACTTAAAATAGTTCCTTAATGAGAATTAAAATTAATGTATATTATAAAGAACAGAAACAAAACACTGCCGTAATCTGCGAGCGCTCCAAACTTCGCTTGTGTTTAGTATCGCGAACTTAAAATAAATATGTAAAATTTTGCCAGCTTGTTAACTAGCCGAGACTCCAGGGACGTGATACTAAAATATTATCAGGTCCCTACACTGTTAACTAACATAGTACTATATTATGCTTATAACATATTATGATGTTACTTAAAATTTGTGACTTTATTTAATATTAATGCATAACTAGAGATCGCCCAATGGTCGAAATTCAATCCCTAATTTAATTATCTTCTTCTTTTGGCTCCCCGTTTAAATTAATGACTATTTTAGATTTAATAAAAAAACAACAATCCATTTTTTATTTGACAACAGATTTCAACCATAAACAAAAGAGTATAATAATTCGTATGTCTGGCTTGTCATTCAAAAAGATGGTAGTGTGCACATTGTAGTGTATGTAATGTTTTATTTGTTAAAAAATGTATGATAAACGCAAAATTTCAAAATAATATTAACTCGATGCACTTCTTCACCATATACACTATAACTGTGCAAAATTTCATTCACATATGTTTCCGCATTTTTCGTCAAAAGGGATCCAAAGGTTTTCGCTCGCGTATTAATATATAGATATAGGTAGAGCGTAGAACATGTATGAAAAAAAAGGAAGTTTGTAAAATTTCACCTCATTTTTTTTCACACGTAGTAAAGCTTAGGTAATCTTATATATAAAAATGGATTTTCAAATGTGTTAGTCGCGCTAAAACTCAAAAACGGCTGAACGGATTGGGCTGATTTTAGTCTTAAAATATTCGTAGAAGTCCAGGGAAGGTTTTAAAGTGGCATGAAGTTCACCGGGACAGCTAGTCTTATATATAAAAATGGATTTTCAAATGTGTTAGTCGTGCTAAAACTCGAAAACGGCTAAACGGATTGGGCTAATTTTAGTCTTAAAATATTCGTAGAAGTTCAGGGAAGGTTTTAAAGTGACACGAAGTTCACCGGGACAGCTAGTGTATTATAAAAATACAACACTAAATTATTTAATAATAATACTGTATAAGAGTTATTTTGCATCAAAGTTCATAAGAGCAATTTTGCAACGAAAACCACATTAAAACATTTCTAGCCACATTCGACACGTGGATGTAATTCCATTCTGTCGACACCATCATCACACATTCATTAATTTTACCCGACAAATATTTAAGCAATTAGGCGGTATGATATGTCATTGTGACGTATAAGGCACGCGAGATCAATCGCGGGGCGGGCGGGACGGATCGATGGGCGGCCGGGCGGGGGCGGCGCCCGACTTTCGCCGAGCTATTTATAGCGAAGCCGGTGACCTATTTCGCTGCAGCAGGGAAGGTCACGGATCTCCGTTGGCGCCATTGTCTCCGCTGCAGCGCTAATTATACTTGTTGACACTCCGCCGTATAAAATGCTCATCTACCCATTGATCGTGAAGAGTTCAACGATTATATTTGCTGCAAAGAGGTTCTTATAAAGTAATTTATTCTCAATTGTTTAAAAAATTCTAAGCTTTTGTTTGTTTTGTTTCATTTACTCACACGAGAAAAAAAAATAATCAGACAGTTTTAAACTTAGATGTTATTTATGAAAAAATGCAAAAAATAAAATTTTTGATTAATTATTGATATTTTTTACTTATATTTTATAATAAAATATGTGTTTCTGTTTGTCTGTCTTAGCAGACATAAGAGGTAGCCCTTTTCGCGTTAAAACTCTGAGCCATTTTGATTTTGATATTTATTGAAGCCAGTAAAAAGACATGGGATAGTTTATATCATGAAAAATGTTATGGTTTCCACGATATATGTGAATATCGGCGCAACTGCAACGTAGTGTCAGGCTTAAGTAACATCATAGACAAAGTTTCTCATTGTCGGAGCCAATTATAAAAACTTTGACGAGATTTAACAATTGAAAAGCTGTCGAACAACTCATGAACAATAACAAAAGCCTGTCAAAAACATTGTTAACAATTAATAGACGTTAAAATGTAACATTGATGAACACAGAATATAGCTATTGTATTTCAATTTACCGATTAAATGTTATTAAATAATTCGAAATAAATTGACACAGAAAATTACGCACCTATTATAATGTACCATATATTCTGACTTAAAATAAGGAGTCTTTCCCAATCGCCTGGTTAGTAATTTGGTTAGTTTTGGATATTTAGAAATAAGTGTTAAGACAATAATATTATAATAAATTATGTACATTTAGTGAACTACCGTACGCTAAATGTACGTTATTAGAACTTAGTACTAACTGTATACCTGACTAAAATTAGCCCAATCTATTCGGCCGTTGTGAAGTTATATTGAAAGATTTGCAAAATTTAAAATTCATTTTTATTAATATAAATAGATAGATTCTACCACAGATATAATATTATAAGCGGACGAAGCATAAACGCGTTAATCTTTAAAGCTTTTATCGTGCAATATCGGCGTGTTGTGGGGTCAGCCACGCCATCACGTCTACCTGCTTAGCGCTTTAATATGGCGTCGTTGTACGTGCCTTACCCCCTTCTTTTAATGCCTCGTTACCTCCTGAATGGCCCTTTGTTTCACCTTTGGCCTTATGTCAACAGTTCGCAGATTAGATTTCCCTACGCACGTCTGTTTAATTAAAGGGTGGCTCAGTGGGAGATCTTTGCAGGTTGAAATATAAATTGTACGTTTTTTGTTAGTGATCCGTAGCTTCGTTATCTCTTTTACGAGTTATTTAACGAGATAATCTTGTATATTCATAGCTAGATGATGCCCATAACTCCGTTGTGCTGAATACGTTTGCGCGGGAACAGTACATTTTTTCGGGATAAAAATAATCATGCCAATGAGCGTATTTCGCCGATAAGCCTTGGTTTGGAGAGGTTTAAATGTATTTTAAGTTTCTTGAATTATATTAAAATATTAAAAATAAATACTCATATATTATGCGTGCGTGCGTGCGTGATAACGGCCAGGCATATTATTATATACATAGGCTGCACTAAAAATATCGGGAATGGAATACTTCCACTATTCCTGTCATATTCAAATATTTTTAATTGAAAACTCCTTGGTTTTAAAAATCGAATACCATTAATTTATTTCAAAAAAGATTCTCAGTCTTGTCATAAGGTCTTGTCAAACTTGTTTAGTCGTTGGGAAAATGGAATTGACTCGAGAAAATTCTCGAGCGATGATTTATTATGACTTCCGAAGTGGTTTAACACAAAAACATTGTGTTGATCGGATGATTTCTGCATTTGGTGATAAAGCCATGGAGCTTCATTGGATTTGGACTCATTTGGATGGCCAAAACCACAATTTATCGCTGGTTTGTTGAATTTCAACGTGGACGTGTCAGGCTCAATGATGATCCCCGTCAAGGTCGTCCAAAAACTGCAGTCACCCAAGAAAACGTTGATGCTGTGCGTAAGCTGGTTGAGGAAGATCGACATGTGACATACCGCGAAATTCAGGCAACTTTAGACATTGGCATGAGTCAAATACAAATAATATTGCATGAACAATTAGGTTTAAAAAAAGTTGTTTTCCCGATGGATACCGCATTTGCTCTGTGAAGAGCAAAAAGCGGCTCGCGTTACTTGGTGCGTCAGAACTCTCGAAAGATTCCACGCAGGATCCTCAAATGCTGTAGGTATACAACATCGTATCAGATGACGAATCCTGGATATACGCGTACGAACCCGAAACTAAAAACCAGTCGGAAATGAGTTAAAGCCAACAAAAATTGTTCGTTCACGGAGTGTTGCAAAAAAAATGGTGGCCACGTTTGTCTCCAAAACCGGCCATATTGCGACTATTCCTCTTGAGGGACAAATAACTGTTAATGCAGAATGGTATGCTAGCATTTGTTTGCCACAGGTCGTATCTGAACTCCGTAAAGAGAACTGCAACCGCCGCATCATCCTCCATCACGACAATGCGAGTTCTCACACCGCGCACAGAACAAAAGAGTTTTTAGAGCAAGAAAACATAGAATTATTAGACCATCCGCCGTACAGCCCCGACTTAAGCCCTAATGATTTCTATACTTTCCCTAAAATAAAGAATAAATTGTGTGGTCAGAGATTTTCATCACCTGAAGAAGCTGTGGACGCCTACAAAACGGCCATTTTGGAGACCCCAACTTCCGAATGGAATGGTTGCTTCAATGATTCGTTAAATCGTATGGAAAAATGTGTCAAATTTCGCGGAGAATACTTCGAAAAGCAACAAATACATTTTTAAATAGTACTGTTGTGTCACCTCCTTGATTCCCGAAATTTTCAGTGCCGCCCTCGTAGGTACAGACACACTTTCGCATTTATAATATTAAGGGCCTGTTTCACCGCTTCTTGATAAGGTGCCGGATAGGCTTATTTGACAGATTCTCCATACTCCATCTGTCAAGTTAAGTGGTAGATAGCCTTATCAGAAAGTGGTGAAACAGGCCCTAAGTATAGATTAGTTAATCAGCAACGATTTATTTTCATCAGATGTTAAGTAGAGGTTTTCAATATTTAACTTTATTCTGTGTAATACATTCTAAGAATGAATATATTATTATTATGTTATCATTCATGTTGTTTCTACGATACGGAATATATTGAGTTCTAGAATCAAATACGTTCTTACCGAGATATTGCTACTTAGGCACAAGACTGACAATATCACTTACTTGTTTATGTGTCTTACGCGTTATACTGACTTAATACTATTCAGTTAATTATATAGCCCGTGACTTTGCTACATTTTCCCTTATATTTGCTTATTTTTTCAATTAATCTATACTTATTATAAAACAAAGTCGCTTTTTTTCCCTCATGTCCCTTTGTTCCCTAACTACGCAACGAAGTTTGGTGATTCTTTCAGTGTTAGATAGCCCATTTATCGAGGAAGGTTATAGGCTATATTTTATCACGCTAAGACTAATAGGAGTGAAGAAATAGAGGAAAATGTGGAAAAAACGTGGAAAATTATTTGAAAGGGCTAACTTGAACGCGCAAATCTCAGGAACTACTGGTCCGATTTGAAAAATTATTTCATTGTTAGATAGCCAATTTATTGAGGAAGGCTATAGGTTATATTTTATTATGCTAAGACTAATAGGAGAATTTTGAAAAAAACGGAGGAAATTATTTGAAAGGGCTTATCTCGCGAACTACTGGAGCAATTTTTGTGTTATTTAGCACAGATAAAAAGTAGACCACGTGAAGGATCATAGGCTATCGATTTTAATCATTTTTTCAGTGGTTATATATTTTTATACCCGCGCGACGCCGGGGCGGGTCGCTAGTAACATAATATGAGAAAAAATATTGTATATATGTATGGAAACGTAGAGTACCTACTAAGTTTTTATTTAAAGCAAAAGCAATAAAAAACACAAATAATTAAATACCTACACGCTACAAATTAAAAAAAAAAACAATGAATAATTTTGCTAAAATCATAGTCAATCACGTCAAAAAGTTAGAATACTGTTAACAAAAACTTGTTTTCTGTGTGTGATAAATATAATAATAATAATAATAAGCCCGCAGAGCAGCTTGTGGCGAGCTGTTGGGGAGTAGCGACCCCACGCACCTGAGTGCTCCCAGGGAAGCCCCTGTTCTCCATCTCCGGCTTGCCTTCACCGGCTGGCCGGAGTGAACACTGACGGAGAATCAGGCCCTACCTCTGCCTTGCCTTAACCGGCCGGTCAGAGTGGAGTCGCAAGAGCTTCGACTCGGAGGGAGGATGTGAAGCGTAAGCGGCGAGTGGGCGACGTGATGGGACCCTCTGAGGGTGCAAATGATCGGCGTTTAAAGTCCAGCGACACCTCTCCTGCCTCAAGCCGCTCTGTCAATGTTGCCGCCTCGGTGCACCTTGCGTGCGACCATTTTGAGGGGCCCATTCAAAGAGTTGGCGAGTCATCGTCTGCCAACTTTATACATGTTACAACATTGTACCGGCAGACGCCATAGTCCTTTCATAGTCCCAGTTACCCAGTCCACTAGCACCTCACCCCCATAGCCCGGTATCATTTTGATTCCATTCCCTGCAACACTGTAGTCCTACACTGGCTGCTGGCTCTCCTTGGTCGTACTCCTATAGTGCGGACAGGGAGAGTCGCCGGCCGGTGTCACATTACATCTAGATTAAAACTGTGTTACGGGCCTCTACGTGTTGGCTTCGGCCCCACGCATGCCTTCCAAAGGTCCGGGATTTAATTGCCCGTGAGCAAGGATTACTTAACACAAATAATAATAATAATAATATCTATGGACGCTTCACACCACGTCAGTCTGGCCCCGTGCTAAGTACCTAAAGGACTTGTGTTACAGGTACCAGACAACGGAAATATATTTAATACTTTTATAATATACATATATTTAAGATTTTTATTATATTATACACATATTTAATACACTTTGTATACATCCAGACCCGGGAACATTGAAAACTTTTTGTTACGTCGGCGGGATTCGAATCCGCGACCCCCGGCTTGAGCTACCAACGCGCTCACCACTGAGCCACAGAGGTCGTCAAAAATTATGTAGATGTTTCATTATGCACTACATTGAAGAGGGCATTATTGCTGTGACCAGATAAACGGAGATGCATCATTATTTTGTTTTAATTAACTGTTGTAATGACAAATTGGAATCATCTCAGTGCGGCCGGGAAATTAACAACGTATTAATGCGACGTCATTATACACGCGGTAGATCGTTGTTTTTTTTTAATATATTGAAATTGTAATAAGCTTTATACATGACTAGATAACGCCCACAACTCCGTGGAGCCAAAATTCGTTTATCGCGCGAAAACCGTACATTTTTTTCGGGATAAAAAGTATCTTATGTACTTTCCCGGGACTCAAAGATTCTCCATACCAAATTTCGGCAAAATCGGTTCAGCGGTTTGGCCGTGAAGAGATAACAGACACACAGACAGGTAGACACACACTTTTGCATGTATAATATTATGTTAGTATATATTAGTATGGATATTATATCTATATAGTTTACACAATATCTATTTCATTTCTCAATAACAGTGGTAAGTCTTATATAAAATTCTCGTGTCACAATGTTAGTCCGCGAACTCCTCCGACACGGCTTTACTGATTTTTACCAACTTTTATATGCATATTCAGTAGGTCTGAGAATCGGCTACTGGGTACTTTATAAATTTATAAGTGCATTTGTTGAATAAATAATAGTAAATTATTACAACCTGAGACTGACGGCGTCCATTGTTTGTGCGACGAAATATCGATCGACGTTGCCATGGCGACATACTTATTTTAGTCACTTCAATAAAATAATATGGGCGAAATACTTTTAAATATTATAGCAAAGCAACGTTTGCCGGGACAGCTAGTATTTCTATAAAATTCAATATTTTGGAGGGATAAACATTTTTAACTCGGTTCTATTCCGGAGCATTATAGAGAATATTGTTGCAAGAATATTTTAACAACATGGTATCACTTGAAAGTTTTTGAATTGTGAAAATCGGTTTATCATACAATTTCAACTTTTGTAGCATGACATAAACTATATAGCGCAGTGGTACTGTAATATCATGCAAGTGCAGAACGTGATAGTTCATAAAATTAAAAGAACGACGTTTTACATCGTTGTAGCAAATACTATAATTGTAACATAAGGTGTAACGTAATGTGAATATTACGTTAGGGTTGATTCAGACCGCAACGCGACGCATAGATGCATTTCTAAAATGTGGATTTGACAGATTCGCAAGACGTCTCACGCAAATGAAATCTGTCAAATCCATACTTTATGCCACGCCGCGCCTCATCTCGTCGCGTTGCGGTCTGAATTGACCCTTAGTCACAATGTTATATTAGATTATATTACACTCGCGATTCATACGGGCACGTTTATGTTAATAACATAAAGGGGTACGACTTTGTGCTATTCGTGTGCCGAGAGCTAGCAATGAGGCTAACTAGGTTTGCTGTCGCAAATCACAGGCACATCGCTACGTAGCTATAAAGATTCAAGCCTATTTGAAACACTGGTAGTCGACGTCGTTTACTTTTTAACCGTCATTTATCAACACCTAACTCTACATTTTCAACGTAGCTTAATTAAACGATACGCCATTACAATTCCAAAGATTAATTCATAAAGTTCAATCTAAGTACGAGTATCCATTATTTCTTAAATGGTCCCCGATTAACTAGATTTCGTGAGCGAAGAATAAGCAAATGCTTAGCATTTATTTGCATACCATTTAATATTCAGAATGTAAATTAAGAAACGAGAGGAATCTCCACGAGCTTATAAGAATGAAATGATTTAAAAAATGGAAAAACAAACTTCGTAAACTTTTTAGCTCAAATTTTTTCCGATAATATTTTTTGTGACATCTGGTAAATAATGAGAAGAATATTATTACAGTTGAGGAATACTTATCGTGTATTTTAATATTTTTATGTCAGCTCCAGTGAAGTGAACTCGCTAATTTTAATATTCAAATTATGTTTAATCTAAAGAAGCGCTAATTACAAAGTGATAGGAGTCTGAAAGAGAACTAATTGTTATTGTTAGAGCATTAATTTCCATTTTTCTTTACCGGCTTACTTTTGTTTCTTCAGTAACTGTACACTTTACAATATTTATAAAATAAAAGATTCTACATACTATCATAAATAATTTAGATACAATATGTTAGCTTGTATCTATAATATGTATGTATCTATATTCTTTTCAGTTCTAAGCGTCGGTCTGCCCACGTTAATGCTGAAATATAATAACTTAATCATGATGTTATTTCTAAGTTTGGTTAGGACAATGCAGACTGATCACCTGATTGTCTAACAAGTAAGATGATCCATGTGTCGGATGGTCATGTTAAAAGTCGGTCATGCACCTGATCTCTCGCCGGTCGTGTCGGTCGTCCGTTCCACTGGATTATGAGAGTGAAGGTATAGAGAGCGTTCTTGTGTATTGCGCATACACTTGGTTACTATAAAAAATTACTCCTGCGTAACTGGCCTGGTTTCAATGAAACCGGCCACCGTCACCGAAACCGGTGTGGGAGCTATTATTATTATCACCATCTTTCCTGAAAGATACTTTACAAAACTTCACTTTAGCTTGAAACATTCTATACCTCTTATTTTATCAACCATATTATTTTTCAAAATGAAACTCTTTTTCTTGTTATTTTTAATTCATACCCTTTTTTCTTATTATTTTGAGTTCCTACCTTGAAACTCCTTCCTGGCGGTGCTGACGGAGGTGACGATGTTGGCGACATGTCCCAGCACTGTCGCGAACAGCAACAGACCGAACAACAGCTGCACGATCACAAACACGTACTCCCCCTTGCTGCGCGGCCGCGGCAGGTCACCTGCAGAAATATGGGCGGTTAAAGGTATTCGCACACTGACCACTCCAACTACATAACGAAAATCATTCTGGTATAATTGGAGACGTGAGTGGATGAACACGATAACTAACGTTTAGGTAAACTTTTTTTGCATAAATGTTAGGGCCGAAAAAATGATTTAAAATATAAATTCTGTGCATGTTATGTGTGGCCAGATATATTAACCAGGTGATGAAGTTACAAGGTTTGCTCAAATTGTAATGAATAAAATAAGGAAACACCCGTATGTTACGAAATGTTACTTTCCAGTTTCCACTCACGTCTTCAATTATTATTACACAGGAGATACAGCGGCGTATGTGGTGGGCCAAATCCAGCAAAAAGCGTATAATTATTCAAGGTTGGCTGTCTTTGATATTGCATAATTTTCCAATATCCCAGATAAAGACAGGCAGACCTGGTCAATATATTTTGCTGAGTGGATATAAAATATCCAATAAGTAACACGAGGACAATTTTGGACAACACATTCGACTGGACTATAGTATAATTAAAGGAGAACATTGCTTAAAGATTGTGAAATATGGACGAAGTTTCCAGATATTCGTAATTTACAATCTATAAAGTTCATTACTACATAATACAGTAAATATGCAAACATTGGGTTTAGGATTTTATGTAAGTAAACAAAAAATAAAAGTAGAAGCTTTAAAGATAGCTCCAATGCTTTCAGAAATCTAACCTAACCCTAACTTCTCAAATCGCACCTAAATGATCATGTCATTTCAGATGACAAAACGGTTCACGAGAAAAATACGGAAAATATCTGATATTTCTATAAGTTATCATGTGTGAAATAATAACAATGAAATGGAAGACTGCCAAAAAGTTATTGGAACATCCCTTTGACTACTTTCTAAAATAGAGTGTAGAGTTGAACGACTCCGAGGAATTGGCTTCAAGCCTAGTTGATGTTCAATTTAAAGCCGAAATAGCAATCAGATTATAATTTTAAAATTAGCTTCGACGTTCCGACTATTGTTGAATGAATTTCGCATTTGGTGGTCAGCGAAATTCATTTCGCATATCAAACACAGTTAATATTAGGTTATTTTTGTATAAATATTAGTTGAGATAGCAATAAAATATATGAGCGGCAATATTATGATTATTTTAAATAAACATTTGCTAATTATATTTAAGTTTAAAAGTAAAATCAACTAACAATAGGCATGATGACAAGGTCAAAGATTAGCTATTTTTGTTAATAAAATAAAGAAATCGCGGTAAAAAATGAGTATTCTCAAAATTTCAGCTCGATAGTGTTTGCTATGCGCCTTCAAAGATGGATAATCAAGTCGATTTTTTTCAATTAAATTTCTTAATATTTGTATACCATTCGGTATATTATGCAATTTAAAGCAATTTTTGTTATGAAACCACTTTCATAAACGCAATATTTAATATACCTATCGAACAAAGTTCTCTCCCGCTCCATACAAACTACGAAAAAGTGACGTCAGTCTTTCGTAGCACTTTGTATGGAGCGTTTCGGGCAGGTCTATTTTATGAGATGTTTGAATTGTCATATCTTGGTGAATTTTTAATCTATCAGAGTCATTCTTCCAGCGATGTTTCTATTTTTTAAGGGTCTTTCAATTACCAATAAGAAAAAAAATTAGTCATCAAGCCTATTATTATTCAGATTATCTTCTGAGTAAAAAATTTTTTACACTTAAACGTATGTATACTTAACCAACATCCATGTATACACGTTTTAGTCATAACATTTTATCCTCTTTGTTAACGTTTCAAGATAAGACACATCATACATTTCAGATAATGTTTCAGACAAAATATTAACATAGACTATGTCGACTGTATACACAGTGTGAACACTAATTATTATTAGTAGCGGACTTCAAATTCCAAACCTCACCACAATTTCTTAAAATGTACAAACATAGCAATTACGTAGAATATTCTAGAAAGTAATATTGGATGTAAAACTGTAGCGAAGCTCCGAGTATTTTCATTTAATCGTATAAACATAACTATTAAGTCGGCGGTCGGCCGGAGCCGGCATACAAATGTTCACGAAAAACCAACCATGCATTTTCCGGATATTCGCAATTTGATTTTTACGTGCGGTACATATTTTAATAAAACTTTTTTGCAGACAGCTAAAATGTTAAAAATATTTTCTAAATCCCGGTAAAATGAAAAGTGCTATGTTAACAATGGTTAAACATTTTTATGTATCGTTAACAAGTTGAAGGGTGGAGACGCCATTTTGAATCATGTTATAACATTTCCTGTTCTATCTCGGATTAACCCTTTGGCTGCCACGTTAAAAGATTACGTCATGTCAGTCACGTGTTAGGGAGTTAAGGACAAAGTAGGCACGATATACAGGTTACATTATGTGACACAATATTATTGCTGAAAATAGAACATAATTTCAATATTTCAAGATAACATTATACAGCTTCGTTAATTATTCGATCTAGTCCGTTTCGTAATTCAAATTGGCCAAGCTGTAAAATCTATAGTTTGGTTTTTTTAAAGATTTCTTGTTATTTGATCCGGACTGAATCTAAACAAGCTTAACGTTAGATAAAAAGCAGAATTGAGGTACAATAATATGGCATCTCAATCTGTCGAAGCCGAAATGTATTTCTCAATTAGACCCAGATGTTAATAGAGGGTGATTTAAAGTTCCGTATTTTATCCCCGAGTCGACCGCCCACGGTCTGTGCCCACGCGTGCGACTGACAGGTTAAAACGGACCCACGTCCATACCGAGTGGATATTGACATCGGCCGAGTATACAAAATATGGAATAGTTTGGTTACGTAACCAACTTGGACTATATGCGCAGGCAACTATGCATTACCTACGTCATGTAGTTTAAGCATATACAGGCTGTAAGAAAAATAAGTGATAATACTTTAGTGTGTGTACGCGTTCCTTGTAGAGAGTTCACTGTAAAAGTGGCAGAGCTGAAAGACCAATTTTTTTTTCACTTTTGTATGGGGAAACTCGTGACGCTCGGGCCCTTGCCCATACAAAAATGAAAAAAAACCCATCTTTCAGAGCTGCTACTTTCACAGTGAACTTTCTACAAGAAACACGTACACACCCTAAATTATTATCACTTATTTTTGTTACACACTGTATAGTATGTTAATACATGTATGATTTATCCATACTAATATACTTAAAATTATAAATGAGAAAGTGTGTCTGTCTGTCTGTTACCTCTTCACGCCCAAACCGCTAAACCGATTGTGTAGAACTTTGAGTCTCGGGAAAGGACATATAATATTTTGTATCCCGGAAAAATATACGGTTCCATCGGGATCGAAAATCTGAACAACATAATTATATGTAACGTTTTGAATCGAACCCACAGCATACGTAAGTCAAGAGCTCCATAATCTAAACAAATGTACATTGTACACTGTACAGTATTAGTAAACTACAAGAATACTGGCTGAACATCATATTTCCTTGAACGTACACGCACAATAGAAAGATAGTTGGGTTTATCAAATAATTGCCCTCCTCATAACGATAATAGTGATGAATAAACATAGGGCGGTCGACGCCGGCCCGTATTACCACAGTATAAATAATACAGTAGAGTAACCTAGCCGGGTTATTATAACTGGCCGGGCATAATATAAAGAGAAATTTAAGACGTGCGCGCAATATTATACCGAAATATGTGCGTACGCCAATTCAGACAGTCTATTAAGATGGTCTACTGTATATAATATCTCTATTATGGCCTTACCGAGGCAAGGGATCAGGCGCTTTTGTGCTCATGATAATATCCTGCGACTGACTGACCGACTGTCATTATTTATGATACTCAATTGTTTTCGAATACATAGAAGTCTATGAATAAAAGGGGATTCGTTTAATACAAACGTTTATAAGACGATCAGTATATAATATTAACGTTCTTCATTGATAATAATTATATTGACGTAGATCATGATCCTTCAATACATTTATACAGATTATATAAGCTTGTCTGAATATAGTTAAACCTAATAATATGTTAGGTATAATAACACATACCATGACACGATTTAAACCGAGAATATTAAATAAAAACGCATAAGTATTCGCAGTCAAATAAACGGAGAACAGCTTCCGACACGCCAAGAAGCTATTCAATGAAATGTGCCGGCGAAATATTTTCGAAATATCACGAAGGGAAATTGAAAGCCAACGGATACGTCTCTGCCGTAAATGACAGCGGGCTGTGGCGTGCCACTACCTACCGCATTACCGCTACCGCCCTACCGCCCTACCGCTCTACCGCTGCTGCTACCGCTTTACCGCTACGCCTCGCGGTCAGCCGCTACGGGCTACGAGTCTACGGCTACGGTGCTACGACGCTACGAGGCTACGAAAATGCATAAGCGCTGCTTCTCAGAATTTTGTATGCAAGATTTTAATATATCTATACTTATGAAAAAACAAAGAACCCTTTAATCTTTAAAACTACGCAACGGATTTTGATGATTCTTTCAGTGTTAGATAGCCTCTTTATCGAGGAAGGTTATAGAATATATTTTATCACGCTAAGACTAATAGGAGCGAAGAAATAGAGGAAAATGTGGAAAAAACGGGGAAAATTATCTGAAAGGGCTAACTTGAACGCGCTAATCTCAGGAACTACTGGTCCGATTTGAAAAATTCTTTCAGTTTTAGATAACCCATCTATTGAGGAAGGCTATAGGCTATATTTTATCACGCTTAGACTAATAGGGGAGTGTGGAAAAAACGGGAAAATGATTTGAAAGACTTATCTCGCAAACTACTGAAGCAATTTTTATGTTATTTGGCACAGATAAGAAGTAGACCACGTGAAGGATCATAGGCTATCGATTTCAATCATTTTTTCAGTGGCTATATGTTTTATACCCGTGCGACGCCGGGGCGGGTCGCTAGTTATTTTATAAATACAGAACTATATATATTCATAAAATCCCCTACCCTATTCCCTTCCCTTCCCTCTCTTATTCCCTTCCCTTCCCATCCCCACCCTCCCCTATTACCCTATTTCCTCTTAAAAGGCCGACAACGCACCTGCAGCTCTTCTGATGCTGCGAGTGTCCATGGGCGACGGAAGTTGCTTTCCATTAGGTGACCCGTTTGCTCGTTTGCCCCCTTATTTCATAAAAAAAAATCAATATACACATAATGTTTCAAAATCATAAAGTATTTGTTTGCATCATATGGGAAACCACTAGAAAGGCTGTAATGAAGATTCGCACAGATAACGAGTAGACCTCAAGTTCCTAGGTTACTTTTTACTACGGTAAAATAGTACGGGATTCTATTATACACGCACAGGATCTAGAATAATAAAAATGTTTATCGGTTTTGAGTTGTAAAAACATTTTTTTCTCCGAAAAAGGTTCGCACTTTTTATTCGGCTCACGAAAGTTGATGTCGGATTAAGTTGCGGGACATTTTATCTAGCACCTGTGACGATATAAAACTGGATTAACATTTTTAAATATCAACTGCTTACACAGAATACGAAATATAATGATAATTCTACTTTAAAGAAAAAAACATTTATGTACGGGAATTCCCAAAAAAGTTATATTTGTGATGTATAATCCATACCTACTAATAATATAAATGCGAATTGTGTCTGCCTAACCGCTGAACCGATTTTGTTGAAATTTGGCATGGAGATACTTTGAGTCTCGGAAAAGGACAAAATATGATACTTTTTATCCCGGAAAAATATACGAAAAATGACGATAAACGAATTTTGGCGCAACGGAGTTCGGAGCATCACGGATCACCTATAGTCTACTATATAGGACTGCCAACAAGTCACGTTTCTGCTGCATTCTACACATCCTAGTAAAAGAAATAGCATTAATATTTTATTAAGAAACGGTTTCCTCGAACTCGTATGAGATAGTTCAGATTTGCAGTATCTCGGATTTTTTAGATACACAATATGCGATAAATCACAGGAGCTATTTAGGTAATAACTCATCGGGAGCGATACGAGCGGACAATGGGACGAAGACTGATCACTCTCTACTTAGCAAGAGTAAATATATTTTAAAAGTATTTAACCGACTTGATAAACCGTCGGTTTTTATAGTAAAATGAGATTGAATTGTTGTTTGTGTTTAATATAATAATTTAAGTAAGCTAAACTATATTGACTTGAATAATATTATGATAAAATTAAATCCATACTTCCATACCAATCCATACTAATATTATAAATGCGAAAGTGTGTCTGTCTGTCTGTTACCTCTTCACGCCTAAACGGCTGAACCGATTGGGCTGAAATTTGGTACAGAGATATTTTGAGTCCCGGTAAAGTACATAGGATACTGTTTTACTGTTCCCACGCGATAAACGAATTTTGGTTGGGCGCGGGCGTCATCTCGTCTAAAAATAAAATAATTCAAAGTTCACACTCACCAAATTTAAGTAGGCCATTTTGTAATTTTTAATGGTGATTAACTTTATTATGAACACAAATATCATACTAATGTACCATCGAGGAAATTGATTCCTAGGCCAACGTCATTTGGTAAAATCATGTCAATTCAATGTTAATTGTGATCCTGTCGGCTGGGTCTGAATAAGACAACTATTAATCTGCTGTTATTACTAAAATAAATATTTAATTAGTAAAGTATGTATTTCAATATCGTTGTAAAATCGCTACATTTTGAAACAACTTCACGGGAAACTCGCGTCTCACTGACGTCACGAACTTCTGCGAAGTTCGCGCGGTCGTAAGCAGATCGCTTCGGTACATTTGTCAAACTTCTGACACGTGGATATGAGTATCAGCGACGAAGCTGCAAAGTTTTATCGTTAAAAATACATATTCTACTTGTGATAACGATATCTTAAAGTACATGGTTCTTTATCATTTTGAGTTTAAGATTTTACGTGCGTTTTAGTGTTATATTTTATGTTACACTTAAAAACGTACATAATATTATTTTACCACCTTGTGGTTGTATAGAAAAGTATAAACCACAAAATAGACTGAACAAGGCAAATTGCTGTATTCATGTTGAAATAAAATATCATAATCGAGGTACTTATTTAAAACGCAAACCAAAAATGACGTGAAGCACCTTTTTTTTTTTTAGCTAAAAAACTATTTAAACAAAATGAATTCTAAAACGTTAGTACAGGTAAAGTAAAACTATACAATGATCGTATATCACGCCTGAACATTTTGTGGAAACTAACGAAACTGCTATAAATGTACTAGACTATAAATTTTGAAAAACATTTTTTGGACGTTAAAACTCAAATAGAGCGTAGTTGTTTTATATGGTCCCTACATGTTAAAATATTGTTTTATACACTTTCCCTAATGTAAAAAAAATATATTTATAAAAACTAACTCGAACCTCAATTTTATTTCAATTTAATAACGATAATATTATAATGGCTAAAGGTTTCCCGAAATGTGTCAAGTGACAAACCCCGCCTGCCAACTTAACAAAAAATAGTCAAAATTCTAATTTCCATGTTTAGTACTTAACTAAATTTTAACTTGCTACTTGCTATTAAATTTTGTGTTTACATGTAATTAACAACTTAAAATTAAGTTAAAATTTAGTTAACTACTTTTCTACTTAATACGTGTAAACCAGCCCTAAGTTATATTATAACTATAAACTGCCAAAAGAGATAGCATGTGATATCGTGAAAGTTGATGGTAGAAATGACATGACACCGTTTGCGCGTTTTAATCAAAACATCTCATAAATGCTCAAGTATAAAACATAAAATTTCGGGAACAATTTGGATTTGTTATGTTTAATAAAATTTAACAGGACATTATATATTGAAAGCTGAGTATTGGAGCTAATAATAATATCGCCCATGACTATTAACAATGTCGGATGTGAAAAACAGCAACTTTACAGGAGAGCGATTCAAAGTCTAAATTGTGAATAACTTTTTACTTATTTCAAGTAGAATCATGAAATTTCAGGGTTGTGCTCTATAAGTTATTTACGTTTAGTATATTACTAGGAGTATCCCGTATTTTATGAGTAAATATGAGAAAAGTCACTTCTGACCTTTTTAACGGAGTCCGAGTGATGCTGATTTGTCGGAAGTGCCAGAACCAACGTTGTTGCTTGTACAAAATTCATGAGTGCTTGTCGTAAGTGGTTAAGTGATAACTTGTTAAGTGATAACTTTTAATTTACACCATTGTTAAGTGATAACTTTTAATTTACAAATTTTAATTTAAAAAAAATACATCTTTTTTATGGACTTCTGTCAAATAAAACGTGAAAACAATGTATGTATGAAAATACAAAACATTTCTTATGACGTAAATAGTTCGTAAAATCAAGTTTTCGTCCGAAATGTAAATTAACTTAAAACATTGAAATTAAAAATTATTGCCATCACTATTTTGATGAATTTTTGATATCATAACTTAAATTAACTTAACAAAATTAATATTTTTTTGTATCAGTCTTATAGAGGAAAAGTTTGTTTCGTGTTTGGAAAAGTCTTTTTATCTTTGTTTGTATTGAATAGGTTCAATAACTACTGAACCAATATAAAAAATTATTTTACCGTTGGTAAGCTACATTGTTTGTAAATAACGTAGGCAGTGTATTATTCAGAAAAATATTAGGGATCATATCGAAAATCGCAAAAATATAACCCAAAGTGGTAAGAATTTGCAATAAATTACATTATTTCGCTTGCGCTGCGAAAAATACAGCTGATTCATAGAAATAATATTACAAATACTTATAGTGTCCATCATTATCTACAAAAAAGTCCAGGACAGCATATATGTATCTTTTGTGGTTAACGAACAATAACCAATTCCTTCATTAAAATATTAACTTCAAATCATCTCCTAATAGCGTGGCTTTTTTGCATATTAACAATTGATCCTTACTTAAATTAATATCAAAATATTAATTGTGATTCTGTAAAGGATAGAATTGTCTTTTAAATTATTACCATGGGGCAAATATTTTAGAAGTTAGGGCAGTTTGATTAAAGCTTAAAACAAGGCGCCGACGCGGCAACGGCGGTGGCTACCACGAATTTGTAATGGAAAATATTATATTTTCCAAGTCGAAAGACTTGCTATGGATCTTATCGACATCTGCCAAATACGTTGGAGAGATGATATTGCCCAAATATGTGGGAAATACAGAAAATAATGACGAAGTACTGACTGTTTTGCAGGTCCATTAATTTGTCAGCGAAACGAAGTTTGCGGAATCAGGTAGTTCTTAAAAATCTCTTCATTTTTAGGGCACTAACGTACTACCACAGCCTTCGTTTTCATGAAAAACTTAGATTAATATTTATTAGATTAATTATTCAAAAGCAGTCTTCTTCATCCGAGATTCTCTATTTATTCTATGGCATTTTTTGAGAATAATTTCACTTTTACATAATCTGAGTAAATCTATATGTTTGTTAAGACATATTGCAAGCTCTGCATTTACAATGTCTACAAGGTTAGCAAGGCTAATCAAACTAGCTACTCAACGAATTTGAGAAAATTATAATAATAGTATAGGAAAAAAATGCTCATGGAAATCTTGTGACTGAACCTAGTGTGAAAAAAGGTCCTTTTAATACCTTTTTTACGATTGTTAACAGTATAACTTATGTTTTATTACTGTTATGTATTAGAAAAATACCAAGAAAATCAGCTATTAGACACCAGACCGCCAAAACACGATTATCGAATTAAAAAATTATATTCATTCATTGTGGATGAGTGCCAACAAAAACTTAATTTTCATGCAAAAATGACCTATTTTGAAGCCTTCTGAAAATTGTTAAAAAGTCGGTAAGCAACGACAGATATTAACTACAAATGCCATTTAAACAATAAGAAAAATAAATGAAATGATTATGATGTAGTACTACCGACATTTTATCAATTTATAAATCCACATAACAATGTCGGAAGTGGTACTACCGACAATTCAACCATTTATAAAACCGATTAAGAATGTCGCATGTGGTACAACCGACATTTTACACATTTGAAAAACCAGTTAAGAACGTTGGATGTGGCACATCCGACAATTTTAAATGACCTACGATAAAAATATGATAATGAAGGTAAATGTTTATCTTATAATCAAATATAAAGCAATAAAACATAAGCTATACTGTTCAAAATCTTAAAAAAATATAATAAAGAATAGTAAATACCAATTTCAGCACTAGTATTAGCTTCGATCATAATATTTCCATCGACATTTTATTCCCTATTACTGTATTTTTCTTAATTTCGTTGAGTACCTAGTTTGATTAGCTATGCTGATTTTGTAGACATTAAAAATGGCGTCGAAAATTAAAAAATATTACAAAGGTTGCAAAATAAACAAGTGAGAGCGCGAGGTCCATTCCTTCCGTTAACATAGTCGGAAGTGGCACATCGAGCGCTCTCACTCGCCCCCGCGTCCCGTTAACAACGTAGGTAGTGACTATCCGACAATTTTAGCGGACTGTCTTAATAATATACGACATTTTTAATGTAGCTATTTCAGAAACTATCCATAATATAGATTTTTTCTTTTCAGCTACTGATAGCCTTGGTTATAAGGACATGTTTTATGAAATAAAAAAAAATTGACGATTTTGCACATCCGACATTGTTAATAGTCATGGGCGATATATTGAACGCATATTATTATTTGTAGTAGTATTCTGTGATATCTAAGCAGTCACCTTCATAATTATTTGATCGTATTCGTAACACGTTTATTTTATTCAAGTGATGACGTACCTATCTAAAGTTGAGACCGATACTAAAGTTTTAGATCACATATAATTATTATTGCTATAACCCAACAAAGATAGCTTAATAATACTATTTCAAATACTACTACTTATCAAAACTATCAGAACCTTTTGTTTGCAGTATTCCAGATCGAAGAGCGCTAATATAATATTTTAAAGTAAATGTAAGCTGTCGGAACTGAGATGCTCTCGAGTGGAGCGCCATCGACGTGACTTCGATTCTGTATTGTTTGATTATATTGGTTTTGAATCGTTTAGTTCATGATTCTCCAACCTTAATCCTTTAAATCAGTGGTTCTTAACCGGTGGTCCCTGGAGGCATTCAAAGTGGTCCGCGAAGCCATCCATACTAATATTATAAATGCGAAAGTGTGTCTGTCTGCCTGTCTGTTACCTCCTCACGCCTTAACCACTGAACCGATTTAGCTGAAATTTGGTATGGAGATACTTTAAGTCCCGGGAAAGGACATAGGACATTTTTGTTCTAAAAAAAATGTACGGTCCCCGCGCGATAAACAAGTTTTGGTGCAACGGAGTTGCGGGCGTAATCTAGTCCGAATAATAATATGTGAGAATTCAGAAGTTAGTAAAGAGTATGGACTATGCAGTTACAAAAATCACATTTAATTAAAATCTGTAACTTTTAGATTTTTTCCAAATAAAAAAGTGCTAATTGTTGTCCTTGTTTTCTTTATCAAACAACCCTTATTTTAGGTAAACCAACCGGGTGGTCCGCGGCTTGACAAACATTTGGTAAAATGGTCCCTCATGAGTCATGACTAAAAGGTTAAGAACCACTGCTTTAAATATTATTAATGCGAAAGTGTATCTGTCTGTTTGTTTGTTACCTTTTCAAGCTTAAACCACTGTACCGATTTAGATGATAATTGGTATGGATACTTACCTAGTACCATCGAGGAAATTGATTCCTAGGCAGTTGACAGGCCAGCGTTATTTGGTCGAATCATGTCAATTTAATCTCGGCTGGGTTTGACGTAAAGCGACCAAACTACGTAGGTTACCCATCTGCCTAGAAATCAACTTCTCTGATAGTACTATCAGTTCAATGTGAGTCTGTGATCTGTCGGCTGGGTTTGACGTAATGCGACCAAACTACGTAGGTCCCCCATCTGCCTAGGAATCAACTTCTCTGATAGTACTATCAGTTCAATGTGAGTCTGTGATCTGTCGGCTGGGTTTGACGTAACGCGACCAAACTACATAGGTCCCCCATCTGCCTAGGAATCAACTTCTCTGATAGTACTATCAGTTCAATGTGAGTCTGTGATCTGTCGGCTGGGTTTGACGTAACGCGACCAAACTACGTAGGTCCCCCATCTGACTAGGAATCAACTTCTCTGATAGTACTATCAGTTCGATGTGAGTCTGTGATCTGTCGGCTGGGTTTGACATAACGCGACCAAACTACGTAGGTCCGTCATCTGCCTAGGAATCAACTTCTCTGATAGTACTATCAGTTCAATGTGAGTCTGTGATCTGTCGGCTGGGTTTGACGTAACGCGACCAAACTACGTAGGTCCCCCATCTGCCTAGGAATCAACTTCTCTGATAGTACTATCAGTTCGATGTGAGTCTGTGATCTGTCGGCTGGGTTTGACATAACGCGACCAAACTACGTAGGTCCGTCATCTGCCTAGGAATCAACTTCTCTGATAGTACTATCAGTTCAATGTGAGTCTGTGATCTGTCGGCTGGGTTTGACGTAACGCGACCAAACTACGTAGGTCCCTCATCTATCTAAGAATCAACTTCTCTGATAGTACATACAGATTTATTTATTCTTTATGTACAATTTTCTAAAACTAGCTTAAATATACCATACATTAATAGAGTACATGGGTGTGCTTATCTCTAAAAGAGATCTCTGCCAGCAGACCTACAAGACATTGAGAAAAATAGAGAATTTGTAGATAGTACACAAAAGAATAATGAAAACTTAATAAAACTAAACATGCACTAAAATCTAATATACAAGATGAAAGGATGACTAACATAAGATAACTAAAATGATAATTATTGACATTAAATATTATATTAAAATACATTATACTTACAATTTACATACATTAAATATTCACTAAAATATTATATTAGTACATACTAATACAAAAATATACTAATAATAAAATATTATAATATACTAATATTAAAATATACTATAATATATAATATTAATAAATAAACCTACATATATGCTAATAATAATACAATTAAATGTTCAAAGTTGACATAAAGTGACTCTTCAATCTTGTTTTGAAGGTGCCCACTGTTGGGCTCTGCTGAATGTCTTCAGGCAGAGCATTCCACAACTGGGCAGCTCTAACTGTAAATGAGTTTTCAAAAAAGTTGTGTTGTACCACGGAGTGTCTAGTACCTTCCTATGATGGCATGAGCGAGCAGGTATTTTACTTGGAGCTGTATAAGAGAATCGCTCAAATAGATACGAAGGAGAAGATGAGAGTTTGAGTATTTTAAAGAGTAATATTAAAACATGCATATATCGCCGCAGGCGAATAGGAAGCCATTGCAACTTGCTACGAAACTCGGATATATGGTCGAATTTGCGCAATCCATATATAAATCGAATGCGCGAGTTTTGTAGCTGTTCGAGTTTGTTGAGAAGCTCTTCAGTTACATCTAAATAGCACACGTCAGCGTAATCAAAAAGAGGGAGAAGTAAAGATTGCGCCAAAAGCACTTTTGCAGGGATGGGAAGAAAATCTTGCAGCGTCTTCAGCGCATGCAATGAGCGGTGAAGTTTCTTGCTTACTTCGTTAATATGTGGTGACCAGGAAAAGTGGCAGTCAAAAATTACTCCTAGGTTTTTGGCTTTGTCACTATACTCCAACATGCTGCCACTTTAAGTAACCTTCGTTGGAGATTTAAAATCAATCCTCGAACGCAGCTGCCTACTGCCAATTACAAGAGCTCACGATTTACTCGCCTATTATAGATACTTTAAAGCTCGGGAAAGGACATTGCATTTTATTGCGGCACGACATTACAATTGCAATTATGGTATTTTATAATATAACATCTTTGGTTTTTAACGATCAAATTACAATTCACTGTGTACTAAAACAATCATTTTCAAACTGATTCACGCCTAACTTCTCGATCTTAACCCTAATACCCCCATGAATTTTTATGTCGCAGGGGAACGTATAGGAGCCACATTCGAAGCAATTCCGTCCGGGTCCTTATGACCCATTACATAAGAGTGTTCGTTGTAATTCGTCGTAATTACACTATCAGTCACTCAGACAAAAGGCTGCTACCTCAAATTAGTTACACTGGTTCAGCCTATGTATTCTTTACAGTTTAATTAACTCACGAGAATGAAGTAAAGTTACACACACTAAACTATTAGTCTCATTTATTTAAAGTTTAAACATTAGGTACATCTTAATAATTACTTTTTCAATTATAGTTAAAAAGACAATTCGATATATTATTGCAATCAAAATAACTATGTACGGAATTTTATACAAGTTTAGAATATAAATTTTTGTGCCTCGGTACGCCATTTAGAATTTAATTTACTACCGGCACCAAAAAAGTATCGAAATCAACTGAAAAGTTAGCGTGTATTCTGTATATTAATTATAAGAAGTAATTGAACTTCGCAAAACAATTATTGTGTACTAGACGCCCGTAACTCCTTTGCCTCAAATTTCGTCGCGCGGAAACCGTACATTTTTTCCGGAATAAAAAGTATTTAATGTCCTTTCCAGAGACTTAAAGTATCTACGTACCAAATCTCATATACATCGGTTCAGTGGTTTGGGCGTTAAGAGGTAACAGACAGACAAACTTTCATATTTATAAATATGGAAGTATGGATCTCAATTACAGAATAACATAATATTAGTATCTCAATACAGAGAGAGTAAACAATGTATCAGCAGGCGGAGGTCGACACTCCCGTTCCAGTAATTATTGCCGGAAAGACAGTAAATTCATACGAGCGAGCTTCGCTACCAATAAATACGATATCCACATTAGATACTAGCTGTCCCGGCAAACGTTGTTTTGCCTGTTTTCCCTATTTTCCTGCTTTTCTCTTGAAGTTCTTTCTGATTTTTTTTCTACAAACCTCACGGAGCTCGAGACCTTTCTAACGAATGGAAAACCGTGGAAATCGGTTCATGCGTTCTGGAGTTATAGCGTCAGGAAGGAAAACCCGACTTATTTTTATATATTAGAAAAGATTACTATAAACGACAATATTAATTAACGGCTACTTTCAGAGACATATTTTACAGCTTAATTTATCTTTAGGCTGCGTTTCCACCAGAGATTGCGAGGAATGTGTTTTTATGGTCCAATAGCATCGCCGCGCTGAGCGATGTCACGGCAAGGTCATGTCAATGAAGCGATTCTATTGGTTCTTAAAAACATATTCCTCGCAACACATCTCTGGTGGAAACGCAGCCTAGGCTCCAGTTTGACGGTTAATATCTTCATTAAATTAAAGTTAGGTAATTATTCAATTATTATATTCATCGTTAAGTATGAAGTCTATTTTACCTACAATTTGCTAATCTCGCCTGTTATTGTATTTATGTTTAGATTTATATGAGTATATAAGTATTAAGTATAATAAATAATTAATATTATTACTACAGGAATAAGTTGTAAGGTTTAAACTGTGTATAATAATTGTAAAATAATAAACTTTTAAAACAGATTTTTTTAATTAATGTATAGTAAAGCAAATTTTAACTCTTTCAATAGTAGGCGTCCAGAACCAGATTTTTTTATGAGCAGTATTTTCTTCTCTACTCTAGGTATATTCAGGAAAAGTTAACGGCAAGAGGCTCGGTAGTAGAGGCGGTAATAAACGTAATGATTTACATCCCAGTTAAGCTCTAACGTTAACTGCTTATAACTCTCTACAAAGTGTTATAAAAAACTAATTAAGTGCATTTATTTATAGACGGTAAAAGTTAAGCCAAGCACAAATTATGGCGGCAGGTTTTTCTCCGGCATTTTATGACGCTGTTGGTTAAGAATAGAGAGAACGCGTTAGTAACTTAGGTCCAGTTCACATTGCAACGCAATACAACGTATTTTTAAATGAGCCATTCAAAACTAAGCTTTATTTACTACAATAGAAGTTACACTTTGAATTGAAAGATTCTTCGCCTCCGGTGTAGGGCGAGATGATTTAACAGAAGTTTATATTTTCGACAACGTTAGTGATTGGTTGACGTGACGGCGTTAGCCAATCAAAATGATTAGTAAATAGATAAACTACAGTCAGCATTTTATTATTCGTGAAGTTCATATACATATTATCTACTAATCCATGCTAATATTATAAATGCGAAAATGTATCTGTCTGTCTGTCTGTCTGTCTGTCTGTTACCTCTTCACGCCCCAACCGCTGAACCGATTTCGCTGAAATTTAGCATGGAGATAAATTGAGTCCCGGGAAAGGACATATGATACTTTTTATCGCGAAAAAATGTACGGTCCCCGCGCGATAAACGAGTTTTGGTGCAACGGAGTTGCGGGCATCAACTAGTAATATTATAAATGCGAAAGTGTATCTATCTGTCTGCCTGCTTGTCTGCCTATATATTTGTTCCCTCTTCACGTGTAAACCGCTGAACCGATTTTTGAGTCTCGGGAAAAGATATAGAATAGAATATGTTGTTGCAGAAAAATGAACGGATTCCCGCTCGATAAACGAAGTTAAGCGCAACGGAGTTGCGGGCGTCCTCTAGTAAAAAAAATACATAAAAACCTACGAATAATAAAAACTAAAGAAACGTAACTCCCATACTTAAATCGTTTTGAATTTGGTTATCAAGGTTCTTTTCTCACACTAAAATAATATGGCAATAGCTACGAAACACTACATTCAAATTGACAAAATAAAGCCGTTGGCAATAATTAATTGTCACTTCTATAATTACACAAAATTCTCGCATGTATTCGGGTCACATTTTGTACCATCGGAACAAATTTTTGACACAATTACTCTTCCTTAATTTTTATTATTAGTAGATAAAAGCAAAATAAGTTATTCGCTACACGAATTATGTTAAATTAAACAAAATCAATATCAATATTCATTGTTCAGGAGCAAATACGAACTGTGGTTTATTCAAATCTGTCAATGTCAATTACATATTAATTAGCGGTTTGGCCTCAGGGCCCAGTGTTCCCACAGACTAGAGATTGATTATAATAATATGAATAATATTTTTACTATAGCAAACATAATATTACATTAATAATAAAATATCCAAGAACTATAAGAATTAAGAATATAAAATTTCACGACGAAAAGACAAGAAAAGAGTAGTTGCCAAATTAAACGAATAACAATTTTATTTTATCAAAGAAAGGGTTTAGTAGAAAGCGATAAGTATTTAACATAGTACAAATCGCCCCTACATTATGCATGTTTTATATTATTATCGTAATCAGCCAAAAATTATAAAGGATAAGATATGGTCGTAGTAGTCATTACGTACTCTATATATCTATTCAACGTCGTTATAAAAGATTTGCAGTGTAGACAGAAGTTTATCATCAATGTACGAGTATCATACCGAGATAATAACAACACGACGAAATTTAAATATAAAGTAAATCCAGATATTGAAAATGTGATCCGATACAGAAAATATCAGACTTCCTTTTTGGAGAGTGTTAGGTTTACTATAATATTATTCTCTAAGACTTATTATCCGCGATATAAGGGATTACTTTAGCGTATTTCTCAAAAGTAGATCGCGTCGCATCAATCACGTTTAACACACAGAAGACACAACACGGAAAATAGTATTAGAGAAGAGCTCTAATACTATTTTCCGCACGTACATCGCCGCGGGGATTCCCCCAAGCTATGATTCCGATTTTCAAGTCACATCCTTTGTCGCCGCAAATAAAGAAGGTGGATCGTCCTTTTGTGTCAACTGTAAGATTGTTCCATACTAGTATTTTAAGTGCGAAAGTGTGTCTGTCAGTCTGTTACCTTTCTACGAACTGAACAGATTTTGCTGAAATGGTATAGTGACTCCTTTCCTGGTACTCAAAGTGTCACCATACCAAATTTCAGCAAAATTGGTTCAGCTGTTTGGGCGTGAAGAGGTAGCAGATAGACAGGTAGACACACTTTCGCATTTATAATATTAGATAGATGTGGATAGGCAAAATAATAGGTCTAAATCTTGGCTTTTTACCACATTTATACGACTGATAAACAAACCGTTTTTTTTGTATCAGTGTGTACGAATTCGATCGAGCGCTAAATGAATGATCTACACGATATTGTTAACTAATGCTGCGGTACACCACAGTCCACAGCTGGCAATATTAAATTTGGTCGGTGGTTATTTATGTATAACAAAATTTTAATCATTCGTAACTAACACATTTAAATTGAATAACGTGACGCGTCGTTGTGATGGGATGCATTTTTAAATGACATATTATGCTAAAAATTGAACTTTATCGACTACACAATAAGATAAACATTGACCTTGTCACTTGCGATGTTTGGCTGCCACTTCCGAGTCGATCATTAATATAAGGCTGCGTTTCCACTGAAGCGGAGCGGAGCTTAGCGGTGCACGGTGCCGAATTGACCAATCGTGCTATTCCAGCGGAATGACAGCGAAGATTTCGAGCGTGGTGATTGGTCAATTCGGCACTCCTCTCCGCTCCGCTTCAGTGGAAACGCAGCCTAAATCTATCACATCGCCTCGTCACGTCGAAGTTTGAACTGAGCCTTACATGACAAAACGCTGAGTGAATATTTAAAACAGCAAAACACTTAACATTCCGCACACGTCATAACTCTATCATAGCCCGGCGGTCATCCCCTTAGCCGCGGCCGCGCGCCACATAAAATTTGTATAACCAACCTCACGCTCAGGGATAGTGCGTTTAGTCGTGTACATTTATGATTAGTACCGTGTTAGCTTGTACAGTTTGTTCAGACGGACGTCTTTAAAATGGTTTAAATTTTGGCATGTGAGATAAATTTTTCCAGGACAAAAAGTAACCTATGTCTTTTCCCAGAACTCAAAGTATATCCATACCAAATTTCAGCAAAATCAGTTCAGCGGTTTGTGCGTGAAAAGGTAACAGAGAGACAGACACGTACACAATCGCATTTGTGACATTAGTGCGGATGGATAGAATTATTTTCGGTCGATATATAGAAAATTAAAAACGTAGAGCTCATAAGAGGAAAAGAAAATTCCAGATAAAAGCCATTTTAAAATAGAAACAATTTCCTGTTGCGTTTAAGTATGCAATATTCGTAAAGTCAAGATATTGAATTTTATTATGCTGCGCGGACAAAAGACTTGAAAACTATCCGGCGAACACGCGAGAGTTCTGTTCCAAACACTCGCAGTCAAATGACTTTATTGACAGTCTCAGAAAATTGCAAGTTCGCGCTGAAGCCGGTTACACGAGCATTGTGACAAAAATAGGCACAAGGTAAGAAGGTATTTTTAGAAGCGCAGTACAAATATTTGATATGGGCTAAGTATGAACTGTATCTTTGTAAGCTTTGAAAAACGCAGTGTAATACTCAAGATGAGTACAATTACTATTTACTAAAATCTTCAATATTTATATAATTGCAATTTCTCATACTATTCTTCAATATTCAAAGTTTACTTTTTATCAGACGATCCCTCAACGCAACGCTGTCGCATTGTGCATAATTACTAATATATTATATTCTAACTACTACTAATATATATTCGGTGGCGTAAGTAAGTTCACTCAATAGCAGGTTTGCTACTTCTAAGAGTTGTTGCGACTTTTGTCTAACAGTTATTTTCAGCATGCAAAGGCAGAGCTGGTCGAAGCCCACTTTGTTTATATTGATATAAGTTCGAAACTCAAAAATTTAAATGTATAAAGGGAAAGGCACTAATGGTAGACACGGAACTAATAGATGACACTTTCGACAAAAATACCATAAAAATAAGAATTACTCTAATTATTTCTCAACACTATAAATTTTATAAGCTTCTTAAGCTATCTGTTGATGTAAAAAAATATATTAGGGACGCCTTCGGAAACAAAATTTCAAAATGGGATCAGTTTTCGTAAACAATGTGACCGCGTCAACACGCGCTCGGCAATTTCTTAACAAATGATTTTTATAATTTCTATTGATTTCATTGGATTAATGATCATGTTCTATACACAAATTAATGTTTATTTATGATTTTTATCAATTTTGCCTAACAATATAAAGGGTGTCTACTATTGGTTCTTGAAAATGTAAAAAACCTAATAGATGGATCATTGTTTAGTTTTGCAAAATTTTGTAGTTTCTAAATAAATGTAAATGTGTCTGTCTATCTGTCTGTCCGTCTGTCTGTCTGTTACCTCATCACGCTCTAACCGCTGAACCAATTTTGCTAAAATTCGACTTTGAGTCCCGAGAAAGGACATAGGGCAGTTTTCATCCCGGAAAAATGTTCGGTTCCCGCACGATAAACGAATTTTGGCGCAACGGAGTTGCGGGCGTCATTTAGTCACATATAATAATTCTGTTGACAAATCAACAAATTAGAACTACTGTACCTAATAATGGACATGGTGTCTAATATTAGACCTTGTACTGATCTAAAAATCTATTGCTTTCGTTTTTTAGCAGCAAAAAGAGAAAAAGGAGAGCTGAGAAAAGAAAGAAGAAAAAAGAAGAGGCAAGAGAAGCATGGAAACTAAAGACTGAAAATAAATTTGCTAGGAAAAAAAATAAAAATAAAAATAAGAGGAAAGATAGTTTCAGCATGGAAGAATGGACAGAATCTGACAACGTGGATAATATTTCTGATGCATGTAGTTACTATGATTAAGTAAAATATGAAATCTTTTGAAAAACGGCAAATAAAGACCTAAATAATAGGAAAAATGTAAAATGTAATGTAATGTTCTATGTCAACTATAAAGTTTATATTGGTGTCTACTATTAGTGATGTTCGTTTTTTGTGATGCCATTAGGGTATATGACTAAGTTTACAAAATTTATCAGAGAATAACTATAATAGTTTTAATTTGGTAAAGTTACAGAAGACATAAAATAAGTTATCAATCTTTTATTTTCATAAATATACATTTTATTACATTCAAATGTTTTATTTTTCCTTATAGTGTCTACCATTAGTGCTTTTCCCTTATGTACGTTCGAAATTCAAAAAACGCTATTATATAAGGCTACTAGATGTCCCGCGCGGCTTCGCCCGCGTAAATACGAAAACCGTACATTTTCCCGCAAAAAAAGCTTATGACCCTTCACGTGGTCTGCTCTATATCTGTGCCAAATAATATCAAAAATTCTCCAGTAGTTCGTGAGATAAACCCTTTTTAACATTTTTCCCGGTTTTTCCACATTTTCATCTGTTTCTTTGGCCCTATTTTTCTAAGGTCTACTTGCGCAGATCTGAGTTAAAGTTAAGTGAGTGATAGAGATGACATGGAGGTTTAACCTAGAGTTAACTTTAACTCAGATCTGCGCAAGTCCGCCTTAGCGTGATAAATGATAATATATTACACTTTACAGCCTTCCTCGATAAATGAGTTATCTAATACTGAAAAAAAATTTTTAATCGCACCAGTGTCCAGTAGTTCCTGAGATTAGCGTGTTCGAGCGAAAAAAACAATCAAACTCTTCAGGTTTATAATATTAGTATAGATTTTTTTTTTAATTCCTTGACAAACTTGAGTCTCGATCTAAAAGACTATGACCGTGCCAATAATAGGGTCATAATAGGCTCATATAATCATGGGACGATGAATGGTAATAAAGTATAATATGGTAGTGATGATGATGATGATGATGATAAAATGTAATTCGCATAGTAGCATCTGCTTTCCGTTCTTAAAACAACATCGAAACTCCCAAACTCGTATCTACAAAGAGTCAGGAGTTTCCTCAGCACCTTCTGAACCATGATATACTTCGGTGCAAAATCTTACTTGTTGGTAGCATATTATTATGCTTCAAATACTTCTCACGAAACCGAAGTCACCACATGTTTCCATATAAATTTTAAGTTGATTACTAATGGATCCCTTCATCAGGTCACCACTTTTGTGAACGTGGTACTAAATTGGGATGATACCCTATACACCAAAAGAAAAAGTTTCAAAATCGGTTCACAAATGGCGGAGTGATCGTTAAACATAAATAAACGAACATAACACCTCCACCATTTTGAAAGTCGGTTAAAATTGTAGCCTACGTGTTATTCTGATGTATAAGCTATATTATTGTAAAGTTTCATTAAAATCCGTTCAGTAGTTTTTGCGTGAAAGAGTAACAAACATCCATACATACATCCTCACAAACTTTCGCCTTTATAATATTAGTAGGATAGTAGGATTGAAGTGACTAAATAAGTATGGTCACCATGGCAACGTCCATCGCTATTCCGTAGCATGTAAACAATGGTCGCCGTCAGTCTCAGCTGTTGTAATAATTTACTATTATTTATTCAACAAAATGCACTTATCAATATAAAAAGTACCCAGTAGCCGATTCTCAGACCCACTGAATATGCAAATAAAATTTGGTAAAAATCAGTAAAGCCGTTTCGGAGGAGTTCGCTGACTAACATTGTGACACGAGAATTTTATAGGTACACTAGCTGTTCCGGCAAACGTTGCTTTGCCTCTTGCCATAATATAAAGTACCTGTAAAGACTGCGGGGTGACTGGTATTAAAGTACGGTGGAGTGCATGAGACGTTTATTTCAATCAATTATTACTATACGACTGAACAGCCAACATCACAAAATATAACATGTAAAATATATAACATAGCATAATAATATATAGACAATATAAGGTAACGTACAGTAGTAAAATGTTGATAGCCAATATAAAATAACACACAGTAGTACAATGTCGATAGATAATGTCGCTACAATATTCCCCCCTTTAAAAAAATACATACCTATTTCGCCCATATTATTTTTTTGAACTGACTAAATATGTATGTTACCATGGCAACGTCTATCGCTATCCCGTCGCACAAACAATGGTCGCCCTCAGTCTCGAGTTGTAATAATTTACTATTATTTATTCAACAAATGCACTTACCAATATATAAAGTACCCAGTAGCCGATTCTCAGACCTACTGAATATGCATATAAAATTTGGTAAAAATCAGTAAAGCCGTTTCGGAGGAGTTTGTGGACTAACATTGTGACACGAGAATTTTGTATATAAGATTTATTTCTGTTATCTCTTAGCAGTTTAGGCTACGGTTACAGCTAATGGGTAAGACGCTTAAGGTTCTCGAACTTGCTGTATGAATGAAGTTAAAAGTCCCTGTCTTGCTCCATTATATTCACTCCGTAGTTTTCAATGGGAACGTTTTAATCGCTTTTAGTGAAATGTCTTTCGGCAAATGAAATTCTTACTGAATACTTATCATTGTTCTAAACTGTAATGGACACATTCAAATACCTTTTGTGTGTTAAGCTCTGTTTTGTAAATAGAAGTTTCTACATTTTTACAATACGTTGGCGTCGAAAATTATCATAATTCTAATATTAAAAATGCGAAAGTGTATCTGTCTGTTCAACCTCTTCACGCCTAAGCCACTGAACCGATTTAGCTCAAATTCGGTGTGGAGATACTTTGTGTCCCGGGAAAGGACATAGGATACTTTTTATTCCGAAAAAATGTACTGTTCCCGCGCGATAAACTAATTTTAGCTCAACGGGGTTGCGGACTTCATCTGGTCAATAATAATATAATTTATTGTAAAATATAAAATCGCTAACTTCAAGAAAGGTTCGACAGTAGGTATTTACGAAGGATGGTATGTTCCATCTCTATAAAGGCAAAATGCACGGTCCTATGATTTATATACATAACTAGATGTCGCCCGCAACTCTGTTGTGCCAAAATTCGTTTATCGCGCGGGAACTGTACATTTTTCCGGGATAAAAACTACCTTATGTCCTTTCTCGGGCCTCAAAGTATCTCCATGCCGAATTTCAGCAAAATCGGTTCAGCGGTTAGAGCGTGAAGAGGTAACAAACAGACAGACAGACACACTTTCGCATTTACAATATTAGTATGGAAGTATGGATATATTATTATTTTATATTTATTATATTTCACACATACAAATCCGCGTACAAAATCTATTAGAGCTATAGAGTAATAAATCAAAAGTTATTATAAATCGAATTACAGCTCTAAAAATGTTTAACCGACCCGCCAAATATAAAATAACGTATCGCCCTGAAGATAAACTTGATAAACGGCGGAGATGTTGCGATGTATTTTAAGATTTACTACGCGAGAAACTTGAGTTATTATTTCGATTAGGGAAAAATAAATTCCGCTGTTAGACAAAGTAATGCCATTCCGATCGTGTAACGTGTTCGGTATTCAAATGTTTTCATACACATCAAATGTGTGTAAGCTTTGTACAAAAATAGGAAAAAACCTTTAGATGTTTTATGCTTAACGCGGCAGCTGTTGATATTACATAAAATAACCATTCATTTTATTACTTACTTCTTTTCACTGAATACTCGTGTAAATTTAAATAATGTAAGTTAGAATCAAAAGTAAGGCATATTTTTAAATACTCATAATTGATGAAAACATTTATTACCTGCAAACAAAAGAACGCGAAACGTGATTAGCTATAGAGAGTAGAGACTAGAGACTACTTCATTATCAATTCTTATTTACTTCATTATCAATTCATTTGAATTGATAATGAAGTAAATAAGAGCGTTTCGATGTTTATTAAACATTTAATTGAAGCTAAATTGAAAAGACGATATAAAATACAGATATAGTGAGCTATTTATAAAGCAGAGAAACTGTAGTGTTCTTATATGAAGTTTCAACTTTAAAGGACAATTTCATATAGAACTTCTAATGTAAAAGTTTCCGCCAAGAACTAACGACTTTATTTCCATAACATTGTGAGATGTAATGAAGAAACCTTAATAAACCGAAGGCTTTAAGTATTACTGTTCTTGAGACTTAATCTTGTAGCGAAAAGTCAGATTATACCGAGACAAAGTCAATCGATCGCGGAGCTCAAAAATTAAGCTTTTTTGGTAAACAAAAACAAATGTATATGGAACTTGCCACAAAGGCAGATACGCGAAAAGCGGCGCAAGTAGCCCCGCTACCAGCTAAATCCGTGTCTGTGGTCTTATATTTACTACTAGGTGACGCCCGCAACTCCGTTGCGCCAAAACTCGTTTATCGCGCGGGAACCGTACCTTTTTCCGGGATAAAAAGTACCCTATGTGCTTTCCCGGGACTCAAGGTATTTCCATGCTAAATTTCAGAAAAATCGGTTCAGCGGTTTGAGCGTGAAGAGGTAACAGACAGACAAACAGACAGACAGACAGACGGACAGACAGACAGACACACTTTCGCATTTATAATATTAGTATGGATTTTCCATAGCAAACAAGTTAATTTTTTCGAAGGATCAATAATTATGAAATCGCTAACCACTAATTCAGGGTTGTAACTCCGTGAGACCGAAGCTAATTCAGCAATATAACGAAACATTAAATTATTTAATGTTTAATGTAGAAAATGTTTGTAATAATTTATCCTTATTTCGTATAACAACCCCTGGGTAGATATAATACCAAAACCGTCGCAAAACCAGACGTGCCAACAGAGCCGTGAAAAACTTCATACATTCTCATTAATAAAATAACTGTCGGCCTCCTTTGTTACTTGACTTAATTAAACTACAGATAAACCATTGTTTGATGATACAGGTACCGGGCTCGTCTCTACTCGTATTAATCTACCCGTGTATGTAATACTTGTCGGTTTGGTTTGAAGTTATTTTGTTCGTCGACATCAGCAAAAAAACATAATACAATTTAAGTTTGAGCTATTGCATAACTTTTATCGCGGGCTTTGAGTGCGGCGACCGAATAAAGAAATTCCGTAACGAAAATAAACCTAACACCCCCCACCGCCCCCTCACTCCGACCGACGCGGCGTTGCCGTGGATCTTAGGACCGGGACACAAAAACACGGCACGACGTCGTACGGCGCCGTACGGTGCCGCGTCGTGAGAATTCACGGCGCGCGTCGAAAAAACCACGGCACGGCGCCGTACGCCGTCGCACGACGTCGTGCCATAGAAACTCACATAGAAATTCAAGATGAGTTTCTACGACGCGACGTCGTACGACGCCGTACGGCGCCGTGCCGTGGGTTTTTTACGACGCGCGACCGCACGGCGCCTTACTGTCCCGGCCCTTACGTAGTTTCAGTTCGGCAGACCTCGGCACAGATTTTGTGTGCGTACAACTAGATGTATGCGAATTAAATTGCATAAGTAGATAAAAAAATGTTATGCAATAGCTTTACCATTGCAGTATCCGAGTGTCACGCGTATTTTTATTTTTTTCTGCCTGTCTGCGTAAGAATTTGATAGACCAAAACAAACGATTACGAACGTCTACCATGGCCCATAATTGACGTCGATTGTGCTTGATATATACAGCATCGATGTTATGATGGTAATCATGGTTATTCATCATGGTTTAACGTTTTATAGGAGTTTCTGGGGTCAAAGAAAGCAAAATGACAACCACAAATGTCTTGTTTCTGATATATATGATGACAACTGTCAATATTTAATCCTAACTCTCAAGGCAGTCATGACTAGATAATATAGGAAACTATAAGGTTAATATACTTAGGGCCTGTTTCACAGCTTCCTGATAAGGCTATCCACCACTTAACTTGACAGGTGCGAGTATGGAGAATCTGTCAAATAAGCCTATCCGGCACTTTATCAGGAAGCGGTGAAACAGGCCCTTAGGTAGCTACAATTTTAATCCTTGTATTTCAAACAATAATTACTAAGCAGAAAAACCTAACATTTGCTAGAAGATTGTATTTCCCGATACAACGTCGAGATGAATTGTATTTTCAATATTTGTTGAAATACCTTTCGCCGGGATGATTCATATTTGATATCGTTTTTATTGAACAAACATATTGGAACCGTTGCATTGTTTTTGAAGCAAAATCACAGGACAGGAGCCGGACGACAAATAAATTTTCGCGCTGCGCTACGGTAAATATTTCGCAATTTTGCTCGCAATGTTTATTTTAAAGTTTAAAAACATATCCCATCTATTATCTAAGGGATCAGGGAGGAGTTTATCGCGCATGGTTTATCTCCCGGCTGGGAATACGATTTTATGCCAACAGTAAATAGTAATAATAGCGAGAATTCCGCGCGTATTTCATCGTCCGCCTCTCCAAACATGCTGCGGTGGATATTTTTGATTTGTTTGTTTTATAGTTGGCCAGGTACTATGGATAGTTTCAATATTTATCTTATTATAACAATGATTATTGATTTCATCATTTACCATAGATATCGGGATGTAGATGAATTTGGGACGAAGCTAATAAAACGGGGTGAAATACAATAGATTTTAAAGAGGTTATCATAGCGTTCATGATGGGAACGGTGGGAAAAAATAGGGTAAAGTTTATATTGTTCACTATCTTCTCGTCGACAACAGATCTCATGTTCTGGTATCAAGGTTCTCTAACTTATGTAGTGTAGGTACGTTTCATGTAATATAAGGCTAGTCAGGATATGTTCGGATACAGCGAGTAGGGTAAGTCCCTAGAATTATTTGTACCCTGTATCCAAATTTACCCTGATTACCCTAGTAAAATGTATAACTTACCAATAGTGGTGAGCGCCAGCGTGCACCAGTAGTAGCTCTGCAGGTACTGCTTCACCACGTCCGCCGACTCCGTGTCGTGGTACACCCAGTTTTTGCTCCCGAACCCATTATTTTTATATATTATATGGTACAAGCACCCGTTCCAGTGGAATATAACTAGGAGGTAGTGGATGAGGCTGGTCGACCGGAACAGGTTGGGGTAGTTCGTGTGCCGCTCCGTGCGGTCCATGAAGGCCCAGAACCGGTAGATCTTCACCAGCCTTAAAGAGCGGAGGATGGAGTTAAAGCCTATGGAGAGGTAGAGGAAGTCCAGGGGCAGGAGGCAGAGGCAGTCGATGTAGAATGTGGTGGAGTTCATGTAGTGGGCGCGGAGCTTCGCCGCGTCCGTCTGAAGGACCCCGTCCTCGAGGTACCCCGTGCGAAAGTGGAATAAAATGTCCGTTAGGTATAGAAAGTCCGAAAAGTAATCCAAACAAAACCACACGATCAACGTTTCACCTGGAACAAAGGAAAAAATGTTTTAATAAAAGATGAAATATACGTGAATCTATTATGATGAAAGTGTGTTTTCATTGTAGCCTACGGAACTGTCAAATCAATTCAAAGATTCAATAGAGCTGACCGTAGATAAAAGATACTGCCCTACAAATCGAGTACCGTATATATTACGCGGTTAACTACAGTCGTTTTTCACGAACGAAATGCAATCAACCAGTAAAACAAATTAACCTAGAGGAAACTTAAATATTTAAGAAATAATTATCTCTGCAGCGCACAGTGCGGAAAACCGATGTACACACAATAATTATGCAGAAAAGTATAAAAAATAAGCAACTAAACAAATTAACAGCCGTACATAATAGTTGTTTTTGTAATAAAAACCCGCTGCCGACGTCCAAGCAAACAATTTTAACATAAAATGGGAAATTAAAACAGGAGTCGAATAAAATTACAACGTTTCATACCGGCAGCTGGGGGGATGTCATAAAATAATAAATAATCGGCCAAGTGTGAGTCGGACTCGCGCACGAAGGGTTCCGTACCGTTATAGAGCAAACATAGAATAAAAATTGTGTTTTTTGTATGGGAGCCCCCATTAATTTTTTATTATATTTAAATATTATTATGAATTATTAAATAACACATATATTTAAGGCCTTCGTGAAAGTTTCAAGTGCCTACCTCTTATCATTATTGATTACGAGCAAAAAAGGACAAAAAAATCACGTTTTTTGTATTGGAGCCCCCCTTAAATATTAATTTTATTTTTATTTTAGTTTTTGTTGTTATAGCGGCACCGGAAATACACAATCTGTGAAAATTTCAGAACTCTAGCTATAGCGGTTCTTGAGATACAGCCTGGAGACAGACAGACAGACGGACAGACATCGAAGTCTCATGAATAGGGTCCCGTTTTTACCCTTTGGGTACGGAACCCTAAAAAAGACGGCAAATCAAAAACCTTCAGACCTCAATGTACTACATTGAAATGTTTATGATCTTCCAAACTTGTGTTAGCGGGCCCATAGACGAGCAATTTTATTGCGCAATATCACGTGTTGCGTAATATTATTGACCATCTAGGGTTGATATTGAACATCGCGCGCCTTCAATCTAATTGTCAAATAAACTTCAACAAAATTGAAGCGTGATATTGCACAATACAATTGATCGTCTAGGGGCCGGCTTAGTTTAAACTTTAAACTCATAGAAAGGATCGATTTAATTTATAACAGTTATCATTCTGTACGTCTAATATATAAAATTCTTGTGTCACGGTGTACGTAATTGAACTCCTCTGAAACGGCTCGACCGATTTTCGTGCGAGCATATCGGGCTAGACATTTACTTTTTATATTGATAGGTGCATTTCTTGAATAAATAATAGTAAATTATTACAACTCGAGACATGGTGACATACTTATTTGGTCACTTCAATAAAACTAGCTATTTGACGATAGTATTCGATAAAACACGAATAAAATGACATTTTCTAAAAATGATTCCTAGCTAGATCGATTTATCGCCCCCGAAACCTCCTATATACTAAATTTCATGAAAATCGTTGGAGCCGATTCCGAGATTCCAATTATATATAGGTTTACAAGAATTGCTCGTTTAACTGTCAGTCCGTCTGTCTGTTATCTCTCCAAACCGCTGAACAAGTTTTGCTGAAATTAGGTATGGTCGAGATACCTCGAGTCCCGACTCCCGGGAAAGGGCATAGTATAATTTTTATCTCGAAAAGTGTACGGTTCCTATGAGATAAATGAATTTTGGCGCAACGGAGTTGCGGGCGTCAATCTACTGGTTAAGGGCCTTCCCTACGGAGAATCCGTAATTTACGGTATTTAGAGCCTTATAAACTCATAATTTGAAAGCTACAGAGTTATAATTAAAATACAGAAAAAATCTTCAGTATCTCAACATTCCTTTCCACTTTTTAAATTTTCTATTTTCGTTTATTATACTCATGATATCAGCTTCCAAAGTAAAGCCAATTTCTTATAATTCAAGCATATATTCAGCATCTCCTTAGTATTTACAAATTACTTTTATTTTAAACACACGCCAATAGATCGACAATATCATAAACTACATATTATTTCCCGTTTTTAATTTTTTTCAGGTCAATTTTGAATTAAGATAAGTAAAAAAAATAGGGTTTTGGTGCGATCTCGGCGTCGCGGCAAATGTATGGTCAAGGTTGTTTGCTCGGAGGACGGCCTTAATATAAAATATTAATTTTATTTGTAAAAAATATTATTCTTGTTTCAAATATATAATATAATTTTACTCATCAAAAATAACTACGTAATGAAATAATGGTGTCTGTTACAATAGCGCCCACGTTAATCATCTTTTTTCAAGATATTTTACATAAGAAGAGAATAAAATTGCACTTTTATCCTCTAAGAAGCTTCATTAAGCGAGATCTGTTGCTGAGAGTGGTGTTTAAAACAGTTTAGTGGTATTAACATCATCCTCTTTTCGCCTCCCGTTATTAGGGTTTTCATTCGACATTCTCTTACTTATGCCGAAGGCACAAAAACTGCATACCTAGTTTAGCTGCATCAATTTTGATGGAATTTAGCACAGTGATAATGTATTATAAGCTAAATTTTATAACGGAAAATTGAACACAAAATTGACGGGAAAATCTTAACATCCATAATTTAAAATTGATTTTGATATAATTTTATGATTACGTGTGTATGCAGCTTTCTACTGTTTGCCTTGAAACGTAGCTTAATAAATTAGTTAGTAATAAAGTGTAAAGTAAAGATCATTTTATAGACGTAGAGGCAAAGTAATAAAATCATTTTTGAAAACGAAATGGGTGATATAAGAAATATCCATGCTCTTAAATAAACGTTAAAGTCTTTGAGGTATTAAGAGGAGGCAGTGAGCAAATATATTTGCATATCGAATGGAACCTCCCTACATTTTATTTACTGCTTATAAGTTTCAAATCGAAACGTATTCGTTATGTTTTCTAATAAAATATCGCAAAATAGAGTTCTCGGTAGTGAAAAATTCACAGAACGGGAACTGATCTAAAAGAAACTAATGCAGTGGAGAAATACACCGATATGAATATTGTAGCTAATAATAATATTATGACTAATGTTACATTAGGAAATTTTATAGTACTGATTCTACGTCATATTAGGTGCAATTTATCCTAAAGATACTCTCTCACTAATAAAAAGATTCACACTGTGTATGCCATCTACCTACATACAGGGTGCAATTAAACCTTCCTGCCAAATCATTTCCAGGAGTTAGATATCATTAGGAGAGTCCATTTAACCAATAAAACTTAGGTATTATTTTTTATGACATATTTTGTCCTATTTAAAATCGTTGCAAAACGGTTACCGCGGCGGTGCATATGAGAAGGGGTGACGCGGGGGGGAGGCGCGCGCGCGGGGGCACATCATGCTCGAGCGACGCGTCGTGTCCTAATTAATTGTAGTGTTTTTAGGATAACTTTCGGAAGCTATTTCTCAACATTTTAGTACTTAGCGATTATAAAAGAAAAAATACATCTATTTTTATTTTTAACAAGGATCAATATATCAAAATTTGGCAGGAAGCTTTAATTGCACCCTGTACACTTAATAACTTGTCGGTTGTCGGATACGTCAAGTAAGCTGTTTCGCAGACAAGAACCAACCAACAAAACATTTTATACAGATGACGCCCGCTACTCCGTTCGTCAAAATTCGCTTATCGCGGGAATCGTACATTTTTTTCCGGGACAAAAAGTATTCTACGACCTTTCCTGGGGCTCAAAGTATCCTCATACCAAATTTTAGCCAAATCGGTTCAGCGGTTTGGGCGTTAAGAGGTAACAAACAGACAGACACACTTTCGCATCTATAATATTAGTATGGATATCTGTATACATAGAATCTTTTTACTCGTAAATAAATAAAGTGAATACTCACCATTAATTTCTTGAAAGGCGAACCTATAGACTATGACCCATAGATTGTAGAGGAACGCTAGGGAGACGACCATGGACCAGTAGTAGCAGAGGCGGCCGGCCGGGTCGAACACGAACGACCAGTGCGGACCCGACCGTAACCGCCCGCTCGTGTACGTCGACCGCCGCCGTAGCCCTCGACTGCTGGAAGAAAAAAAGTTAAAGTTGGAGTGTTCAAGTTTCGTCTTGGCACCGAAATCTCAGTATAGATCGTTTAGGAAGGAATCTTAAAGGGGTGACAGACGTACGAACTTAAAGCACGCGGGTTTTACTCGGCTCGCGTCGGTAGCCGCGAGCCTAGGGGCATGGTAACCCCCAGGCTCGCGGCTCTTTGCTGTCAACACAGGCAATTAAGATCGTCGAGCCATAAGTCCGCGTACTTACTCGCGTGTCTGTCACCCCCTTTATTGTGCTCTATTGACAGAGTCATGACCGTAACATTTTGGAAGCGCTTTTCGTTACCATCTGAACTGTAGTATGCACTATTATCACAAGGTCCGATGTCTAATACACTTAATACAAGATTAATCTACCTCTATATTCACCTTGCATGAAAAGTTTCTTTTCTTAAACAATCATTAACACCACTCGTTGTAGAATTATATAGAGTCCTAAACTGAATTTCCTTCAAAGCACCCAAAATCTACGGAAACACTTTCCCGTTTCCACAAACCTAATTACAAGAAACTGTGTTCAAAACTCCTAAATATAAAACATACACACCCGTTAACCAAGAAAAGAGATTTTGCACTGCCTTAAACCTTTTAAATACTAAACTCACAATGATAATAGTACCGCATTTCACTAACGATCCTACTTGTACGCAGTGCGGGCGTTTGCTTACTCATAAATATATCCCCGTTGCTAATGCTAGTGTTAATAATACGTACGTCAAACACTCCTGATTGTTGAACTTAACAGATTGAGTTGCAAATCAACTATTACAGTATTCTAAGACGGCATAATTGAATATTCCGTGTGAGGTGTTCGCAGCGCAAAGTTGACTCAGATTTATTAGCTGACACCGTCTGTAACCAGCACTAATCTGGTTGTTCTAGCGACGAGTTACATTACGTGGTTTGTATTTAATTTTCTATTTTGCTTTCTTTTCTGGGATGAAAAGAATTAAAAAAAAGTAAGCAACCCGCGACATCTAATTATTTTGAATTTGGAACGTTCTTATCACGTCGCAACCGTCCAATCATCCGTCTTTAAACAGAACGAGATCATAGCAATTAGCAATTTGTAGACTTTGCTATGAGCACTACTGGCGTGGCTGTGAAAAGCGTTAGTATAATATTATAATATGTCTATGGTAAAAAGGCTGTCACTCTAATGACAACAGCGCTAATTCATCATTTGGCACATTAAGGACCTGTTTCACCACTTGCTGATAAATGCCTGATAGGCTATCATTCTTCCTCCTCCTCCTATTTTCTTCTGATTAATTTCGTTGCGGGTCCCAAGACAGTTTTAGCATGTCCCTCGGGCTCCCTGAGATCATATCAAAGGGTTTTAGTGGTTGGATACCGCTGTCGATCCTGGCGACACAGGAGATACAGTGGTGGGAATGTGTGGTGGGCCAAAGCCCGTTTTAAAAATGATAGGCTATCAACCACTTAACTTGACAGATACAGTGAAGAAGAACCTGTCAAAAAGTTGTGGGCACTTTATCGGGAAGTGATGAAACAGGCCCTAAATTATACTTGGAGGACATTAAACTGAGAGTAAAACTAGGACTACAGTGTCTTTAGAATATATACTTCTGAAGTGATTTTTGATGGGGAATCTAGTTTTAAATTTGGAAACGTGCGAAAAACAGCCGGTAAATACCAGCCAGTAGGTTGGGTATTCTAAAATTTACCAACGCCATGGTCTCCGACTTACGAAGATAAATGAACCTATGGCATACTATATATCACTGTTGACTATAAAAGTTTTATGAGTACTTCTACTATCTAAAATGCAAATACCTCAAGAGTGAGCTCCCGAACAATAGCATAAGATCTTTACATAGTATAATTTAATAGCTTCAAGGATTTTCGTGAGGAAGTAAATTGTAAGTGCCAGTAAAACTTCAACTCATCTCAGACTTGATGAAAATAATTAAACAAACATTTCAACTCAGCGCCCGCGCCATGAAAATTGGCAGCGAGTATCAGCTGCTATTATGTAATGAGAAAAAGTGTGCAAGATGTATTTTCCTGTCTATTTTTATTAAAGTTTAAGATTAGTGAAAATAATTTTCAAAACACTAATGGATAAAATGGGAATATATACGAGTATCATCATCATATCAACATATCAGCCTATATTCGTCCACTGCTGGACATAGGCCTCTCTCAATAAGCGCCAAGATGACCGATCTCCTGCTACTCGCATCCAACATGGACCCGCATCTAAACGGAGATCGTCGTTCCACCTAATTGGAGGTCAACCTATACGAGTATATATAAATAATCATTATTTTTTAACAAAAAATTTAAACCGACTTCCAGGATAAAAACAAAAGTAATACTTATTCTTAATCTAAAAAGAATCAAATAATTCTTATTCCTTATTATAGTGGCGTCTTCAGACTTCGCCTAAACCTCAACTATTTCTGTACTCAATCTTCATGCCTTTGAAGTCGGTACCAGATTACCTTAGCGTAATTGCTGGCGGTACCGACTTCAAAAGTACGAAGAATAAGTATTACTTTTGTTTTTATCTTGGAAGTCGGTTTTAGTTTTTTGTTAAAAAATAATAATTATTTATATATACTCGTATAGATTGACCTCCAACTAGGTGGGACGACGATCTCCGTTTAGTTGCGGGTCCATGTTGGATGCGAGTAGCAGGAGATCGGTCATCTTGGCGCTCATTGAGAGAGGCCTATGTCCAGCAGTGGACGAATATAGGCTGATATGATATCTAAAAAGAATTAGATTAAGAATAAGTATTACTTTTGTTTTTATCTTGGAAGTCGGTTTTAATTTTTTGTTAAAAAATAATAATTTTACCCTTTTTAGTTAGGTACATAATATGAGACGACAAGGCTATAATATTATAGATTGTTGTCTTAGAGTTGTACATATTACTAGCAGTCGCCTGCGGCTCTGCCCGCGTGGATGTCGGTTACGGCTACAAAAAGCCTACCAAGGAAAGACTAGGTCAGCAAAATGATTCCCAGGTCAATTCACAGACTCCGACACTGACATCGACGACGCGGACGCAGTCATTATCCGAAGGGTGTATAACAGTGCACACTGCACAGATTGTTTTCCCGCAAGCGCATCCCGCTTGGTGACGCCCACTATCGTAATATTTTAATTTCGCCATAATTTAAAAACCAAACGTCCAATTTTAATCATTCAAAGACCAAATTTTATCTACATAAACTGTACTTAGTGATGAAATAATTTATTTTGATAAGGATAAATGGCATAAGTAAAATAAACGCGTTTAATAGTTGTCCAAAAAAATTTAAAATTTTTAAATAAAAAAAATGGTTATTGTGTCTCACTCGAGATAGATAAGTATAGTGTGTTGCGGACTTTTTTGTAGATATTTATAAGATCTACAATACTTAGAAGATTTTATGGCTCTATCTTTTATAGTTTCGGCAGCGTACGCAAAATAAGTAACTTTTCTGGTTGATTTTTTCACCTGGCGTCCGAAAAACCCAAATATCTTAAGAAAACCTATTTTTTCCAAAATACAATTTAGCCTATGTTCAGCACAAATAATGTAGGATTTGCTTGGAGTAGTTTTAATAAAGCCAAAATCCTCAAACTTGTATCTATAAGGATTCAAAAGTTCTGTTGGGTACCTTCAGAACCAGAGTATATCCTGGTGCAAAATCTTACTTTTTGGTAGTATATGCCTGAAATACTTCAGAAAAAATCGAAATCACCATATGTTTCCATATAAATTTCAAGGAGTCCCCTCGATTCCTCATGGATCCCATCATCAGATCACCACTTTTGTGAACATGGTACCAATCTCGGATTCAATCCTATACAACAACAAAATAATCATGTAAATCGGTCGATAAACGGCGAAGTTATGGTTGAACATACAAAAAAATATATATAAACAGACGAACGTATAACCTCCTCCTTTTTGGAAGTCGGTTAAAAATTAATTTGAATTTTGACAAATTTTAGTCTTGCAATATTCGTGGACGCCTAGGGAATGGTTTATACGGTAAGAAAATTTAGGAGTTAAGTGACACAAAGTTCACAGGCCATTAATTAGTATCGAACATTAAAAATATCAAATACTATGGAAGCAGGAAGAGTAATTATTGTGTGAAAAACGAATCTACACCTGGCTATGCTTTTCGTTCAACTTTCGTACTTTTGTTTGGTTTTCATATTCGGGTCGGTCATACAATTTATGTTCCTAGTTATAACGTGTTTATGACAGTAACTGGAGCCATATTCACAAGGAAAAATGAAAGAGAGTTACCTACAGTTTATATATAGTCTTATAAAATTTGCCAAGTGCGAGTTGGACTCGCGCACGAAGGGTTTCGAACCGTTATAGAGCAAAACTAGACTAAAAATTGTTTTTTTTTTTTTGTATGAGAGCCCACCTTAATTATTATTATTAATTTTGTTTTATCTTAAGTATTTGTTGTTTTATTAAATAGCGGCAACAGAAATACACAATCTGTGAAAATTTCAGAAGTCTAGCGGTTGTTGAGATACAGCCTGGAGACAGACAGACAGACGGACATCAAAGTCTCAATAATAGTGTCCCGTTTTTATCCTTTGGGTACGGATCCCTAAAAGTCGATGAAAGGAAAGCTTTTTTATCAATAATTCAACGAAAGTACAACAAACAGCTTTGCGCCAATAAACAGACTTTTATTTTAATGCTCAGAGCATTCTTAAATACTTTTACGATTCCTTTTCTATTTTATTGAACAACTTGAAGGCTCCTTTCCTTGGTTTTCTTTTATTTCTCTATTTAATTTATAGAAAAGTTGATATTGTATTTACAGCATTAATTGAGAAGGTATATCTAACATTCAGATCGCGTTTTAAAATAACAACTTTTCTTTGTCTAAATATAGATTCTTTTGTAAGACGTAGAATAAAAATAGTATGAATTCGTGCAGTACAAAATATGTCTGCCTCGCTGTCTGTCTGTTACTTTTTTACGCCTAAGACTCTGAATTAATTAAGATGGGTAGGTATATATACTTTAGGCTCTATAGTCTAAAGTTAAAGGAAAGGAAAGGACATAGTGTATTTTTAACTCTTTATAAGCCAAAAATGTACAGTTCCCATACAATGAATGAACCGCGTGAATGTAGTTGCGGGCATCATTTAGTAACCGTATATACCGCAAATACACTAGAACCACAGAGACAATAAAGAAAATAGCTGTTGTTTAGTTATAAAACATTGATATAAAAAGTTGAAACAAATTGTGAAAGTTGGAGTGTTTCGGAGACACATGTAAAAACTAATAAAAAGTTAAATGGACCTGCGCAAGAACATTATTGAGATGAAGCGAACCTCAACTATATTTAGGTTTTTTAGAGAAATATACGCTTTAAGAGGGCGACTAACCCAAAAAATCAAACATCGTCCTTCTCTCTTCACACTCACGCCCGTCTTTCATATGCTAGGTGGAAAGGACGACGCGGATTCATCGCCAAATTAGTTTTTTCTCAATAATTCGATAAATATTTAAAAAAACCGCTAGGTCGGTTATCTCTATGATAGAATTTTATACAATGTATTAGAATACTAACTTAGTTCAATGCACGGTTATAGCAATAAATAAAAAATTCGTGAAAATTAGACGCATCTTTGTGATTTTTTTCTATCGAGAAAAATTTAGAATATCGTGTTTTTGCTCAGATCGAATTCTTGGAAATATAATGTAGTATCTAATTTTAGAAAATGAAACAATTCAGGGCTTATTTTCAAGTATAAAAATGAATTATTAAATCGAAAATTTTGGGTTAGTCGCCCCCTTAAGAAATAAACATCATCCCGATCCGCCTTAAGCCTTCACTTACGAATGAGAGTGAGGCGGTGGTAGGTACACAAGCTCTTCTGAGATTAACCTATCTATATAAAGCATAATTCAATCGAATTTAGTGTAGTTGTCAAGGAAGGTCGAAAGTGTGGTACAACCATTATATTTATGGGTACAACGTAGCAAAATAGCGTATCTGTGTCGTAAAATGACATCGTTTCTCGCGTGTACACTGTAAAGGCCCTAAAATTGCAATATTAGGCCTTTGCCCACCTGTGGGACAGTTTAAAAAATAGATTAAATAAAGTGAGACAGGAGGAAAAAATACTCAGCGGTTACCTGTCGGTGCCGTTGCAGTGCGGCGTGGCGAGGTGGTTGTGTGAGTGGTGGGGTGCTGGCGTGTGCGGCGTCGCGGGCGTGTGCGGCGTGCTGCGCCACCCGCTCAGCAGCGGCGCCTCGCTCGCGCCCAGCAGCTTCAGCCTGCACAACAGACTGCAGCTAAGTTATCATAGTCGCATACACAGTTATTGTGCAGATGTTCATGTGGCGTAAGACTCGGCAAAGAGGTAAGAGCTGATTCACATTGATCAACCCCTTGATTTCCGTGTCAGACACAATATTATTATGTCGCCTGACACGGTGTACTAGCTAGCCAGTCTAATAAGTATCGGGTGCCATTTACTTCTGGATAGGATTTAAACATATTGTTTAGTTACAACTTACAGCTACTGGATGCCGAGCACGTTTATATTCATACAGAGTTAATTCAGTACTTTATGCGGATTGCGTATCGACTCTATCGACGAACCTCAACATCCAGTAAAAGATGTATGAAGCGATGAAGGCGATATATTCAAGCAATTGTGAGGTTCTAAGTACAATTATTACAATACCTAATAACCAGAAAATGATCATTCTTACAAAATAAAATCTCGATACTTATAAAAATGTGAAGTGAAATTGTAAATTGATTCGAGAGCAAGCGGCCAGTATGAATTGGTTTTGCCGACAGCACTCTCTGGCTCCAGTAAAGGAGCCACCTGGCTGTCACGGCGTGAAATGAGATATAAACTGCTCAAAAATGCGATTCGTTTCATCGATGACGCCGTAACGCTTCGCCACCTTAATATACCCTCGAGGAATACGGAATTTAATGTAACATTTTCACGAGACTCGCTCCTGCGGTAGAGTTTTCTCCTCGATATTTTTTGCTGTTAGAATTTGATTTATGTTTTACTTGTGCTAGGTTTTGCGCGCAATTTCGTTGCAATTCTATTTGCCGGCATAGAAATAGATCACCGAGAATTAATCTACTCTTGTTGTACCTACCTACATTTTCATTTAAATTGCCAGTTTTTATTTTTGTTGTGAAATTCCAACCTTCCTTTAGTGAACAGCGAATTCCCCAAAGTTGGTAACCGGTTTTAAAATAGCGCAAACATTTCATAATGAAACCAAAATAAAAATCTAATTTTCCCATCGAAACCATTATCAACACCGACAACACTTCAGTCAATTTTCCTGGAAAAATCTATAAAACTTTCGATAAAAGCGACGGCTAATCGAGTCAACACTCATGATTAAGGCCCCCTCAAGACGAGGGTCCTGAGCAAACAAGAGACAGGCACTCGAAGCCCTCTGTACCTAAACGGGGACACCGCGTGTTGAGAGTTGAGACAGTAACAAAAAGACCACCGAAGTGCCAATTATGGGCCAATAATGCCATTTTTGTGTAAATATTGTAAAGAGCGACGATATTGAATGTTTCTAAGGTAATTTCCGCTCTAGCGCGAATGGTTAAGAAATTATTATTTCTTTACATAGGGTTATTGGATGATGATTTATAATTTAAATTAAGTACTGATTATACCAAAACCTAAATGAGAAAAAGAATGAGATACAGATATTCTGTACCATAATACACTAATGCCAAAGTATGCAGCCACCTCGCCGACAAAGGCTTTTAATTTTTGCTAATGTTTATATAGAACGGTAATGTTATGAATTTAGAATCAGCTTTGAAATAGAATGGCCCATATTTTTTGTTCTCTTTATACCTACACACTGCGGAAACACAAAGAGAATGGCGTATTTAATTTGTTATGTTTACACTGCACGAATTATTCATACCTTGTACCGATTGATATACAAGTGTGTACTTGTGGGGTATTTCTGTATTTGAATGGTTAGCTTAATATAATAGGTACTATTTAAAACTTTAAAGAATAAACAAATACCTAGAAAAGTATGAGATACAGGTGACTTAAAAGTTTTGTCTATATGCTTTTGTCATCTCGAAAATATTAATTCGCCATTTTCTGCGATAAGATAAAACGTCCCTATTAAAATATTTTTCAGTTAGCATGATGGGTAACGTCCCTAATCTATATATTCTATACTTATTATAAAACAAAGTCGCTTTTTTTTCCCTCATGTCCCTTTGTTCCCTTTAATCTTTAAAACTACGCAACAGACTTTGATGATTCTTTCAGTGTTAGATAGCCCATTTATCGAGGATGGTTATAGGCTATATTTTATCACGCTAAGACTAATAGGAGCGAAGAAATAGAGGAAAATGTGGAAAAAACGGGGAAAATTATTTGAAAGGGCTAACTTGAACGCGCTTATCTCAGGAAATACTGGTCCGATTTGAAAAATTATTTCAGTTTTAGATAGCCCATTTATTGAGGAAGGCTATAGGCTATATTTTATCACGCTAAGACTAATAAGAGAATGTGGAAAAAACGGGGAAATTATTTGAAAGGGATCTCGCGAACTACGGGAGCAATTTTTATGTTATTTGGCTCAGATAATCGATTTTGATCATTTTTTCAGTGGCTATATTATGTATATTTTATACCCGTGCGACGCCGGGGCGGGTCGCTAGTAAACTATATTTTCAGTTAGCATGATGGATGAGCTCTTAACTTTCTTTAGTCGGTACTTTTTACTTGTATATTTTTGGTGTCTCCACAATGACTTTTTTTGGATATTTTCTTTATTTGGAAATGAATATTTTCTTTATTTGGAGGTAGGTTGTTTTAGAGCAGTAATCAGAACCTTTTTTTTAAGTTTCATATTTGTTTTTCTTTTCTTTGACGTCTAAACAAAGTTTGTTTGTCAGAATCTGCATATATACATTGAAGGCATATAAGGCATATAAGTTTGTCAGTTACGCTATATTATAGCTTAAAGATTTTACGACCAGAGATTTTATTTTACTAATGTCACATTCCTAGCCACAAACGTCTTCTTAAATATTTTCCGATCCAGGATTATGCTGCACACTGCAGTTGGTGAATCCTAAAGCATTCATGATTGGTAAGGGGCCGTCCACAAATTACGTGAGGTGTTTAGGGGTGGGGGGAGGGTCGAGTCAAATCTCATCTAATCTCACGTTGGGGAGAGGGGGGGTCTCGGCAAATCTCACGTACTTTTTTTCTCAACAAAATAATACTATTTTGGTCCATTTCATCCAGATTGTACGTAAGACTTAATCGCAAGCGTGAATGATCTTAATCGTTATACGATTAAGATCAATCACAAATTCGTTCGAAAGAAAATCTACTGTCTGTTAAAACAAAACGTTTACGTAAGAAACCCACATTTTGAAAAATCTCACGTGAGATTTGTGGGGGGAGGGGGGGGGGGTTGAATAAAATCTCACGAAATCTCACCAGGGGGGAGGGGGGGTCAAAAAATTCAAAAAAACACCTCACGTAATTTGTGGACGCCCCCTAATATCATATTATGGTTTTACCTTTGCAGGCATATATTTTTATAGAGAAAATATATCACTAGCAATATAATATTCCTTTGAGGATTTTGACCTACCGCCTCTATTGAGTTTAATGACCTCAACTTTATTAAATAACAATATAAAGGTTTATCATCAATGAGGTATTTTGACTAACCCCCTCTATTGAGTTTAGTGACCTCAACTTCATTAAATAAGATTAAAAGGGTTCACCGCCAATCTGTACATCAAAACAAGTAGGTTATTTAGAGGACAAAGTATAATCGCTCTACGTCAGACTGTCCGTTTTGACAGGTCAGGTCAGGTGACAGTCAGACCTGTCAAGTCCCTTCATCTCTGGTGCGTTGACCGGTCAAGTCCTCTACATTGACCCTTCGACTCGCCCACCAGTCCATTAGTAATCTCACTTTGTGTGAGGTCAAATTTCTTCTAAGTAAATGCTTACGCCTTTTTTCATATTATAGTATATCTGCACACTTAGACTGTACACATACACTTAGGTATGTTCTGTACAACAGATTAAGCAGTCCTCTAGCAACAAACTGGCTAGATATAAGATAATGTGATCGTCAAACTGCAAGGTATATTTCGTTAAAACACGTTTAGCATTGTATCTGTCCTGCGATACTAGCTAACAACACAGCTAACATTATAGCATAGCTAACACTTCTCATTGATACTAGCTAAGTAGAGATAAGCTACGACAACACGGCGCGCCCCTCCAAGTTACTGTTTCAATGTGTGTTTGTATGTAGTAAGTATTTAACCAATCAACCAGTACTCGTAATATTTCACTTAATGTCACTTAATACCAAGATTTGTTGGTCAACTAATCATAAATAGCTGACCGCGCAAAACAACGCACTTCAAACGTTATGAATTTTGGAGGGGCGCGCCATGTTATCGCAGTTTATCTCTAAGTACCTTCTTTGTTTTAACCAACTGAGACCGCGATCATACCGCGACGTTTTGTCTCGAGCTTAAGGTAAGGTTAAGTTCACTAAGCCCTGTACCTATAATTACTGTTATTCATAGCTCTTTAAATTCTAAGTACCATCGAAGAAATTTATTCATAGGTAAGTAGTTGACGGATATACATCATTTGGCCCGATTGTGCCAATTAATTAATGTAAGCGGACACCTAGACAAGCAATTTTATTGCGCAGTATCACGTGTTGACCCAATCTGTCGACTGGGTTTGACATAACGCGACCAACTTACGTAGACCCGCCATCAGCCTATGAATCAACTTCTCAGATAGTACATAACATAGCTTCAATCCATGACCATTGACCAAGCACCAACCTCGCTTTGTTTGAGCGTCGGGAGCGCGAGGAGAGGTCCAGTTCGCTAGCGGCGGAGCACGCGGTGCCGGCCTGCAGCGAGCCGCGCGACCCGCCCAGACGACGGGACCCCAGTCGGCACGTCATCATTTCTGGAACAAATTACATCATTTAACATTCTAGTATTTAGTTTTCAATTATTTACGTCCGCGGCTGCACGTAAATAAACGCCTAATAAAAAGCCTAAAGTGGGAGGGGCAGTAATGACTAATAGTATTTCGGGGGGGCTCTAATAGGTAATAAGTAGCGCAAAAGTTTGTTGAAATAAAAGAAAAACATGTTTGCTCATAGCAATTAGCAACTTAAGTTGCGGTACCATGTCCTCTATGAAACACTACCCTACGCCTAATGAATACCACGGTTGGAATAGAACTACGAGTAGAAGAACACGTACGGTTGGAATAGAACTACGAGTAGAAGAACACATGCATAAATCTTTGAAGTAAAAAATTACGTTAAACAATCCGGTAATGAAACAGCAATTTACCCCCATTCTTGGAAAAATACCTCCGCTAGAGTAAACTATAATAAAGAGTGAAGGGCTCGAAAATAATAAATTACTCAGTCAGAACAATACTAATATAATCGGAACGATTGTCAGAACTGAAATACACGTGGCATATTATAAAGACCTCGCTTGAAACTCGAATGATTGAAATATTTAAACGAATCGTGCCGAAACATAAATTAAAAACACAAAAGGAAATGAAAAGTGGATTTAATGAAATGATCATAAAAGCAAATATAATAAATAAATCAAATAATGTCTATTCTCGTTTTATTTAATGGTTTTTTTATAAAGCGTTCAGAATGTTATTCACCGAGGCGCTGGCTTCGGAGTTCCGGTCCAAATTACGAGATCGAAAGAAGCTCACTTCCCCGGAATAAAACTGGAAAAACCCGATGCAACGAGCCAAATATAAAGGAACTTTAGATTTATTATCGGCATCAATCTGCGGAGCTATGGCGATTATAGTACGTTATTCAGTCCGGCTGGAAATATTTATAACGAAGTTGTTATTACTTTAGAAATAATCACCTCACTCCTCCTCTACTTTTTAAGTTTGTATTTTATACTCATTACTTTTTCTTTACTTTGCCAGAGATTAGTAACAAACTGACTGTTGTAATATTGGCAATATTTGCAACTGAATCGTCAATCGTGATGTTCATAAAACTTTGTCAATTCACAGCTTGCACGAGCGAAATGTACTAGCGTCGAGTACACTGTAACTTTCTGCAACTGCATTCCTGCAATATTTACTCTCCGTTCCCACAAACACGGTATTAATAACTCGACAAACGTTTGCTCAAATTCACACGTGGCTGCGTGGTTTTGCATAAAGTTGGCACAACAGCCTACACCAACTTTTGTGTAAACTGACAGACTGGGGATTTAGGACAGTCAACAGCGTTTTAGGGACATAGAGCACCAGTCATAACAGGTGATATGATAGAATACGACATTAGCGAGGCACATCATAGCAGAGCATTATAGAAAACAAATTATGTATCATCAAAGAATGTAAATACAGAACGGGGACCTTCAGACCCTCATAATATATGAGTATGGGCAGGCCCTGCGACCGACCGGATTGTCTTAACGTGACATTAAATTACGTAGCTCTTGAGATAAAGGAATAAACTACACTTCAGATATACCGACAACTAACTTGCATATCCCTTTTACGTCCCGAGAGATCTAAATATCAACGAAATTCGAATGCACCAACGTCTACGTAAACAAACTGGCGTTATTCACTCCACCAGACGTTGTAAATACAAAATGTGGTTTCGTCTCGACGCGAGAGAGCAGGGGTTTTGGTAAATTTTAATGACGCCTCACTTCGCGACACACACCACATTAAGCTATCGTGTCTTTTGTTTAACGTTGCCAGTTACTAGTTGAATCTATCGTACTGTAAGGTCAAACCTCCTTTTCTTACTTTAGAAAATTATTTATCAGCATTTCTACTGTTTTAAATGAAATCAAACTTTCGATAAATTTCAATGATGGAGTAGTTTCAAGTTTTTACTAAATTAAAAGTTGTAATTAAAAAGTGGTGATATTTCTTAAATGCAAAACATAATCGCTGCAGTATCTACAAGATGTTAGTGTAAACACCGTTATCCTTGAAACCATCAATTAATGAGCCCGTCAAAGTGAACAACTTTTTTTTTTATGAGAACAATGCTGGGAACTCAAAAAAATCCGTTTTCATACCCATACAAATTGCCGATGCGGGCATCCATACGGTATGAAGACGGATTTATTTTTTGAGTTCCCAGCATTGTTCTCACAGAAAAAGTTGTTCATTTTGACGGGCTCATTTGATGGTTTCAAGGATAACGGTGTTTACACTAATACACTGTATAATGATATGTGCTTTGGTAACGAAAAATAAAGAAAACATAGTATTTTGGCATTCTATATCACAATATATTATGTATTTAATAGGTTAGTAAGGTATATTTAATACTTTTGTATATCTGCTTGTGGTTATGTATGTTACGCTTACTATAAGTCCACAAACGCCAGCCCCGCCGCACTGCGACGCCACATATCATTCAGCACACAAGAGACAACTGTCCTGTCTGATTTTACCGAAGTAAGCTTTGATTTGTATTTTAGTCGTGAAATAAAAGTAAACGAATCACCAAAAAAATTACTCATTTATTACTTTTTATGCACAAAACTGCTGGAACAAGACTACTTTTATTGTGACTATGAAAAGTTTAAGTAAATAAAGTACTTTCAGATCGGAAAAAGACAGAAAAGTTTTTATCGAGACGAAAAGGTTTCTGAGCGGAAATGTCTGTGCAAACGAAGTTACTGGATACATCTAGTACTTAAACTAAAACAATAATCGCATCACAGGCATCACCAAAACCTCAATTTTTAATAATATATTCTATCCATCGACATCCATACTAATATTATAAATGCGAAAGTGTGTCTGTCTGTCTGTCTACTTGTTACCTCTTCGCGCCCAAACCGCTGAACCGATTTTATTTGTTTATTTTGGCACATCAACAGCTTGTAGGAATTTACATTTACTTTAAAAAATAATTAACAAATTCTATCCTATTTGCTAGTAACAGATGTGAAACAGCATTTGCTAAAATTTAGCATAGAGATACTTTGAGTCCCGGAATAGGACATAGGATACTTCTTGTCCCGGAAAAATGCTCGGTTCCCGTGCTATAAACGAGTTTTGGCGCAATGGAGTTGCGGGCAACATCTAGTAATATATATAAGTACGAGCTTTTGCCCGCGGCTTCGCTCGCATTAAGAAGTATTATTATATACAATCTTTCATCCCCTATTTTAACCCCTGTTGGAATTTATCAAAATCCTTTCTTAGCGGATGCCTACGTCATAACATCTACCCGCATGCAAAATTTCAGCCCGATCCGTCCAGTGGTTTGGGCTGTGCGTTGACAGATCACCATGTTAGTCAGTCACCTTTGAGTTTTATATATTATATATAGATATAGATTTAAATAGTGCTTTTCCAATATTACGTGTTAATATCAGCGTAACACGACCCAACCTGCCGTATCGAGTGTTAATTTTCAACCAATACCCAGTAATTTTAAAACAACCGAGTTAATAATTCTCAGCGCCCCCATTTTATGAATAACAGAAATATTCGAAGCAAATATTCGATGTATTATCTCGATATTAATTCAAAAATTCATTACGTCATAACATCCAAATGGAATATGCAAATTTCTGTGGAAAATCACAATAAACTTGTACGGTTAATTATACGCAAAAACAGAATGTTACGTCGTTTATGTAGATGATGTTGTTTATATAAACAGTGTAGGTACTACAAGCTTCATTACATTAGGAAGTTCTAATTATTAATATAGACTTTGACATGAAAATTACTGTGTTTGTATATTATAATTATTATTGATATTTACTATGAAATATGAATGATCTATCATTATATTGAAAAATTATATTTTTGTCTGCTAAGAACTAAGTTTTGATTGAATAGGAAGTTCCTATTTCTAACGTGTATTAATACTTCAGTCGGAATTTCCAGGAATTGCTATTGTATTCTATTGTTGTCGCGATCACCGGTGCTCGCGCGGGGCCTGAAGGATTAAATAACCATAAAACTTTTCCATAGTGTTACGTGCTAGGGTTCGAGGATTCGGAGAGAAAGACCTGGTGACTTTATCACTGACACTAGCTCACACAAATCACTAAGTCCAAACACTAAGCACTAGATTCCAAATCACTGAGCACTATCACTGTCCTAGGTTCTAGCCGAGTCGTAGGTTCACTATCACAATCACTCACTATTGATCACTTGTTTTCACTTACAATAGCATAAATGTAACAATAGCATAATAAAACGTTTGTTATTATTTAATAAACGACAAAATGTAGTGTGTGGGCGATGAAAAAACGAGCCGCCTACGCGATACGCCATGATGAATGATGATGATTTTTTGGGCTCAACTTTTATAAATAGTTTAATCATATATTATAATATGTAATAATTTATATTATTTTATATCAATAGACATAATATCTTTATAAACATTAATTGTATGTATGATGCTATTTTATGTAAGTAACTTATTTTTAGTGCATGCGTTTAGTTTCATTAAGTTTTAATTATTCTCTTGTGTACTATCTGTAACGTCTCTACATTTCTCAATGTCTTGTGGTAGGTCTACTCGCAGAGATAAGCACACCCATGTACTCTATTAATGTATTGTGTATATTAAAAGTCCCTATACGAAATTTTACCGATGAATACGAAATTGCAAAGGTTCGCTACAGAAACATTATAAGGTTTTTTCTCCTGATTAGACTTAAAAAAGTATATATTAATTATTAGATTTAAAATATATTTAAGCGCGGAAAGCAGACTCGAGCCTTGTGGCGAGTAATATAATGTGAGATTTAGGTTGTTTTGAATCGTGTTTTTTGGCACAATTTGTTTTTTTTTTTTTAATTTATTTTTTCTCGAATTGGATAGAATTTTATCTATAGATTATTTCTGTCGTTTTCCTTTTATGAATTACAGCTCCAAGTTGCCGAAATTAACAGAAATTCTTTGCCCATTTTCTCTAAAATTTTGCCGAGTTACATATTTTTTTACTCAACTATTTCACATTAAAGTTGTTAAAAATTAATTCCAACATTTTATAGACGACTTTCTCAACAGTACATTGTATTTTTTTCATACCGTTAAGACGTCAATACAATCCATAAACAGGTGATATTCTAAACCTTTTACAGCAAAAATCATAAAACTCAAACCGAGTTGGATTATTTAAAAATACTTAAAAAAATAAAAAATCTAGCTCCAACATTAGGTTATAATTGAAATGATCTTACATGTTGTGCATTAAAACTTATAGAAATACTGTATTTTAATTGTTAAATCACGTCTGTAAAATCAGTGAAATCGGCAAATTGCGTATTTTAAAGCTAGTTTTAAAAAATGTACATAAAGAATAAATAAATAAATAAATAAATACTTGCTTCTTCAATGCTTCTTCACGAAATCTTCATAGCATTTACAGTTTGTTAACAACTAAGCAACTTTAACGTTTCAAATATTATAATAAAGTATGGTTTTGTTAGGTTGTGCTAAAAATTTTGAAGATGGAAGAGTGTGTGTTCGTTTCTGTTTCCGATAAATAGATTAAAAATAATAATTGAAACATTGAATGTACATCATGTTTTTATAATTATTATATATTTTTAGTCTCAATTTAATTTGATTTATTATTTATATTATAACACCTAAAATATTTAAAAAGTAGCCCACAGTGAGCATAACAAAAGCTAAATTTTCACCATTCGTAACTCGAAAACTTTTAGGCATATAGTTCACATTCAGATTTAATAGAGCGTTCGTTGTGAAACATTTCCCTGTGGTCAGACTTATTCCTGTAAGCGCAACTCATGTATAACAGAGGGCGCTGGGGTGTGTTCAGCTTTGAGAGCGATCGCGCGTAGCAACCTACTTTGCCGCCATAATCGCTATTCCATTTTCGAATTCAAACATTTCTTTTTTTTTACTGTTACAATAGGCGTATGTAATTAACTTGGCAGCCGTGGCAAAACGCGTGGTCAAACCTGAAAGACCCCAGTTTGGAGTTGTTTTGGAAATATTTTGGCTTTTGACGTTTAAAACTTATGTAGATACGTATTTATGTACTCTCAAATATCTTACAATTATTAATGTTTTATTAGAATATATTTCAGAATTTTCAGACAGCAAAAATTGAAAAAAAAACCAGCTCCGCCGTGACAGCGCACCGCTGCCGTGACCAGGATTCGAACCTGGGTTACTACGGCCACAACGTAGGGTCCTAACCACTAGACGATCACGGCTATCGGAGCTTATGATAGAAATTCGAAATAAAGTATCTCGCTCAATTTGGTAAGAACTTTCACTGGAAATTAGTCGCAGTCACCGTCGACTGGGTAGTGGGTAACAACTTCTTTATTTTGGTTACAAAATTAGGTGTTAATGCCATTCACTTTTTACATCGAGATGCCGTCATCTTTAGACCATGCTAATAATAGTATGAAAATATTCTGTCTTGAATAGACGAACAGGCAAATTTTATAATAATATCATAAATTAAGCCTTTCTGCTAACTGTTCGCAATTAACAGCTACTCTGGTTTTTTTAACAAAAAATTTAACCCGACTTCCAAGGAAAAAACAATATTCTTAAAATGACCTAAAAAGTATGAAATAATTTTTATTCTTCATTAGTGCCTTTTTCAAAATTCGACTAAATCTCAACGAATTCTGTACTCAATTTTCATTTGTTTGAAGTCGGTACTAGCTCAGAACTGAGATATGATATAGAACTTAGCCAGTACCCAGTTCAAAAGAATGAAAATTTAGTACAGAATTCGTTGAGATATAGTCGAATTTTAAAAAGGGCACTAATGAACAAAGAATATCATAGCTAATGAAGAATAAAAATTATTTCATACTTTTTAGGTCATTTTAGGAATATTGTTTTTTCCTTGGAAGTGGGGTTAAATTTTTTGAAAAAAAAAATCATTTTACTCTTTTTAGCTGTCTACAAGAGCTGCGCTTATCAACCACTACGTATATTAACTATCCATATTATATTAGTGGTAAATGCTTGCAGTTATCTAAGCGATGCTACAATTTTCAAACTTTTGTCTTTAAAGGTTCAGGAGTTCTATTCAGTGCCTTTGAACTAGGAGACACCTTCGTATGAAATTTTTCTTATTCGTAATATATATTTTATGTTATGTTTAAGTTACTAGAAACAACATTTTAACCACTATGAGGGTTTTGATTAATTTCAAGGATTTTCGTCCATTGCTCATGGATCCCATCATCAGCTCACAACTTTCATAATTGCTATACAAAATTTTTAAGATTATATCCTATACAACGACACAAGAATTTAATAAATCGGTCCACAAACAGCGAAATAATCATCAAAAACATCTGCTTCGATGCAAAATATCACGAAAAGTACCAATAATTGGGTCATAATGTGATGATCCATGGTATAATTATGGTTGTGATGATGATGATCAATCAAATTGATGTGTTTTCTTATGCTTTCAGTAGTTTAAACAACGCCAAAATCCCCGAACCTGTATCTATAAGGATTCAAAAGTTCTGTTCGGTACCTTCGGATCCAGGGTATAACCTGGTGTGAAGTCTTACTTTTTGGTAACATTTACCTCAAATGCTTCAGAAAAAATCGAAATCACTATATGTTTTCATACAAATTTCAAGAAGTCCCCTCGATTCCTCATGGATCCCATCATCAGATCACCACTTTTGTGAACATGGTACCAAATTCGGATTTAACCCTGTACAACACAAACGGCAAAGTTATGGTTGAATATACAAAAAAATATATACAGACAAACATAATATAACCTCCTCCTTTTTGGAAGTCAGTTAATAAAGTAAATTGACATTTTGTGTCTGTTAAAATTGTTTTTGTTTCATCATATGAAATGTACGTTTCCCATGTGTTAATGAACCCGCGACATATCTTGAGCGCTACACACATAACCACTCAGCCACAGAGGTCGTCATATTTTTCGAGTTATGAATAATTCCCTGAAAATACATGACAGTAATATGAATACAAACTAAAGTGATATAAGTTGCTTGAGCAAGTTTCATTAAGAACGAGCCGACTCATGTACAAACCATTTATCTGGATACAATGATGGAGGGATACAAAAAGGCCCCTAAACATCTTTGTTAAACTTTTTTACTTGTAATTATTTTACTCATTTGTAGGATAATTAGATAGAAATACGTTACGTGTATGGGTGAGGCCGCCAATTTTTGCTGATATGACGCAGAAAAATTTTACGAGAGAAAGAAAATCTACGCTGCTTGTGACGTTGGAGCACCTAAATTGTAGGGAATTTAATTCTCTACGCTATCATAGCGTTGAGAAATATGCCGTTGGAGCACCAAAATGATAGCGTAGAGGCTATCATAGCGTATATAGAGAAAATCAAACTTATATCTGTAAATAATACACAATGCGGTTTGTATTATAGCCCCAAACATGGTCCTTTTGACTACTCACATGATGCATTGATCGTTTTATGTGAAACAGTAATACTTACATTTGTGTCACAAAAAAACTTCCTTTGAAAAAACTGTGTACACAGCCCGACTGAGGTTCAAATGTGAACTGTCGAGAAATGGCGAATATTACGAGATTTTCCATAGAATACGTAAAAACTCAGCGTTGCCACTTCCCGATTTTACCTTCCCTAACACCCAACGATAAGGTGACGTTTAAAATGTGGGGTAGAATTGATGTTTCTAACGATTCATTTGATTTGAAAAAGTTTATGAAGAAAATTATCTTAAAATACTATAAGAATTAGATGAGGTAATAGCCATTTATATAAGTATTCATAACATATCAGATTTATCTTCAAATCCGTCATACTTACATGCTACAGCGACAGTTAAAGTGCACCTCTTCCACGGTGGATTGTATATTTTAAGCTATTTTCTTACCTTTTTTATGTTTAATTGTAAATATATTTTTAGACTATTATTGGAACTCAAATAATTGTAATGCATGCTTGAGCACTTTGTTTTCTTCGTTAGAATCAGTTTTCGAGCATAAGATAAACACAATACTTTTTAAAATACGAAGGGCGGAGAAAAATAATTGCAAAATCAGCAAAAATTGGCGGCCTCGCCCGTATATTGTAAATAATTTTATTTTAGCGCAAATTTTATATGATTTTTAAGCATATATGTTTATGCAATCAAAATTAGATAGAAATACGTTACGTATTATTGTTGACTGTATTATAATTTTTATACATCCTCTGTGGCTCAGTTGGTGGGTGATCGGTGGGCTGTTGGTAGCTCAAGCCGGGTTAGAATCCCGCCGACGCAACAAAAAGTTTTCAATGTTCCTATGTGTCATGGATGGGTATTAAATATGTGTATGATATAATAAAAATCTTAAATATATGTATAGTATAAAAGTATTAAATATATGTATATCCGTTGTATGGTACACGTAACACAAGTCCTCCAGGTACTTACCACGGGGCCAGACTGACGTGGTGTGTAGCATCTACAGATATTATTATTCTTATTATTATTATACATATTTTAATACAACATAATATGAAGTTTCCTAGATACGCCCCGTTTCGACTCTTGATACCTATTATTTTTGTATTATTAATATGCTAAGTGTTATAAGTTGTACAATCTAAGCAAAAATTGGTATCGCCTAATAATTCTGGGGGGTGAGTCAAAATGTTTTCGTTTTCGCTTCGTTATAGAATCGCCGATCAAAATGTATGGATTTGACATAAGGCGAGTCGAACGTCAACGTCATATTAACGAACGCTTATGTCAATTCCATACATTTTCATCGGCGATTATATAACGAAGCGAAAACGAAAACATTTTGGCTGACCCCCCCTGATATCACTTAATTATATTCATACAAAAATCTCCCTAGAGCTGGCTAATGACTCCTAATCTACTTGTTGCCTGAACGTTGAGGAACTTTAAATTACAAACTATTGCACTAACGGACTTAAAACAAAGACCAACAGCTGAACTCCATACAACTTCCTCGTTTGTAGAGAACGAAAATTAAAATGTACATTAAGCTTAGCACGAGTGGATAGAGTGATTAATATACAGATAATAATTAATAATATAATTAACCACACTTACTAATATTATAATTAATGCGAATGCGAATGTGTCTATCTGTCTGTTACCTCTTCACGGTCAAACCGCTGAACGATGTGGCTGTTTGTATGGAGATACTTTGAGCCCCGGGAATGGATATGAGATAAAAAGAAAATTGTACGGTTTCCGCACGATAATCGAATTTTGGCACAACGGAGTTGCGAACGTCATCTATACTTAACCCTCAAGTAACATGGTGATTTTTTGTTACGCTACATCGTGGGGTAAAAATTTACCCTTCCCTACCCTAAAAACTTCAAGAAATGATGTAAATCTTAAAAAAAATACTCTAATTTATTATTTTATTTATTAGACTAGTATATTAAAAAAATAAATATACAAACAAAAAAACAACATTTGTTAAAAAAATATCATTATAATTTTAATTATGGAAAGAAGCAACTTTTTAACCATTTTTACATTTCGCTTGTACAAAATTCTTAATTATAACTGTAAAAACGGTATAGCTTGACTTTCTTAAATATATTTGAGTTGCTTATAAATGCAGGATAGCTAACAAAAATTTAATCATAATGTATGTAATGAAATAAATAGAAAAA